>JASDDO010000200.1:0-344967 GCA_030015575.1 Agapanthus africanus | reverse complement strand
GTTTCTATCTTTATCTCTCTATATCTCGAGTTCACGGAGATCAATTATTTCTCGAGTTCACGGAGATCAATTATATCTCGAACTGAGCGATACCTGCCTTAGAACTTGTCTAGATAATTGATGGGATCAGGTTCATAAATGAACATCTATATCCAACAAACTTCTTAGGCTATATCCTTTGCTGATTATAATCAGCACCCAGCGCCATGCCTCAGTATCCTGCTTAGAACCTTTCCAACACACCGCACTTCAAAAAAAGTTAAAGTTATAACTCTGACAGTCACTCTGTCATCCATGTCACCTTGAAAGTCAAAACCGGTAACCGCCTCCTGTAGGAGGCTGCCATCACCATACATCAGAACATCCATATATGTTCTTAACTGCTTCCCTTTGTTTCTTCAGGATTGGATTATATCCGCTTACTACACCCAGTGCAAAAGCAACAATTATCCATATCCTGTGTGGAGAAACAGTTGTGACAACCATAGTTTGACCGATTGTAATATAGGAACATTGCTTCTTATCTGGAGTATGTCATCCATAATCCAGGACAGTACTCTCTACAATCTTGTTACCGGGTTCATCTATTGTTTTGATGAAGTCAAATACTATGACTGTCACATCAAAATAGATGATCGATCTCCTTTATACTTATTTTAGTCTATAAATAGATATAAGCCCGCTATGCTTGATTTAGTTTATACATAGACATAAGTAACTTGCACACCTTCCACTGCTTCCACTAACTACAACAACCATCTGGCAGAGTTATATAGACGTGCAATTCTAAATTCCAATTTAGAAAGACGTTATAGTCATCCACCGCTAGATCCCATGGTTATGAATAGCAGCAGTGGAAAGTAGGGTCATCATTGCCATGATGCAAACCTCCCTGCCACCGTCTACGAGGAAACCGAAGTATCTCTCGGATGGCTGAGGTCACCCTCTAAATCTGCAGAGTGGCTAACGGATTGTCTGTTCCAATTGAATCTCCAGATTCTACTAAATTTTTAGTAACCGTTTACGGTTCTGGAATTACTTCAAGTTTTACCAAACTCCCGCTAATGTCATTTGAAAAAGAATCCATTTTACTAAAAAAATGTGGCAAGTCAAGAACAAAATAACCTTTGATCTTGAAAATGGTAGAATGTTAAACCCATGTGAATGCTTGGGATAACCCACAAACTGTCATTACTGAAACGTGCCTTGAGTATATCGCGATTCTGCTACCAATATGAACCGGATTACTCCATGTACCTTAATAATCTTAAGATATGATACCATTCTATATCCAATATAGAATCAGAGGCACTAATTTAGCTGGAATTATATTCAATTGGTATGCAGCCGTTTCCACTGCACATCCACTAAATGGAAGAAGGTTATGCGGCATTACTCATCAAGGAGCGCACCTATGGATGAGTAGCCTAAGAGAATACAATTACAGAATACCTAGTATAAGTATCCACATCTTCGATCACTCAAAAAAAATCTTGGATACTTCCGATGTCCGGTTCTCTACTTAATTCTTATACCATATGAACTTCTCAAAATCTTTGGACTTTGCATTTCAAAAATGCGTGTCTAAAACAAGAGAAGTCATAAGTAAACAGAATATAGTACGAGTATCAACCCCTTGTTCTAATGGACATCGGACAATATACATGAATATGTACAAGTCCCTTGAGTTTACTAACTCAAACTCCGTGTGTCGTTAGTTGAAAACTGTATTTTGGTTAAGAAGAATAACACCGTTATTCAATCCATCTTACCTAATCATCTACTGATAAAGGTAATTGTTCTAAACATAATTTAAAAAATTCATATCTCACTTTATGAAAATAAAGGTACAAATATATCAATTTAAAATCGGTGCATAACTGTTTTCCCCAATCAGAGTAAAACTCTGTTGAAATTCAAAATTCAAATTTTGAAGCAACGCTTCAAATCCCGGGGGCAACGCGCCAAGTGTCAGAAGCTGATACGTCAGCGCAGCGCCCAAAGCAGTGCGCCCAATCAGAGCAAAGCTCTATTAAAAAACAAAATTAAAGAAGCAAAGCTTCAGTTGCGCAAGCGCTTGCGCTGCGCGGCACGTGTCAGCGCAGTTGCGCTGCGCTATGCGCTGCGCGGCACGTGTCAGCTCAGTTGCGCAAGCGCAGTTGCGCTGCGCGACACGTGTTACGCGCTGGGGCATTTGCGCCAAACAGAATCAAAATTTTAAAGAAATCTTTCTGTTCTTGTTAAAACATGAAGATTTTCTTCTGTAAAATAGAAGCCCTTGGATCAAAGATCCAACGGTGGGGAAAATTCCCCAAATCACTCAGAGAAAGATCTCTTTAACAAATTTAACTAATTTATGGGCACTATATAAAGGACCCTAGACCTCAATTTAAAATCATCAACATCATCATTGAGAACTCTGAAGAATTGGAGAGAATTCCTCAAGAACAAAAAAGGTAAAAACCTTTAGAAAAAAGAGAAAATTCTCTTATAAACAGATCATTGATCTGAGAAGAAGATCAATGATCTCCAATAAAAAAAAATATAATGATAATAGTGCTTTGCACTTTCTTATGAACCATTGGTTCTTTGAAACAAGAAAAACTTGTTTTCTTTGATTTAAAATCGATCAAAACATAAAACGGTGCTTTGCACTTGAAAAATTACGCTGTTGTGCTCTTGTGTTGGCGCAAGCCACCAGGGCACGCACGTGTCAGCAGCGCAACAGCGCAGCGCACTGACACAGCGCACTGCGCTGTTGCGCTTGCGCTCCTCAAATCTTGACACGTGTCACCACCATATGAGTTTGCGCCTTGCACTCCTCAATTGGCGCAAAGCGCCTGACAAGCCACGTGGGGCACTGTTAGAGTATTAAATGCAATGCATTATTAAAGGGCAAAGCCAATTAAAAAGTCTAAACAGACCAAAAATAATGCTATGCATTATTTAAAGGGCAGAGCCCAATTGAGAGGTCCAATGGACCAAAACAAACGCTCTGCATTATAATAAAAAGGGCAGAGCCCAGTCAAAAAAAGGCATAAATGGCCTGGAATAATGCTATGCACTATTTTAAAGAGGGGAAAGCCCAAACAAAGGCTTAACAGGCCAAATGCAAACAAAATGTTGAACATTTTCAACTGGACTTAGCCCAGTCATGGTCGTAAGTCCTCAAACTAAATTGACCAAGCAAGATTGCTCTCCTAAAATCAATTTACCTCCGGTTCGAGGGTACATCTCTGAACTCCTCTGACACCTATTTATTGTAATCCCTCAACGACGTCAGAGAGGTGACGGGTCCCGACGACCACACATCAATATGGACTGCGGGGGTCCATAAACTCGTGGACCGAAACGTCCTTAAACTAATATTGGACCGAAACGTTCCTTAAACTAATGTCGGACAGAAACGTCCTTAAACTAATATCAGACCGAAACGTCCTTAAACTAATAATGGACCACCACGTCCCTAAACTGGCGATGGACCACCACGTCCCTAAACTGAACAATAGAGCCTCCAAATGCTCTTTTGCCGAATCTAAACGATCCCGTTTAAGTTGATCTTAGCCCCAAACACGGCTAACGTATCCTTAAACATTCAAATGGACTATAAAACTCCAAATCAACTTTGGTTCAAGGGTACATCTCCTAACTCCTCTGACACCTATCGTTGTAATCCTTCAACGACGTCAGAGAGGTGACAAGTCCCGACGGCCATATATTAAATGAATCACCACGTTAAGTTGATCTTAGTCTCAAAACAGGACTAACGTATCCTTAACGAATGTTTAAGTTGATCTAAGCCGAAATACGGCTAACGTATCCTTAAACTAAAACACCAAACTCAAATCTAAGTAAATACGGATTTGGACTAATCTACGTCTACGGGCGGACGGCATTACTCAGTCTCCGTATACAATCCTACGGGCAACCACAAACAAAACAAACACACACGACACGAAGTGAAATTCTGGAGAAGGAGAAAGTGGCTGCCGCGATGCGGTAGCGTAATTAACTGCAGGGGCTTGCGCCTGCAGGGAAGAGCGTCCCCACAATCAAAAACCCCCTCTAGCGAGGGGAATCTGACGAAGTCTGCTACATCGGCCGCATTCGTCTAAACCTCCGATACACGGTGCCATAAATCAACTTGGCATCTTCGGAGAGGTAGAAGGATAAAACCATATAGCATCTGCCCCGAATCTCAGGCAAGACGTCCTCACGTCGTCTCCGCCGCCATTCGGAGGGGAACAGATTCTGGCACGCCCGGTGGGACCTTTTCTTCTTTCCACTCCACACTTCGGTGTGTCGTCTTCGCGAACCAATCGCGGTTTGTTAACAGTTGCCTTTGGATTTCAAGTTGCTAAGATTTGGTCTTTTGCCTGGCGCAGAACTCAAGCATCAATGGCCTCTAACTGCACGAACTGCTCAAAGTGCCACTGCAACGGACGCTCCACCTCACCTGGAGGTGTAGTATATGGGCCTCAAGCGGCCTCCTTCCTCGCTCTGCCGGTAGAACAGGTGACCCAGGCCACCACCGGCCTGTTTTTCGGGACCATGATCCCACCTGCAAGCTTCTCTATGCCAATACCTGCACCAGAAGCGAACAAGAAGTCGGTCTTCGATCAGCTCACTGCTATGACGGCCCCTGTCAACGGGTCGTCCACTACTAAACCAACAGCCTCTGTCTTCGCCAGGCTGGATCAGAACTCTGAGGGGCCTGCTAAGAAGCCCATGAACTCTAAAATGGCTGTCCCAAGGAGGGCAACAGCCGCTGCTCCGGAAGTCGTTAAGGCGGCTTCTCCCTTCAAAGAGTCAGTCTTTTCAAGGCTGACTATTCCTGCTTCGGCCCCTGCATGAGGATTGTTCAGACCATAATATTGCATTCTTCATTCCCCTATTTTTATCCATTTTATAAATAAACAGGTACTCTTGACGCACTTTTGTTGCATGTTACAGGATACAGGTTCTTGGAGCAAATACAGTGAAAAAGACGAAAGCTGATACAGAAAAGGGACTTTTGACCAACAAATAGATGGATCTTACTCAAGCCGAAACGAAGAACAGTGCAAGGTCCAAAAAGACGAAAGTGAAACGGTCAAAAGATACGTACAAGTTTTCACTGAAAATCTGGAGAAGACCCAGAAGCCAAAAATAGAAAAGAAGTATAAAAATAAAGAGCCCAAGAACCCCTGAACCAAGCCCAAAATTCCCAGAGTCCAATTCCATTCTTTGGCCGCGGAACCGCGGCCAAACCCAGCCTGGAGCCGAGGTTCCGCGGCCATATAGAGCGCACGTCGGTGGATTTTTGGCGTGTCGGCGCGTCGGTGCAGGGGTTGGGATTTTTAGGGGTCAAATCTGTAATTTCACATATGCGAGAGTCTGTAACCCTAGTTTTTATGTTTTCCTATAAATTGTATTTCCAGATCTGTAAAAACTCATGCCTCTTTTCAATAAATAAAATTCAGAATTTCTGGGAATGATATTCAGATCTATTCTGTCTTCTATTTGGAGGGAGCCATCAAATCAGTAGGTAATTTTATTTCCTTGCTTTTATTTTCTAGTATATTTTATCATCCCCTAATGAGCGAGTAGTCTCCTCGCTTGTTAGGGTTAGCCTTAGGGAAAGGGTTGAGAGATGAGATCTCTCACCCCTTTCAATGCCACCTTCACTTGAGAGTTAGAACTCCACGCATACGAGCACAACCGCTCCCTGCGGCATCCTACCTTTCGAGGTAACGATGAACCGTAGTATAAAGGGCCGGTTGCGCGCGTTTTCCGTGGGGGTTAGGTAATTATCAACAAAGGAAGGATACAAATTTAGAGGAAGAAACATCTTCCCAAAAGATTCGTATCCACTTTATTAATAATTAACTTAACATCTAATAGATCTAAAAAAGAAGGCATTGAAAGCGGTGAAGAAAAACGTTAATCTCCAAAACTTTCCCTAAGCCTAACCCTAGCAAGATTTTAAATTAGATTAATTAAGTTAGTGATAGATCCAGTTTTCATATATTTTTATAAACCAATCAAAACGACACTTTGAATCAACTCGTTAAAACACATAAAAGGAATTTACCCGTCTCTGTGGATCGACCCGTACTCACCGGCTAGCTGCGAAGCGACGCCGTTTCTGATTGCGGTAAATACAAGTTTTGACACTAATCAAATGGCGCCGTTGCCGGGGATGGCGTAATTTTTCTTTTTGTGAATTTTCGGGTTGATATAAATTTTAAAAATTATAAAAATCTGAAAATATAAAAAATACAAAAAAAAATTATCAACTTTGATCTTTTTGAAGGGTGTATCTTTTGAATCTTGCAGGAATAGCGAAGAATTGAGGATCTGGAATTTTACAGAGGGAAAATCAGAAAAGTGAACATCGGAACAGAGGAGAATTGGTGCACAGGAGATACAAAATTTTTTCCAGAGACTGAACCCACCCACCGACCGCGTTTCCGCCGCAATGGTAGCCTCCAGACCGCGGTTCTGCGCTCATTTGGCCATGTCAGCATCTCAAATTTTGTGAGTTTGATCCTCCTTCTCCCCTCTGTAACCTACAATATATCCACTGTAAAAATTTTCTGCAGGGTTCTTTGCGCTAAAAAATCTTTCTCCCCCTTCTAAATAACAGATTTTCTGCAGGTTTCTTTGCGCCGCGCTAAAAATTGATTGCAAGTGAAATTGTATTGTTTTGCATAATTTAATCGGACTCTAAGGGGCTAATTGACCAAACTCAGATTGGGTGGGGATTTCATCACCCTTCCCAGGACCCCAGAAAACACCTAAAGCATGTGCATTGACCACAGTTAATTAAAAAAGATTAGACTCAGACCTAAGGACAGTGAGCTCAATAGGAAAAGGACTAGGGTAGGCATCGGCCGTTTATCCTAACCGACATTGCGGTGTCTAGGCTAGTGGTTATTAATTAGGCCCACTGTAGTGGTGGTTCCTTCCCACTTACCTGGCCGTACTTGTCCGTGAAGAGGCGGTTTGAGATCCTATTTCTAGCCCTAGTTAGGAGCTGTCTAGTAGACCTAGGCAACCCTAGATCTAGGCCTGATTGTGCATGTGTGGTTGATACATTTGTGTCACGAGTCCCTTCCCAAAAACCTTTTTTGCAAAACTCTCACATAAATAAAAAGAAAAAAAGGAAATTTTTATTAAAAACTTGCAAGAATTTTGTCGCTAAGAAATCCCTGCACCCCACTTGCACCACCTACCTTCTTTCTTTTCTCATTCTTCTATCATGGGTACCCCACATCATAAATCTCTTGCCGAATTTTGGTATCCCGAACCTAACTTTGCGTCGTTCGTCAATTGTTTCGGTCAATTTAAAAACGATCCCTCCTTACCAAAAATTTCGTTGAAAGATCAAATAGAGGCGTCTAGGAGAAATAGTTTGACTTTTCAACCCACTTTGTGTCAACCGAGTCAACCTTTACAACCTACATATGTTGATACCACTTCTTCAAGTCCTTCTGTCACTCCTAGGCCGATGTCCATTGCCGAGCATATTGCTCAATCTCGCAGTCGATCTTTCACCCCTCTCCACTCATCTAGTTTTAGGGATCCGCACGATTATTCACCTTCTTATCCATATGTTGACCCTACTCCTGTCTTACCACCCACTTCCTACCAGTCATACCCGACCTTCCCACCTTCACTAGACGCTGTTTCGACACAGCCAATAGGGAGTTTCACATACCCAATCAATTTTGAATCTTTTACTGAAACCCCCTCACCACCTAAGTCTAGTTTGGAAGAGTCGTTGGAGGCTTATATTGCTGCAACAAACAAAATGATGAGGAATGTGGAAGCGTCCATGGCCACCCTTATGCAACCGAGTGAACCTGTAGCTAGTTTCCCGCTAGCTCCAAATTTTTCAATGTATGAGGAGGTGGTTGGACAGAGTGAGAATGAGAGAGGATTTCCAAATCAAACCTACCCATACCCAATTGAAGCCCACAACTCTTGTTTTCCAATGATTGCCCTAAATAGTTCACCTGTTGAAAATAAAAATGAGTTGTGTGATTTTGTAGTGCTTGATTTGCCAAATTGTGAAGAACCCCTTTCGAGTGAAACCGCACCTAATCCGTTTAACCTTTACACATCCACTCTAGAACCTACATTGATAAACATCCATGCTTTTGAGGAGGTGTCTAAAGAAATTGATTTTCACTTGATTGAGGATATAGACGCCGGGAATATTTCGGATGATGAACCTGTCGATTTGCTTGAAATTTTATGTTCAAATCATCATCCTGAGTTATTAAATGTTTCCCCCGAATCTCATATGCGTCTAGATTTTGATAATAATGGCATGGATGAATTAAATATTGAGGATAGTACTGAGGAGGGTCTTGAGGATAATATCGAGGTTGAACCATTTTTATTTGATGTGTCGGATTTTCCGATTCAGCCTCCTGAACCTTTGACTGTTATATCACCCTCCCTCCTTCCTATTGTTCCGACCGAACAAACGACCGTTACGCTTTCATCTCCTATACCAAGTTCGGCGTACCCATGTTTTCTTGTGAATCTTGAGGGATTTGACCCCATTGCACGACGAGTTGGTAGGTTAGCGCAATCGCTTTTAACACATCGGTCATCACAAATTGCGCTAATTTATTCACTCAATTTACACCCTCAAGATCGCACTCCACTTCTTTCTTCTTTCCGTCTTTCTTCTCCCCCACCGAGATCATATTCTACCATTCTTCTTTCCACACGGTCTCGCGTGCTTTTCATCTCTTTTCTTTCCATCCCATTTTTGCACCAACTCTACCATTACCATGATAAGATTTTTGAATGGTTGGTGCTAACATTTGGCTTGTGTAAGGCCAAGCTTAACTTGGGGGGAATCTTGTTGTATATATGTATATATCCTTTTGTTTTCTTTTTCTATAAAAAATAAAAATTCAAAACATAAAAAAAATTATAAATAAATAAACAGGGGAGTATCGGTATTTTGACCCTCTTGGTTTAGCATGACAGTGAGGACACTGTCAAGTTCAAGTTTGGGGGTATGCTCGGTACGTCTTCTTCCTTCGCATTCATTTGTACATATTTTTGCATTTGCATACTTATTTGAAAACCCATAAAAATTGAAAAATTTCAAAAATTATAAAAATTATTGTATTCAATTTTGGCTTATTTGACTAGAGTTTGACAAATAGGTTAACTGGCTAGGAACAACTAGATCTTAGACTTAGTGAATTAAAAACCCTAAAAATAACATTCCTTAAAGTTTAACGGTAGAAAGTATATGCCTTGTAGTTTATTTAGAAATAGGCAAATTTTGGGTTCACTTCTTGGGCTAAGTCGAAACAAGGGAAGAGTATTGATGTTCTTATTAGAGTATAAGTTTGAAAAATAGTTCCTAGTTTAAGTCTAGATTCTGAAAACGTATACCCTACAATTTGCACAATCACGCACCTTGAAACTTGGAATAGTAGAAGAGACCTTGAAATGCTCTTGTCTAAAGTCCTTAGTATGAAGAAAAAAAAGTGTGAATAAAGAAAAAAAATGGACACTGGTTTTTGTGATTACCTAAGGCTGTAAAAATAGAAAAATATTTTGCGAGGGTGCCTTATCACCTAGTGCCTTAGACCAACTGGTTTGGGAGTCACTGCTAAAGCCTTGGGTGTTGGAAAACTAGGAAATACGCTTTAAAGTGCTAACGCATCTTGTAGTCGGTTGTTGGTACCTCAAGAAGTATTAACGGTCGCATGAAGGATGTATAAGCAAATTTCATTTAAAAATTCACTAATTAATAAGTGCTTTGGACAATGGACGAGAGTATGATTGCTTGATTTGAATTTCCAAGTGTAGGGGTGATATATACACACACGTAGGGATATGTGATTGGAGTTTAGAGGAGAGAAGGGAATGAAGAATAGAACTTATATCTTTAATAGAGTTGATAGAAATTCCTAAGTTGAGATGAAACCCTAGAAGGAAGACTTAAGAGATGCCGAAAGCTAAGTAGGTCTGCAGGATATATATAATCTTAAGTAAAATGATGAGGAAGTGTGAAGAATATGGGTGGATAATTTACAAGTATAAGATAATAGAATTCCATGCTGGAAAACCTAATTGGAGAACAAAAGTCAATGGGCCGAGTTGATAGGATTTTGTGGGTGTAATCCGCTGAAAACCCTCAGGAGACAACACTCCTCCTACTAGGGACACCTAGAGGTTTAACGGCTTGTTGCACGTGCTCAGTGCAATCGCGTTTCCCTGCGAAAGTGTGGTTAGGATTTTAGTGAATAAAAATAAGTTTGCTCGAGGACGAGCAAAAAATAAGTTTGGGGGTATTTGTTCAGACCATAATATTGCATTCTTCATTCCCCTATTTTTATCCATTTTATAAATAAACAGGTACTCTTGACGCACTTTTGTTGCATGTTACAGGATACAGGCTCTTGGAGCAAATACAGTGAAAAAGACGAAAGCTGATACAGAAAAGGGACTTTTGACCAACAAATAGACGGATCTTACTCAAGCCGAGATGAAGAACAGTGCAAGGTCCAAAAAGACGAAAGTGAAACGGTCAAAAGATACGTACAAGTTTTCACTGAAAATCTGGAGAAGACCCAGAAGCCAAAAATAGAAAAGAAGTATAAAAATAAAGAGCCCAAGAACCCCTGAACCAAGCCCAAAATTCCCAGAGTCCAATTCCATTCTTTGGCCGCGGAACCGCGGCCAAACCCAGCCTGGAGCCGCGGTTCCGCGGCCATATAGAGCGCACGTCGGTGGATTTTTGGCGTGTCGGCGCGTCGGTGCAGGGGTTGGGATTTTTAGGGGTCAAATCTGTAATTTCACATATGCGAGAGTCTGTAACCCTAGTTTTTATGTTTTCCTATAAATTGTATTTCCAGATCTGTAAAAACTCATGCCTCTTTTCAATAAATAAAATTCAGAATTTCTGGGAATGATATTCAGATCTATTCTGTCTTCTATTTGGAGGGAGCCATCAAATCAGTAGGGAATTTTATTTCCTTGCTTTTATTTTCTAGTATATTTTATCATCCCCTAATGAGCGAGTAGTCTCCTCGCTTGTTAGGGTTAGCCTTAGGGAAAGGGTTGAGAGATGAGATCTCTCACCCTTTTCAATGCCACCTTCACTTGAGAGTTAGAACTCCACGCATACGAGCACAACCGCTCCCTGCGGCATCCTACCCTTCAAGGTAACGATGAACCGTAGTATAAAGGGCCGGTTGCGCGCGTTTTCCGTAGGGGTTAGGTAATTATCAACAAAGGAAGGATACAAATCTAGAGGAAGAAACATCTTCCCAAAAGATTCGTATCCACTTTATTAATAATTAACTTAACATCTAATAGATCTAAAAAAGAAGGCATTGAAAGCGGTGAAGAAAAACGTTAATCTCCAAAACTTCCCCTAAGCCTAACCCTAGCAAGATTTTAAATTAGATTAATTAAGTTAGTGATAGATCCAGTTTTCATAGATTTTTATAAACCAATCAAAACGACACTTTGAATCAGCTCGTTAAAACACATAAAAGGAATTTACCCGTCTCTGTGGATCGACCCATACTCACCGGCTAGCTGCGAAGCGACGCCGTTTCTGATTGCGGTAAATACAAGTTTTGACACTAATCAAGGATCTGTCTTTGACAGATTGGATATCTCCCCTCAAAGGACAACCTCAGTCTTTAAGAGGTTAACACCAGCAGCACCTCATTCAGACAAGGGGCAAAAAGAAGTTGTCTCTATCTCCGAGCCAGTCCTAATGGCTCGTTATGCTCGACGTCGCCATTGGCGATGAGTAAGGAAGGCAGGGGGCAACTCCCCCTCAGGGCTAACTCTACCTGCTCCAGTGGTGGAGGTCAACGCTGCTGTTCCAACTGGGAACAGCTTTGAACTGCTGAGGAGGGTACGTAAGAACTCTCCAACCGCGACACTAAAAAGATCTCCTCCACCTATGGAGAGAGTTATGGAAACAAAGCAGGAGCAGCCCCCTCAACGTCTGTCCTCAAAAATTTATAAAGTTTGGCGGAGAGTTCAAGATTCCGTAATTGACCCAGATCGCTCTCGTCAACAGAAAAAGGCGAAGGTGCAAGAAGGAAAAGACCGTCCCATTAAACAGCAGAGGACAGCAATCGCTAGGGTGCCCACTTCAACGGCCCCCTCCACTTCAACGGCCCATAAAAGAAGAAGGCCGGAGAAAAACCCTGCGCCCGCAGCAAATGCCAAAGGCGGTGAACCTAAACGCCCTAAGTCCGGGGGCATAACGGTTCATACAGTATACATGGCGTCGGGAAAGGAGGACAGCCGTGCATCCACGGGTCATAGACCGCTTACACGGTCAGTGACCAAGGCTCAGGAGCAACAGCAAAAGCTCCAGGAGATGATGACCGCGATGGCCGCACTCACTGGGCCAAAAGAAAGCCCTGAAACGTCCTCGGACGAACATCAGGAACAAGAAACTGACGCTGAATTCCTTCGTCGCATATTGGAGAAGAAGGATAAAGAAGCTGCAGAACAGGCAGCCAGCATAAAGAAAATGGCCCTCCTGTTCCAGGACATGGTGGGCATGATGATTCAACAAGATCCACCTGCTGAAGATCCCCCGATCGTCCTTGAAGACGATAGGGGAGAAACGTCAAATCCTCCACCGGCTCTGTCAACAGCCAAGGAGGAGGCGATCTCCAAAGCCGACCTGGACAAATATATAGCTCAGCAGATCCGGGTTCATCAAGCGACTGAAGCAGCGGGTCAGGTCGTAAAAACGGGGCGACCGTATCCGGGCTGGTACGACCAGATCAAGTACCCACCAGGTTATACGATACCAAAATTCCATGTGTATAAGGGGACTGGCAATCCCCACCAGCATATTGCCCAGTTCAGGGCGCTTTGCGGCAACACTGGTGGTGATGATAAATTGTTGCTTCGCCAGTTCGTTGGCAGCTTGTCAGATACGGCGTTCGAGTGGTATTCCGAGCTCCCGAATGACTCTATCAAGACCTTTGCTGAAATGGAACTGCTGTTCACCCAACATTTCACGAGTGCCAGCGAGCGTACCCCGATAACGGCATTGATTAATGCCAGGGTGAAGCCGGGCGAGACATGGGTCCAATATGCTATACGGTGGCGGAATTTATGGTCAAAATGCGAGCAGCGCATAGAAGAAGCTCCTGCAGTGGGTATGTTTGTGGGAACCCTCGATCCGCAAGCAACCATCTCGCAATTTATGATGTTCTTCAAGCCGACCACCTTCCAGGCACTAATCGACAAGCTGGCGCAAATGGATCAAATGGGCCATAAACCTCCTCTTCCAAAGCCGGACTCCCGAAATGAGAAGGGAAAGGGGAAAGCGATCGTTGTCGCTAATGTTCAACAACAGCCGAACAACTCGAAGACGGTCGTTCGTCAAAATAATATGCGCCTGTATGTAGCCCTTGAGGAGAGGATGGGATGTCCTTACTCGTTTCCCCGAGATAAAACGATAAGGTTATTCGAGCTGGCGTTGCGCAACCGACTCATAAATCTGCCGGATCCAAAACGTCCGTCGCAACCAAGTGATGTCAATGAGCCCAACTACTGTCCTTATCATCGAGTACTGGGTCATCCGATCGAGGATTGCTACGTCTTCAAAAATTGGCTTGAAGATCAGTACCGACAGGGCAAGTTTGCATTGTCCGACAAATGGAAGGTGAATCCACCGCAGCCCCACACCTCTAACGGAATGAATACGCCGAGGGCAACATGCTCTGTCGTTGAAGAAGCTCCTTGGGAGGTTGTATTATCAGCCAAGACAAAGAGGATGCTAAATGATCTTCAAACATGCCCAGCGATCAAGTGGAAGAACCCGTTGGAGCCGCAGATCATTGAAGGGATGTTGAAGCCTCGTCCAACTCAAAAGATCGATGGAGGTGACCCAAGCATTCATAACCAGCCTTTGAAATCTTCAAAGAAGAAGAAAAAGAAGTCAAAGAAGCCCGTGAAGCCTGGCGACAAGCGCACGGACTTGCAAAAACAAATTGACGCGCTGGAGGAATACAACCAGAAGGCACGGACTCCCATTACATTCCAAGAATTCCTCAATCACGTCTTTCAAGAGGAAGATGAGGGAGAAAGTTCATCCGATGAATCCGAGGAATATGTGGCGAGCTGTCATATGATTTCCCATTCGCTCACGAACAATGAGGAGACTCCTTATACTGAAAAGCTGGGGGCAGATCCTGAACCAAAAATTTCGGGGCCGTCGGATGAAGTAATTGATGCATTCCTTAATGAAGCTCTCTTAAAAAGTAAAGCTGATCGGGAGCGCGAAGCGGTCATATTCGAAAAGGCCAAACGCCAACGCCTTGACGAAAAAATTGAGATACTCCCGCTGGAGCAAAGCACACCCACTGTGGATAAAATCAAATTCAAGATGAGGAAGAGGTTTGCTAAAGCCGTGTCAATGGGTATGAAACTACCATCCTCTGAGGGAAGCGTTACTGGTGAAGCGGAAATGCACCCCTCCCATTGCTTGTATCATCGGAAGATTTCGCACCCCACTGAAGAGTGCAAAGCTTTCGATAAATGGTGGCAAGGATATGTTGCTCACCGGCAGCATTTTAAGCGGGAAAAGCGCAAGACTCACCGAGAACGGAACGATACGACCGAAGGGTTTAACAGAACTACCGGCAATTGTCGCATGGTCAACGCCGGGAGATCACAAGTGCTCACGTTCGGGAGCGATTCTGATGAGGAGCTGGAGCTTGGCCCCCTCTTTAAAGAGTCCACTTCGGGAAAAGAAGAAGAGCCGAAGATTTGTGAAAATATCCGGCTGCGTAATCGCACGCTGCCCGAAAAGAATCTCGGACCCTCGAACAAAAAAGATAAAGGGAAAGAAAAGGTCTCTGAGGATATCGCCCTAGATGACCAAGTCATGGAAGAGCTAACTGCCAAAGACCCACCGAAGAAAAATAAGGTGGAAGAGCTAACTGCCAAAGACCCGCCGAAGAAAAATAAGGTGGATTACAACGGCTTAGCGCATCTGAGGAAGCTACCCTCGCAACTCAGCATTCTTGACGCCCTTTTACTATCAAAGGAGGCGAGAAATTCGTTAATTAAGGCACTACAGGACCCGGAGCAGTTCCAAGCTTTCCTAGCCGAAGAAAAGATGAAGGATGAATTGGAGGAAGTGCACACGGCCGATGTCACTTTTGGCGATGAAGACCTTCTCTTTGGGACGTGCGAACACAATCGCCCCCTCTATGTCTCAGGATACTGCCATGATATAAAGATAGGCAAAATCCTGATCGATAACGGGTCGTCTGTTAATCTACTCAATGTGCGGGTGTTAAAGGAAATATGCATGAGCGTCCAGCACCTTGCTCGGGATAAGATCACCATCTCCGGGTTCGACTCCCAATCATCAAAGACTCTTGGATCTGTGATACTGACGCTACGCTTCGGGCTACTCTTCACGGACATTAAGTTCCACGTCATAGACGTCAAGACATGCTACAACGCTCTGCTCGGCCGACCGTGGTTGCACGAGTACAACATCATCCTTTCTACACAACATCAGTGTATGAAGTATTCTAAGGATGGTCTCGAGTATACCGTGGCGGAAGAACTGAACCCGTTCTCCGTGAACGAAGTCCGCAAATATGAAGATGCTAAATACTTCTTACCGGATTTCGAGGACACGGAGAGGTGTCACAAACCGGAGAATAAGGCTAATGCCACCATCCCTGTTTTCGGCAGTGATACTGAAGACGAGGAGGAGATAGTTTATTCGGGTCCACCCCAACACAACAAGCCAGGACCATCTACTCCTACGTTGATCTTTGGTAGTGACTCGGAAGATGAGGTTCATGCCATATTCTCTGCTCGGCCTCCAATACGAATGTCCACTAACGAGGAACAAAGTCTACAAGTCGCCATGGTGCCGCTTAAACACCGTAAAGAACTGGATGCACTTGATATTTACAATGTAGAAGAGCTGCGGACATTCTATATCCCTCCCAGGCGAGAAGGCGAAAAAGAAATTCTATTCTACCGCTCTAAAAAAACCAGAGTGGAGAAAGAAATCTGGCATGGCGCGGATCCTACGCTTGACGGGCTTCAGCCCATCCGTCTCCCCAGATATTATACAGAAGGCCTGAAGAGGTTGCTGAAACGCCAAGGGATATCCTTCAAGCAGACCGTTCGAAAAGCCAAGTTCTATGACAAAGTCTGGAACGTTCCCGGGACTCAACGCAAACTGCCTAATGGGAGAATGGAAACAAAAGGGCTTGGATACATCCGGTCAAAGAAACGAGAGTTACTACACGGCTGTTACGTCGTGTATGACTTCGATGAAGAAGCGGATGCTCAATGGGAGGACACTAATCTTGAACTAGTAAAACTTCCAGATGCAAAAGTGCCCAGTCCGTCGTTCGAAGAACAAATGGACAAGCTTATAAGGAAAGCTGGTCAAAAAGTCCGAGATGACCATAACTGTGAAATGACCATCTACGAGAAAGACAAAACGCGACGCTTCCTCCAACAGGCTGTGAAAAATGAAGATGCCGCTCCCTGTCAACCTGTTATAAAAAAGGCTCGACGCAGAGACAGAAACAAGTCGAAAGGCCAAAAAAAGCGCTCAACAGCAACAAAGCGGGGCTAAGAAGCCACGCAAGCGGAAAATGAGCGATTCCGATCTATCCCTCATGAAGAAAATGGGTCGAGCATACTCGTTTCCTAGGGACAAGACAAAGAAGATACTTGATCTTGCTCTAAAACATCAAATGCTTACACTACCGGAGTCCAAGAACCCCGAACAAGCAGGCGAAGTCTCTGACCCAAATTATTGCTCTTACCATCAAGTAATAGGGCATTTTCTCGAAGGCTGCTTCACCTCCAAGAATTGGGTCGAAGATCAGTATCAGCTTGGCAAGTTCGCTCTGTCTGACAACTGAAGGGTAACGCCGCCACAGAAGCACGAACCCAAGGCCACGAAAGAAGAACCAGTTTCTCATTGGGATTGGAAGCGAATTCGTACTTGTCACATGATAACAATATCAAAGGAAGAGCCCGAGAACAGGGATGACCTTCCCTGGTTCTTCGAAAACAGCAACGACGAGGTAATCTCAGAATTCCCACCAGCGCCAAAAGAGCTGGAAGATGGAATCCATACCACTGCAGATAACCTTAAGAAAATTGAGTTGGGAACGGCGAACGATCCGCGACCGACATTCATTAGTGAGCTGTTGTCCGAAGAGAAGGTGGCTTCATTAAAAGACCTACTTATGCAGCACAAAGATTGCTTCGCATGGAACTATTCCGAAATGCCGGGACTAGATCCAGAAATTGCTGTGCATAAATTGGCGATATCCCCGGACGCCAAGCCGGTCAAACAAGCACCAAGAAGAATGCGGCTCGAGCTTGAGATGAGTATCAACGCCGAGGTCAAGAAACTGATCGACTCTGGCTTTATCCAGGAGGTTCAATATCCTGAATGGATCGCCAACATCGTCCCGGTAATGAAGAAAAACGGGACAGTGCGCGTATGCGTGGACTTCCGGGATCTCAATAAAGCCTGCCCGAACGACGATTTCCTGGTGCCAGTCATCGAACTGATGATAGACAATACGCCCACTCATGAGGTTTTCTTCTTCATGGACGGTTCATCAGGGTATAATCAGATAAAGATGCATCCCGAAGACCAGAAACATACCGCTTTCCGGACCCCTTTGGGAATATTTTGTTACAAGGTAATGCCCTTCGGTCTAAAGAACGCCAGCGCCACCTATCAGAGGGCCATAACGAAGATCTTCGATGACCTTATACATGAAATCGTCGAATGTTATATCGACGACCTCATGGTTAAGAGCAAATCATACGAGGAACATCTCGAGCACCTAAAAACTGTATTTCGACGCCTTCGACAATACAACTTGAAGATGAACCCTCTCAAGTGTGCATTCGGAGTTTCTTCGGACAAATTCCTGGGATTCATCGTCCGACACAGAGGTATTGAGATAGATCCATCCAAGATCAAGGCGATTATGGAAATGCCTCCGCCAAGGACTCTTAAGCAGCTGCGATCTCTCCAAGGGAAGCTCGCATATATACGGCGATTTATAACCAACCTTTCGGGCAAGTGTCGTCCTTACAGTCACCTGATGAAGAAGGGAACTCCATTCGTCTGGGATCAAAAATGCCAGGGCGCGCTGGACGAAATTAAACAGTACCTGCAGAACCCGCCAGTGTTGGCTGCTCCGGTTAAGGGAAAGCCTCTCATTCTTTATACAACCGCCCTCGAAGGTTCTTTAGGCGCATTATGGGCGCAAGAGAATGACCAAGTGAAAGAAAAAGCACTCTACTATTTAAGTCGAGTTCTACTGGGGGTAGAAAGCAACTACTCCCCCATCGAAAAACACTGCCTGGCGTTGATCTTCGCGATAACAAAACTCAGGCACTATGCGTTGGCGCACGAAGTCCGTCTCATCTCGAAGGTGGACCCTCTTAAATATCTAATGTCAAAGGCCATATTGATAGGTCGACTCGCTAAATGGGCCCTGCTCCTGATGGAGTTCTCGGTAACCTATCAGCCTCTCAAGGCAGTGAAAGGCCAGGCCATCGCCGACTTCCTCGCTGAGCATCCGATACCCGCCGATTCTCCTTTGAATTGCGATCTTCCAGACAAACATGCGTTTGATGCGATCGACGGTGGTGATACCCGATGGGAACTTTATTTCGATGGAGCATCTTACCTGAAGAAGCGCAGACAAAATGCCCCTATAATCAAGTCGGGGGTAGGCCTCATCTTCGTGACCCCACAAGGAGGAATAATGCACTTCGCTTTCTCCTTAACAAAGCCGAGGACGAATAATGAAGCCGAATACGAAGCTTTGATAGCAGGCCTCGAGATCGCCATCGACATGGGAATTGAAAACCTCCTCATATATGGAGACTCCCAACTGGTTGTTAGTCAAGTAAACGGCGACTACCAAACGTGCAAACCGGAGTTGGTGAAGTACGGTGAAAAGGTGCAACAACTGTTGACCCAAATTCCCTCCTATACTTTGGAAAGCATACCGCGCGCGGAAAACAGCAAAGCAGACGCGCTGGCCAAGCTTGCTAAAGAACTGGCTGACGAGAACCTCGACGACGTTAGAATTGTGGTACAAAGCCGTCGGGTGCTTGCCCCAGCAGAAATACCTCCGGAATCATCCGAAGAAAAAGGAGCGACTGAACAGACGACCTTGCAAATAAAAGACCGGGAAAAGGCTGAGGATTAGAGAGAAGTCTTTATAGACTACTTCAAATACCGTCGAACGCCCGAAGACGCGTCCTCAAGACACCAGCTCATGAAACGAGCTCTGTCTTTCGCCTTCGTTAACGATACTCTGTACAAGAGGTCGTTTGATTCTCTGTGGCTGAGATGCCTAGGTCCTGATGAAGCGGAAAGAGTCGTTCAGGAAGTTCATGACGGACTCTGTGGTTCTCACCAAACAGGCCCGAAGATGAAGTTGAAGATCAAACGGATGGGCTACTACTGGCCCACGATGATTCGGGACTGCCTCGAATATGCGAAGCAATGCCACTCATGCTAAATCCATGGGGACTTCATCCACCAGCATCCAAATCCACTATATCCAACGGTGGCTAGCTGGCCATTCGAAATGTGGGGAACTGACATAGTCGGCCCCATCGAACCAGCATCGTCCAGGGGACATCGTTTCATCCTGGCGATGACTGACTACTTCTCCAAATGGGCAGAAGCAGTACCACTGAGGGAAGTGAAGACAGAGAATATCCTCCATTTCTTCAAGACGCACGTCATATATCGGATTGGAACTCCGCGACGGATCATCTCCGATAACGGGCCAGCTTATAGAAGCCACAAGATCAGTCGCTTCGCGCAACAACACAATATAGACTGGAGGTATTCCTCGGTTTATAATCCGCGAGCTAACGGTCTGGCCGAAGCCTTCAACAAGACCTTGACAAAGATCATGAAGAAGACGGTCTCCCGAAATAAGAAGGACTGGCATGAGAGGCTGCAAGAAGCTCTTTAGGCGTATCGAACTACGTTCAGGACGGCCACGAACACAACGCCGTACGCGTTGGTATTCGGTACGGAAGCAGTACTCCCCCTCGAGATAGAGTTACCCTCACTACGAGTGGCAGTCCACTACGAGTTGACGAACGAAGAAAATGCTAACCTTCGGCTTGAGGAGCTTGATGCCCTTGAAGAAACACGGCTCATAGCGCAACAAAATCTGGAAGCTTATAAAGCAAAGATGACGCGCTCATATGAAAGATTGACCCGACCGAGGACATTCTGCCAAGGCGAACTTGTGCTAGTGGTCAAAAGGCCTATGATCCCCAATCGCGCCAAGCGGGGAAAATTCGAGCCAAACTACAAAGGCACGTACATCATAGATAAGGTCTACCAGGGTGGGGCTTATCTACTCATGGACATGCACGGTGAAAGGCCTTTAGGCCAATAAACGGTCGCTTCCTAAAGAAATTCTACGCTTAATGAGCCATAGCCTAGATTAATGATAGATGACGACGACTATATCCGCTCGCTATCTTCCTAAGCTCAAGCTTTATAAGCAGTAGCCAACCTTCTCAATAGCGAACCGAAACGTCCTTAAACTAATACCGCAGCATCCTTAGGCTGACAAGATGAATAAAAAAAAATAAAGAAAGAAAAATATAATAAATAAAAACGGTATGTCCATAAGCAAAAAGGGCACGGATGAAAACCCGGAAGGGCTCCGTGAGTAAAAACAGCAGGGCTACCGGCGAGTGTTCGTGAAAACCCGAAAGGGCGCGACCTCATAAAAAAAAGAATAAAATAAAAAGAATAAAAAAAACGGTATGTCTATAAGCAAAATGGGCACGGATGAAAACCTGGAAGGGCTCCGTGAGTAAAAACAGCAGGGCTACTGGCGAGTGTTCGTGAAAACCTGAAAGGGCGCGACCTCGTAAAAAAAAAGAAGAAAATAAAAATAATAAAAAAAATGGTATGTCCATAAGCAAAATGGGAACGGATGAAAATCCGAAAGGGCTCTGTAAGTAAAAACAGCGGGGCTACCGGCGAGTGTTTGTGAAAGCCCGAAAGGGCGCGACCTCGTTAAAAGACACTTATAGGGTCCTCTCGACCTTGTAAGGAGAAACCACCCGCGTGAGATCCATACGACTCACAAGGGAGCAACACACTTAGGGATCCCTACGATTCCTAAGGAGAAAATACACTTGCGAGATCCTCACGACTCGTAAGGAGAACTCTCTTATGGGACCCTCACGGCTCATAAGATTTGAAAGTCTTAAATTACAGAGACCTAAATCTGTGCTTAAGCAACCCCCACAACTTCCGATATTGCCCTACAAGCGGTTCAATGCTGACCTTTGTATACAATCCACGGGCGCGAATAAACATTTCCCTAACAAAGTCTCACCCGTGACTAGGGATATGTTTACATAGTGGACAACCCTTGTAAGTCCTCTCGACTTATAAGGAGAAAATCCTCTTGTAGGATCCTTACGACTTACAGAGGAACAAACACTTAGGAATCCTCACGATTCCTAAGAAGAAAATACACCTACAAGATCCTCACGACTTGCAGGGAGAAATACCTTTGTGAGACCCTTACGGCTCTTGAAGTCAAAAGCCTTAGTCGACAGGACCTTAACCCTGTTCGCTAAGCCACCCTTATTCGACATCGACAGAGGCAGATGATGATTCGCTCCTGGCAATATCCCAGTTGTAGCGGTGCTAATGCCGAAATCGGTGTCTAATTTCAGGTTTACGGTGAAAAGCCGGTAAGCCGCACATGCATACGAAATAGCCGAAATGATAGGGCAACTTGCAATAAAAAGCAGCAAGTAAAAACGTATGCATACAAAATAGCCGAAATGATTGGGCAACTCGCAATCAAAAGCAGCGAGTGAAAATAAAATAAACAGCCGAAATGATTGGGCACCGCGAAAAATAGCCGAAATGATTGGGCAATCGCGACCTTCGCGATATAAAAGCTGAAATGATAGAGCATCGAGGAAATAAAAAAAATGATGATAAAACTTTTACCCTACAGTTAAGATCACATCGATCCCTGTATACAATCCAAGAGCGCAAATAAAGAGAGAATCATACTTTCCCAACAGGCTCAGCCAGAAAACGAAGCCAAAACTCGACGGTTCATCCCAACCCCGAAGAAATCAGTGTCTTCGGCAAAATACCTCAATTCAAGGAAACTAGCGTCCTTGATGAGAGCCTCCTGATTCGCGTCGACTCGCAGAGCAACCAGTGTCTCCGTGGGAAATTCTCAATTCGTTTCAATACCAGGGAAACAAATAATCCTTGGCAAATACCTCAATTCAAGGAAACTAGCGTCCTTGATGAGAGCCTCCTGATTCGCGTCGACTCGCAGAGCAACCAGTGTCTCCGTGGGAAATTCTCGATTCATTTCAACACCAGGGAAACAAATAATCCTTGGCAAATACCTCAATTCAAGGAAACTAGCGTCCTTGATGAGAGCCTCCTGATTCGCGTCGACTCGCAGGGCAACCAGTGTCTCCGTGGGAAATTCTCGATTCGTTTCAACACCAGGGAAACAAATAATCCTTGGCAAATACCTCAATTCAAGGAAACTAGCGTCCTTGATGAGAGCCTCCTGATTCGCGTCGACTCGCAGGGCAACCAGTGTCTCCGTGGGAAATTCTTGATTCGTTTCAATACCAGGGAAACAAATAATCCTTGGCAAATACCTCAATTCAAGGAAACTAGCGTCCTTGATGAGAGCCTCCTGATTCGCGTCGACTCGCAGAGCAACCAGTGTCTCCGTGGGAAATTCTCGATTCGTTTCAACACCAGGGAAACAAATAATCCTTGGCAAATACCTCAATTCAAGGAAACTAGCATCCTTGATGAGAGCCTCCTGATTCGCGTCGACTCGCAGGGCAACCAGTGTCTCCGTGGGAAATTCTCGATTCGTTTCAACATCAGGGAAACAAATAATCCTTGGCAAATACCTCAATTCAAGGAAACTAGTGTCCTTGATGAGAGCCTCCTGATTCGCGTCGACTCGCAGAGCAACCAGTGTCTCCGTGGGAAATTCTCGATTCGTTTCAACACCAGGGAAACAAATAATCCTTGGCAAATACCTCAATTCAAGGAAACTAGAGTCCTTGATGAGAGCCTCCTGATTCGCGTTGACTCGCAGGGCAACCAGTGTCTCCGTGGGAAATTCTCGATTCGTTTCAACACCAGGGAAACAAATAATCCTTAGCAAATACTTCAATTCAAGGAAACTAGCGTCCTTGATGAGAGCCTCCTGATTCGCGTCGACTCGCAGGGCAACCAATGTCTCCGTGGGAAATTCTCGATTCGTTTCAACACCAAGGAAACAAATAATCCTTGGCAAATACCTCAATTCAGGGAAACTAGCGTCCTTGATGAGAGCCTCCTGGTTCGCGTCGGCTCGCAGAGAAACCAGTGTCTCCGCGGGAAATTCCCGATTCGTCTCAACTTGCAAGATGAAGCCTCAGGCAGCAGGGATTAAAAAACTTGCTTACTGAACAATGGGACCCTGCAAGTCGGTCTAAAACGGTCTCTTGCATACTATTCACGGGTCTCACTTTCCAAAGTCGAGTTTCGACAAGGAGGGAAACAACCGCTTACGGGTCCTCTCGACTCGTAAGAGGGAAAATTCTCTTATAGGATCCTTACGACTTATAAGAGGAAATGCACTTGGGAATCCTCACGATTCCCAAGAAGAAAATCCACCTATGAGATCCTCTCGATCCGTAGGGAGAAAAGTCTCTATGAGACCCTCACGGCTCATAGAGTTGAAAAGTCTTAGGCGGCAGATCTGAACCTGCGGCCTAAGCCATCGCTATTTCTTGAGAAAATCAAGATGCGTGCTCTATTATCTGTCAACCATTTTTACTAAGGTGGCATGCTGATAATAAAAGAAAGAAAAGGTGAAGAAGTGACACAAGACATTACAAAGAATGTATATCTTTTATTCATAAACTTAATTGGGTACAAGATACATTGTGTTAAAGAATAAAAAATATATATACATTTTTTTTACAAGTACAAATGATACAAAAAGAGATAGCTACTGAGGAGGAAGTGTCTTTAACAAATCCGCAAGCTGCTCTCGCACTTCCTTCAGCGCCTCCTCCTGAATGGCTGCCGCGGCCACTTCCGCTTCCACCTGGGCCCGCTGCTGCAAAAAGGATGAAAGTTGCTCCTCTGCCGCCTTCTGGGCTGCTTCCTGGTTAGGTGCATCCCGCTCAACAACGTCAAGCTGTTGCCTCAGTGATAACCCTTCGGAGAGGCATTGCAGAAGGTCCTCAAAGATAACCTTCAGCCGTGCAGCGTTGGCCTCCACCCGAGCATGCAGTTGGGCAGATTTGCTCGAAGTCTCACCACGCTCCTTACGCCTTGAAGTAACTTCTTGTTCGAGATGGCGGAAGTAAGAAGCACTCTGCTCAATCCACGCTGCTCTTTGATGGCTGGCGGCCAAGGTCTCAGGAACGGGACGCATCGACTCCAGCTGATGCAGGCGAGCCTCGATCTCCCTGCAATGGTTAACCCAAGACGTGATGATGCCCTTGTCATGGAAGTTCACGAGTATCACCAGTATCGGGTTAACCGCCGTAGCGAAGTCTGCAGCAGATATAGGAGTCTCGACGTCGAGTTCCTCAACGTAATCGCTCAACATGCGCAGACTATTCGCGGCGCCTTTCGAAGATGGACGTCTCAGATAAGGACCTGCCGGCATTGTGATGCGAGGCTCGAAGGGCGCCGAGACCGGAACGACAGCTGAAAAGAAACAAGATGTGATCAAATAATAGTACAGGAAATAAAAAGGGGGGGAGTTATCAATATGATAGTCGTTGTACCAGCTGAGGCAGGTGGCAAGGCCGGAAGGGCCGGTGGCACAGCCGATCTTTCATCCCCTCCTTCAATTTGTAGCACTGCAGTCGGGACGAGGAAAAAAGTTAGAAGTAATTACATCAATGAAAAAGAAAGATATCAATGGAAATCATACTCACCAGCGCCACCAGAGGAAGAAGCGAATTCAGATGGGAAGGAGAAGTGTGGGAGCAACACTTGATAAAGATGGTCAAAGAGCACTCCTAAAAAGACATAACAGTACGATTTTAGTACATAAATTATACGTCTGAAAGATAAGATTAATAAGTTGCAAACCCATACCTTCCAACATCTTCGATGGTATGAGAGAGGGTTAAGAGGTGACCACCGCCAAGGCAGTCGTTGAAGGCGCTCGCTCGAGCAGTGGGGCATCGGCGCTGGTTGCACCTGCGTTATGGACAAAGGTGAACTTGTCAGAAAGGATTGTAAGGTAAAGAAAGACAGCAACTTCGGATTTACCTGATGAGCTGCCGGCTAAAACGGAGGCGACTCCCTCCTCCATCGACATGAGGCCACCACCCGTGGCCTCATCACCCGACTCAATGGGGGCCGTCATCGTGCTCGCGCGGCCAGGAGACGGCGGAAGATCATAGGCGGGGAGGGCAATGATCGGAGCATTGCCGGACTCTTGAGAGAGAGCGGCTGACTCTTCCCCAAGAGTCGTGCCCATCTCACCCGCTACTTCTTCGGGCTTCGCGGTCTCCATCGGCTCATCCGCTGTCACCACGAGGTCGCCGGCCTCAAGCGTCACGTCCGCTACTACCCTGGGCTCAGTTATAACGATCATTTCATCTGCCGCCACTTCAGGCTCGGCATCAATGACCTTCTCGGCTGCAGATCCCTCAACCTCCATCTCATGCTCCGCAGCCCCAGCGACTTTGCCCACCGTCAGCTTGCGTTCGGCAGGTGCCGCCTCCTCTGTTTCCTTGGGATCGACGGTCTCCGCCTCCCCCTCGGTCGGACTTGGCCCTGCAGGATAGAATATATAAGAACCAGCAGCTTTATGATTCTTACAACAAAATTCTAAAAAAGAAATACTACCTGAGGTGGACTTATTGTTAGCCTCCCTACTGGCGCGCACCGCCTGTCTATGAGCCGTAGACAAGGCGACCGGGTGCTCTTCTGATGGAGATCGGCACGAGGGATGGTGCTTGGGCCCGCTCCAATGGCCAAGGCAGCCCTGCGTGCCTTCGCTTCGCGCCTTGACCGTTTCCTCTCCTCCCGAGCTGTCGCGATGGATCTCTTCGACGCTTCCTTCATCAAGGCGTCGTCGTCCTCGTTCAGAGATGCCTCTAGAGCCTTTAAGGCATCTCTCATCGGCTCTTCAAGACGGACCTCCCGCGGTAGCCCCAAGGAAGCAGGAACATCGGCAGCTGGCAGAATGTCCGCGTCGCTTGGCGGGAACGGTATTAAGGTTCCTGCGATAAAAAGGGAGAGGTTAAATCGACCATAACGCAAGGGAAATGAAAACTTGATGAATTGAAACTTACTAAGGCCCATGGACGCTCTAAGACGTTCCTCCTTTTGGAAAGTCTTCAGGGAAGCAGCGATGGCTTCTTCAGTGGTGATGCATGTTGGAAGAAAAGAAGGAAGAATGTTAGTCAAAGGCAATAATAAAGATATGATGCAATAGAAAATGCGACTAGTAATTACCTGATTCCGCAAGCTTAGCCAGCCATGCGTCACGTCTCGCCAACCGCTCCGAAGCTTCGAGGGCGGCCTCCAAATTCGTGTCATCCGGCGGCATGACTAATCCCTCGTTAGTCCCATATTCACTCAGGCCCTCACCATAGGGAGCGTGGGGTTCCTGACCGAACGCGACGTCAGCGGCGAAGAGAGACTTCTTTTTTTTTCTGCCCACCAACCCTGGGTGCACCCGGGATCGACTTACGCTTGGCAGCCATCTTGGGGCGGCGAGTCCCGATGTCCGCACCCACGCCAGACTCCGGAGAGGCAACAACCACTGTCTCCACTGGAGCACAGGGCGATGGAGGTGCATCCGCAATATCGGGGAGCGGCAATCCGGGTAGAGGACTCTGCGCACGCGGTGGTCCGACTCTGTCATCTTTCAATGGAGGCACAACCGGGGTCCTCGGCACCAGAGGAGCTTTGCGGTCGCTGCCGGGAGGTGCACCTTTACGGTCGACCAACACTCGCCTCTCTTCCTTTATAACGGCTCCGGTGGAATGATTGTACCACTCTTTATATACATTGAGGAGTCGTGGAGCGCAGGCCGGCGCACTGATAAAAAAATGAGAACCCGTGTTCAGGCGCATGAAGTGATGCAGCGCGTTCTCCATCCCTTCTTCAGTGGCAGCAGGTTCCAGTAGGAAAGCTTCCAAGGGTACCCCTTGATCGTAGCCCAGTTGTTGGGCGAAACGATGCGGGTTATATCTCATGAAAATCGCCGCACCATTCTGCCTGAAGACTAGGAAGCCCGGTCTAATAGAATATAAGTGGAGGGTCTCCCGAGCCGTCAAAACTGAGGCTTCATCCTTAAAGGAGTCTTGTAATGGTCGCACCGCAGTGGTGGACGCCTTTCCAATAGTCAATACCTTGTCGACGAAGGACATCCCGTCTCCAACGGTGTGAGGGCGAAGGAGTAAACCCCTGGCGTTCCGTGGTGACGGAGTCACAATTGATGCGCCGATCAGCTGTATGATGCGAGGGAAACCGTACTTGTCAAAGAACGAGGGACTTTTGTGCATGCCGAAGACACCCGCCGTGTGTAGCTCGAGCCATGATACGAAGTAGTGCATCGGGAAGACTACGTGCAGTACCCCAGGCTCATTAGCATCCGCTGCTCGGCTGAAGCCATGATATAAGTGTGCCAAGCCGGCGATCCCAACGGCCACTTTTACCCCGATGGTCATCCAGTGGGCTGGGTAAAAGACAGAGGGCCGCATATGGCGAGAGTGCATTGGGATCGCAAACCAACTCAGCCATAACCCAAGAAATCCTAAGAAAAAGGCCTCCTCGTCCATCCCAGGGGCTGCAATTTCTGCAAAAGACATGGTCGGGAAGTCCGGAAGGAAAAAACCCTTTTGGTCTATTTCCTTCGCCGGCAGGTTATCCAAACCTAGACCGAAAGGGTCATCCAGGGTAGCAAACTTGGCAGCTTCTGATGAAAGGACGCTGGGGCGAAGGAACCGAGCGATGAAATCCTCAAAGCTAACTCCGCGACTCCCATGTTCGATGAAAAGGGCCTCATAGATGTTCAACACTTTAATCAAGCTTGGGAATTGGTGTTGAACAGCATTCTCCAGCGTGAGCCCCCTTACCACCGGCTTAGCACCGAAGACATACTCGTCTGTCGGGAGCAACTCCTTATAGTGTTCCCCTATAACTGGTAAACCGGATACCTCCGTGAACTCCACCAGAGAAACTGACACTTCCCGATCCATGGCGAGGAAAGTATGGGTAGGAATGTTCCACTGCTCTAAGAAAGCCTTGAACCACCAGGTGGGAAGCGTAGGATACTGGAAGAGGGAGACGTAGACCGCGGTGTACAACCCTAACCTTATCAACTGCGACTTCTTCGTCGACAGGATATACCGAGCCCACGGCAGATAGCCGATCGGGTGGCGGGGGATCAGACCTATGTTATATGATTGCCCCCAAGGGCGCGCCTCGCCTTGACAGATTCGGCATCCCAGGATATCCAAAACCATGGGACGCTGGACCAGGATTGCATCTATGGCCGGATGAAGAAAGCCCTTCGATGTCCAATCAACCATCTCCACGGCGTACTGCACCGGGGGTGGGCTGGCATAATGAATTGCCGTGATAGGTTCTGACGGTACTGCGCATGTGAAGCTGCGTCGACCCATAATAATCTGATTGTACCATGACCCCCAAAGGTGGAGACTCTTATATTCCGGGTCGTGGTCCCTGATCATAGCCAGGACTTCGCGGTCCAAGGGCGCTTCAGGAAATCCCTCCTCCGAACGAGCGAACGGGAACGAAGTGTCGAAAGACATGGTCACTGCAAGAGAAAAGAAATTAGCCGTTAGTGTTGTAATTCCAACGCTTGGCGTTTGAAAAAATTAATTAATTAATTAATTAAATTAAAGATTAATTAAATTAAAATTAATTAATTACACCACACAGCAGTGCAGTGGGTAGGGAACCAAATGGGGACCCACAAAATCTGGATGACAGTGCCTCATGTAATAAGACAGCCCCATCATTGGTTGAAACTGTCAATTAATGAAAAGATCCCCAAGAGAATATTCTCATCAGTGGGAAATCCCTAGAGACAAGGAAAAAATCTCCTCTTTCAGAGCAAAGCTCTGTCACAGAATGACATTTGTCAAATTCTGGTCTCAATGGAGTAAAATTCCTTAAAAAGAGCCTAGCTCTGTAATAGTCCATCAAAAAGAGAATTTTAATTTTAAAAAGAAATTAAAAATTAAAAATTTTTGGGATCTTGAAAATCCAAGAAAACTCTTAAGAGTTCATCATCAGAAGATCCAAAGATCTATATTCTATCAATGAGCAAAACTCTGTTTATGAAACCCCAATGGGGATTTCTTTAGATCAAAAGATCTTTGAGAGCAAAGCTCTGTTTATGAAACCCCAATGAGGATTTCTTTAGATCAAAAGATCTATGAGAGCAAAGCTCTTTTGGTTAAGATTGGTTTAAATTAATTTTACCTAAAAGTTTTCTAACTTTGGAAACGAGCAAAGCTCTGAAGTTCTTAAGCAAGAGCAAAGCTCTGGAAAATCAAAATCTTGAAAAATGGTGAAGATTTTCTAAGGGCCAGAGGTCCTATTTATAAGGCACTTGCGCCCCTTCAGCTCACCCGTTGATCCAACGGTCAGGAGCTTGCCACCGCTGCAATCACGTGCGCACCACGTGAGCGCAATGGTGGGGGGCATTTGTTTTTCCCAATCAGAGCAAATCTCTGTTGAAATTCAAAATTCAAATTTTGAAGCAACGCTTCAAATCCCGGACGCAACGCGCCATGTGTCAGAAGCTGATACGTCAGCGCGGCGCCCAAAGCAGTGCGCCCAATCAGAGCAAAGCTCTATTAAAAAACAAAATTAAAGAAGCAAAGCTTCAGTTGCGCAAGCGCTGCGCTGCGCGACACATGTCAGCGCAGTTGCGCAAGCGCAGTTGCGCTGCGCTGTGCGCTGCGCGACACGTGTCAGTGCAGTTGTGCAGCGCTGTGCGCTGCGTGACACGTGTCACGCGCTGGGGCATTTGCGCCAAACAGAATCAAGATTTTAAAGAAATCTTTCTGTTCATGTTAAAACAAGAAGATTTTCTTCTGTAAAACAGAAGCCCTTGGATCAAAGATCCAACGGTGGGGAAAATTCCCCAAATCACTCAGAGAAAGTTCCCTTTAACAAATTTAACTAATTTATGGGTACTATATAAAGGACCCTAGACCTCAATTTAAAATCATTAACATCATCATTGAGAACTCTGAAGAATTGGAGAGAATTCCTCAAGAACAAAAAAGGTAAAAACCTTTAGAAAAAAGAGAAAATTCTCTTATAAACAGATCATTGATCTGAGAAAAAGATCAATGATCTCCAATAAAAAAAATATAATGATAATAGTGCTTTGCACTTTCTTATAACCATTGGTTCTTTGAAAACAAGAAAAACTTGTTTTCTTTGATTTAAAATCGATCAAAACATAAAACAGTGCTTTGTACTTGAAAAATTACGCTGTTGCGCTCCTGTGTTGGTGCAAGCCACCAGGGCACGCCACGTGTCAGCAGCGCAACAGCGCAGCGCACTGACACAGCGTACTGCGCTGTTGCGCTCCTCAAATCTTGACACGTGTCACCACCATATGAGTTTGCGTATTGCGCTCCTCAATTGGCGCAAAGCGCCTGACAAGCCACGTGGGGGCACTGTTAGAGTATTAAATGCAATGCATTATTAAAGGGCAGAGCCCAATTAAAAAGTCTAAACAGACCAAAAATAATGCTATGCATTATTTAAAGGGCAGAGCCCAATTGAGAGGTCCAATGGACCAAAACAAATGCTCTGCATTATAATAAAAAAGGCAGAGCCTAGTCAAAAAAAGGCATAAATGGCCTGGAATAATGCTATGCACTATTTTAAAGAGGGGAAAGCCCAAACAAAGGCCTAACAGGCCAAATACAAACAAAATGTTGAACATTTTCAACTGGACTTAGCCCAGTCATGGCCGTAAGTCCTCAAACTAAATTGACCAAGCAAGATTGCTCTCCTAAAATCAATTTACCTCCGGTTCGAAGGTACATCTCCGAACTCCTCTGACACCTATCATTGTAATCCCTCAACGACGTCAGAGAGGTGACGGGTCCCGACGACCACACATCAATATGGACTGCGGGGTCCTTAAACTCATGAACCGAAACGTCTTTAAACTAATGTCGGGCCGAAACGTCCTTAAACTAATAATGGACCACCACGTTCCTAAACTGGCGATGGACCACCACATCCCTAAACTGGAACAATAGAGCCTCCAAATGCTCTTTTGCCGGATCTAAACGATCCCGTTTAAGTTGATCTTAGCCCCAAACACGGCTAACGTATCCTTAAACATTCAAATGGACTATAAAACTCCAAATCAACTTTGGTTCAAGGGTACATCTCCTAACTCCTCTGACACCTATCGTTGTAATTCTTCAACGACGTCAGAGAGGTGACGAGTCCCGACGGCCATATATTAAATGAATCACCACGTTAAGTTGATCTTAGTCTCAAAACAGGACTAACGTATCCTCAACGAATGTTTAAGTTGATCTTAGCCTCAATATGGCTAACGTATCCTTAAACTAAAAACACCAAATCCAAATCTAAGTAAATACGGATTTGGACTAATCCATGTCCTACGGGCGACGACATTACTCAGTCTTCGTATACAATCCACGGGCAACCACAAACAAAACAAACACACACGACACGAAGTGAAATTCTGGAGAAGGAAAAAGTGGCTGCCGCGATGCGGTAGCGTAATTAACTGTAGTGGCTTGCGCCTGCAGGGAAGAGCGTCCCCATAATCAAAAACCCCTATAGCGAGGGGGAATCTGACGAAGTCTGCTACATCGGCCGCATTCGTCTAAACCTCCGATACACGGTGTCATAAATCAACTTGGCATTTTCGGAGAGGTGGAAGGATAAAACTATATAGCATCTGCCCCGAATCTCAGGCAAGACGTCCTCACGTCGTCTCCGCCGCCATTCGGAGGGGAACAATAACAACGAATATTCAAAACCAAATATTTGCCAATAGGCAAAACCAGGTGATTTCCCTAATATCACCAATTACTACGAATTCCGATATTGAGGATCAAATCACCCATTCCCAATACTTTACTCCTTCTCATCATTTGTAACGTACTTCAGATGTGGGATCTAATTCGGTAGCCATATACCCAGGAGTCAGAATAAATTGAGAAATAGTTTTCAATTATAATCTCACAGGAAAACTGAAATATGAAAATGTTTTAAGAGGGTTCCCGGATATTCCTAGTAATGCCTCTTCCTATGCCAGACTCATGACAGTAGTTGTAATTTTCTTTGCCCTCACTTCAACCCCTTTATATGTCTCCATAACTTACTTTCTATATACCATACTTAGGCTAGTTGGTTTTCTTTCTTTCCTACCTTTCAGCACCTGCTTAAGGTTTGAATAAAGACTATCCGACAAGTGTAATTGGTGTACTATTTTGATAAAAGGAGCTAGCTACTTGAGAGAAGGTAATGGGGAGAGACAACAAAATTATCTAATTCAATTTCTCCAGAACCGGTGGCCATCCTCGAACTGAAAAAAGCTTATTTGAGTTCGTATGTAATTATACGAGATGTTTTTATCTAAAAAAAATGGGTCTTCGTAGTGATACGGTATGTTCTAGGGAAATGTAAAAGGAAAGTAGAAGCGACAGGGATATATGCAACTTTATCGTGAATCGTGACAATCCAAAGCCGGGCGGTAAAAAGGTTCGGTTTAACTTGGTTATGAGTTTTAGTTTAAGGCAAGTCATGGTCGCTGCCAGAGAGAGAAAAGAAACACTCAGTGTGCACTCTATAAAAATTAGAATGGTTTATTAATTTATCTAATCAGGATGGCTCCCACTGTTTCCACGAATTCTCCCTTAAACACTAAAAGGGGAACTAGTCAGGATCATCTGAAAATCACCCAGGAGTAATACCTACTCATCAGTGCGATCGGGACCCAACTATCATCGCATGATAACTTTATGGAAGCTAACAAGTTACCACACTCCAGAAGGTATGCATACAACTGGCAAGTTTCTTTTATGTTTGAAACTCCCGATGTGGTTTTTACCTCTAGGACCCTAGTGATCTTGACTGAGCTAATATATCAAAGGGTCATAGTCAGGTTCAACTCATCATTATCTTGATTGCATTAAACCCACCCGTACAAGCCCTTGACTGAGCCAAAATGACCGTACGGCTGTCCTAACCAATCACATCTAATGCAACAAACAAGCATTTCTTAGCTACCGTTCATTACGCCTTAACTAAGCCAACATACATAGTACGAATACTAAGCGCTATTCGTAGGAAATGACGGAGGGCTACGGCTGGTTTTTATGAAAACCCTTAACATAACAAACTTAATATCGTTGAAGGAACCGAGTAGTTTTGAAAAGGAGTGATTTAGGCTCCGCTTTTAAAAAGAGCGGTTTTGAAGAAAACCGAGTAGTTTATAGTCACGTAAACTTTTGCTTAAAAGCGAATTCCCTGTGAAGGGAACAAGGCTCTTCCCTTATTGAATGAGGTGCTGGATATTCATAACCGAATACCTCTATACAAAGCTAAGGAATACGCCTATAGTCTCTTTCGAAAATTTGGTTCCCGAAACATCATTTTAGGTTTATTTTCTTTACATTAATCTAATTAAAGTAATCCCATCATTTAAACCCATCACACCAGAAACAAGTAAAATAGAATGCACATATATGCCATTTGCATTCGCCTCGGGGTCCCGGATCTTCACTGTAAGGTTACTTAACTTACAGCAGTGCGGGGACAGGGTTAGCGCGGATGCAAAACATATATAGCATTTATAATATACGGTCATCTAAGGTATGATATAAAGCATCACAGGCAGCAGCATACAACATGGAACAGCGGATAAACTAGGAGCCTCGCATTTCCGTTTGAGCCGCAAACGTAACACGGCATTCTTCGCTGGTGCGGATAGCCCAAGTGTCACCAAACCAAGACTCTTACGAGTGTGGTAAGCCACCTGCCAATCCTCAAAGCGAGGCAACTCTCCTCGGTGACATGAATGGGTCACCCAACGCTTACTAGAATCCGGTAACTGAGACATCCCTCCGTAGGTCAGAGCTACACCTCCTATAAGTGCGGCGAGCAGCTTATCAATCCAAGAAAGTGGTGGCCCGATCTCGACTCCATGATATGGTCACCCTCTGAATTCTCGAATCCAGCTACCCGAGCACTCCGTCGAGTACAGAAAAGAAATATAATACAAAGGCGACAACGACCGCAAGCAAGCCATGTCCCAATAAAAGAATATACATCATGCAGAACAACGACCACAATCCGGCTACTCGTATCGAAATAAATGAATATACAATTTATCATCACAATACATACAACATCACACTAGAGACTATCCATCATGACAATCCGACAAGACCATCACAAAGATATTCACAATATTATCACAAGCAACAAGTGTGCAACCCCATCTAATTGGCCTATAGCAATTAGATGATGTTTAAAAAACACACATAAACTAAGTATGAACCATAAACGATACAATAGATTCAATCGAAAAGTTTCCGTGTTTGCCCGAAACCAAAGATAACACCTGTTGGGGTCAAAAATTACACCCTGGTTGACCAAGTCAAAATCAAAATCAACCCCAAGCCCGGGTCAAAGGGACCGGCCCCATGACAAAAGGAATGAAGCCATAAATTGGTTTAATGTAATTCTTTTATATATATATATGTATGTATGTGTGTGTATAGAAATAAATGTATGTAAAATAAGCAAAAAGCTAAAATTTTGTAAATCCCATGACTTATGTGCAAAAAGAGATAAGCACATAAGGCATGGAGTGGTATAAGTGCCATTTGGCAAAGCCCAAGGGGCTATATGTAAAGTGTGTAGCCTATAAAAACAACATGATGAAAAAATCAATGATAACTTTTTCTCTCTAAAAAAACTAGGGTTTGTACCTCCTCCTCCTTCCTCATGGTTCTAAACCTTCTTCTTTTCTTTTGAATTAAATCAAGAGTTTAACCTTTCCTTTTTCAAAAATAAATAGTTTTTCACCATAAAACCCTTGAAGGGGAGCTCGGATCTGTCATCAAATCCCTAAAGGGGGGATTTTAATTCTCACCTCTCCTTTTTCCCCCAAGATACAGCCAACAGAGAGGAAGAAGGATACCCATTTTCAAAAACCCCATTCCAGGAGGATCCGAGGCTCAAAAGAAGATCCAAAGATTTCTAGGAGTTTAACTCCATTCAAGATCTGTTGGAATTTAACTCCATAAATCAACCTCCTTGTTAGGAGTTTAACTCCAAAGCCCCCTTCGGAGTTCAACTCCTAACCTAGGGGTTAAGCCCATTTTCCCGCTGGTGTTTCCAGCGGTCGCGTGCAGGGCACGTGACCAGCGGGCGCTAAGCGCCCACATGCGCCTCACGCGACCCACGGGTGCTCAGCGCCCAGTGGTCGCGTGTGGCACACGTGGCCCGCTGGCGCCCAGCGGTCGCGTGCTGCGCACGTGGTCAGTGGGCACCTAGCGGTCGCATGCTGCGCACGTGGCTCGCGGGCGCCCAGCTGTCGTGTGCTGCCCACGTGCTGTGCACGTGTCTTTAAGACGCTCCTCACCCCTCATTTTCCGTGCACTCCACACCAGAAACATATCCCTCGTTAGGAAAATTTTTCTAACGAGCCCCTGCCCCGCACCACGCAAGGGGGCTGCTAGCCCCCTTGATCTCCAGCCTGCTATCCGGACATCGGGACCCCCGTAAACTCTGCGAGGCCTCCGATATATCCAAAAAACCCTTTCAAAACACAACACACGCACACTGAGTTCACATGACTAGTTGACCCATCAATCGGAGGTTCCTTCGCTCCAAAGATGAGGGGTAATTAACGGCAGCTTAGTCCGCGGCTGCCGGAGATTCAGATCCCCACAATTAATAAACCCCGGTCTATCTTAGACAGGGGGAATCTGTATACGCCTGACAAGCGACGCGTATTCTCATCTCAATGGGGTGACGAAAAATACCCTACAGATACTGGCACACCCGATAGGACCTTTCTCTCCTCCCATATCTCTGGTCAAGTGTTCATGCGAACTCATTTAGCATATAAACTGATGTTTGTACTGAAGTAGTTTTCTTTTCGTGCAGCAATCAACTTTCAACGATGATGCCTCCTAAGATGAATTCAGCTTCCGATGCGACCCCGATCTAGTACGTAGTCAAGATCAATGCCCGTGTGGTTTTCCCTGCCAGTCTCAGCCAGCAATGGGAGGAGCCACCCCGTCAATTTGGTTCGGTCATCATCTACCCTGCTGGAAGCGCTCATCTAGCGGAGGTCTTGACAAACCAAACGGCCAAACCAACCTTGAGGGGTAAGAGGCCGAACGTCGTGGTCGCCAGAGCATCCTACCCCAAATGCAAATCCGTATTCGAACGGCTCTCCACTTTTCTAACTGGGGGCAAGGCCGTCAACACCAATAGGGCCACAAAGCAGCTCCAGCAAGCTCATATGGTGCCCTTGACAATCGCGCGAGTAGGCATCTTCTCTGGGCTCTCGGTCAATCGATCTACGACGTCTTCCTGAAGAGCTGAAGTCTGCCAAGTGCTTAAGACAGAAAAGTTAAGGCAGAAGCGGCTCAGGTATCGAGCCAACAAGAAGGCCAGTACTTCGGCCATGTAGAATCTTGTGAGGTTCTAAGAGCAGGGTTACTCCATGACGACGGCTGAGTCGGTCGTAAAAGTCAGCAATTCCTTCGAATCTCTTAAGTGTGTTCGGAAAAATGCTATGACCGCCAGAATGAAGAAGACATCGGTCCGAACAATGCCACAAAGGGACGTGTCCCAACCCCAAAAGAGAAAGGATGACACTATCTCTTCAAGATTCTATCAGGTGCTCTGCACCACGCGAAAACAGCGGGGCAAATCCAGAAAGGAAGCACCAGCACCACTCATGAATCCGGTCAGGCCAGCCATCTTCAATCGATTGTCCACTACCAAAATAGAAGGGCCAAGACTGTGGTCCAAAAAATTAGCTATCAATAATGAAATGATGGCCGAATATGTTATCCATACGGTCTATATGGCGGGCGCATATCCCAGCGACAACCTACGCAGCAAGAGCAAGGATAGGGCTACCACATCCCAAGCCCAATCTGGCTTGAATGTGGTTGCCGCTTCACAAGATCAGTCGCCTCCACTGGATGAGGAAAACCCTCTCGATGAAGTCGATAGGCAGAAAGACCCCTCAGTCCATGTACAGTCAAGTTCGGACAGTAAGGAAGAGCCGACTTTCCGCCCCAGGACTGCAGAGCAAGAGCTGCTTCAAGAGCTTTGAAAACAGCTCAGGAGCAAAGATAAAGAAATGGCCAAGCTTTACTCCAAAATCAATGACCTGATGAATGTTGTGATGCAGCTTACGGCTCAAATTGCTCGGGCGCCTGCTAATCAAGCACAAGTCTCTACTCATGAGCAGCGTGATGACAACCCGAAGCAATCGATGCCTGTCCCTTTGGGTCCAAGATTGGGCGAGCCGCATGAAAGCCAGCCACATTCCGCTTTTGGGGACGTCTTAGCCCCAGATAGCACCATCCCGCTAACACAAGATCGAATAATGGATTTGGTCACCAGCAAGGTTAAAACATTAGTGGTCGAAGCCGAAGCTCAGAAAGAAATTGGCAGTAGCGGGCGACCATATCCCGCACAGTACGATCTGATTGAGTTCCCCAGCGGCTACGTCATTCCTAAGTTCGGAAGATTTGACGGGACGGGAAATGCAAAGCAGCACGTCGCCCACTTTAAAGTATCGTGTGGAAATACAGGGGGCAATGATGCGCTCCTTCTTCGTCAGTTTGTCAATAGCCTGACCGGTGTTGCTTTCGACTGGTACGCGAGTATACCAGACGGGTCCGTCATTACCTTTGCCCAAATGGAGTCTCTGTTTCGACAAAGATTCATGAGTGTTAGTGACAAAATCTCCATCGCTGACCTCGTTTGAACCAAGCCTGGGAAAAACGAAAGCAATACAGACTTTATCGCCCGATGGCGCAACCTCACTGTCAAGTGCGAACCGTCGCTAGAGCAGGACCAGTCTATCAGCCTCCTCATTGGGAACTTCAACAATTGGACGGTCCCATTCTTGTGTACAGCAGGCCTCAAAATGTTTCAGGAGCTGACCAAGAAAGTCCAAATGCTGGAGCGCTCGAAGCAAGAGTCTACCCCAGATTCTCAAAGAGACAAGACTTGGAAGAGCAAGAGGGATGATAACCGTAGAAGCGGGAATTCCAGTAATACCAATGTCTTCAATGCGTCCGATAATTAGACAAGCGAAAGGCAGGCGATTCCAAAACCAACCAGTCTCGAAAGCCATTGCTGGGAGGAGAAGAGCCTTCTCTAGAGGTGAAAAAGAACAAGGTTTACTCTTTCAGAAGGGACAAGGTCCGCAGGATATTCAAAGATGCCTTGAACAATGGTCTACAATTGCCGGAGTCGAAGAGACCCCATGAAACAAAAATGACCGACAATCCTCTATATTGCCCGTACCACCGAGTAGTGAGCCATGCGATCGAGGATCGCTATATCTTCAAAGACTGGGTCGAGAAGCAGTACAAGACTGGAGAGATTGAGCTGTCTAAGAATGTGTTGGTGAACAATCAAGTTGCAACCACCAACTTTATACAGACGAAAGCTGAAGCGTTCTGGGAGCAGACAGCTGAACCCGCTGCCCTGAGAAATGAAACCGACCCACCGCAGCCTCCATGGAGTACGCACATATCTAATAAGACGAAGAAGATGATAAAGCTACTTCGGAAAGAGTCCAGAATAGAATGGGAAGGGCAGAAGAAGCCCACCATTCTAGCTGCCAATTCGGCTCAATCAGGGTCAAAATCCAAAAAGCTCAAGAAGAATAAAAGTACAGCTAGACGCGAAAAAGAGTCTGCAGAGAGATCGACCGTTCAAAAATATATCGATTCCCTCGAAAACTTGAACAAAAGGAAAGAACTCTAATTCAATTGAAAGAGTTCTTCCCTGTAGAAACGGCTGAGATTTTGGAGGAGCTAGAAGAAGACTCTGATGAAGAGATCCTTATAGTGACCCACTACACCATCCATCTTGGCAGCGACTCTGAAGAGGAGCTCTGTTTTCCCGAAGAGGACGAGGAGCTCGCCACAAAGGCCAACCAAATCCAGCTTAGAAGCGGCAGGGCTCTACCGCCAAATCGGGGAAACTCCCCAAAAGGAAAAGAAAAACAGGTGGCTAATGAGGAAGATGGCAAAGAACCGGCTAATGAAAACTCAAGTCCTTCCTCAGAAGACTACAACGTCTTGGCTCATCTCCGGAAGCTTCCGTCTCTCCTGAGCATCTACGATGCCTTGGTCCCATCTAAGGAGCTTAGAGATGTTCTCATCCATGCTCTACAAAACCCCGAACGGTATCAGGCTCGCTTTGCGGAAATTAATATGAAAGAAGCCCAGTATGCTCTGCATGCCGCTGCAGTCATGTTTAAGGACGAAGACTTGCTACTAGAAATGGCTGAGCATAATCAGCCGCTTTACGTGACCGGGTACAGCAACGAAAATCGGATTAATCGCATATTGATTGATCCAGGATCCTCAGTGAACATCATGAACTTGCGGACTCTGAAGAGTTTGTCAGTGGACGTCTAACACCTGTCAAAGGAAAGGATTGTCATTCAAGACTTCAATCAAAATTACCAGCAAGTTCTTGGATCCATAGCTCTGCCGATCAGGTTTGGGGACCTACAAACCGAAACCAAAATATACGTGATTGACGCCGACACAACTTATAAAATTCTCTTTGGGCGGCCGTGGCTCCACGATTACGGCATTGTTCCGTCAACTCTCCATCAATGCATGAAGTATACTAAAAATGGCGAAGAAAGACGCATTGACGGAGACATCCAGCCGTTCGGTGTGCATGAGGTCCGATATGAAGATTCTCAATAATTTGTGAACCCCATGTTCCCTTATAAAAAAATAATAAATAAAAAGAGATGGAAAAATTCCCCTGATGGAGCATCACGTGCCCACACGTGATGCACCTTGAAGCAAAAATTATAGGCATTACGCTTAACAAATAAGTCTGAAATTGAGCCTCACGTGCAGGCACGTGGGCATCTATATACAACGTATATAGGCGCCTTCCTAAAACAAATAACAGGCCAAAAAAGCTCACGTGCCAACACGTGATGCTTTTCTCTAGGACCGCTGCATATAAGCAAATCAGTCTAATGCTATGGGTCACGTGCTATACGTGAGGGTTCCTAATACCTTCTGAGCCGATAGAATTAAATTCTAAATAAGATGGATCAAAACCCTATTTGGAAAATATTTCCCCCAATCTTTCTAAACAAGAAAGATTGTGCTCTGTAAAAAAAACACCGTTGGATTAAATATCCAATGGTGATTAAAAATCACCAAGCTACAGAATAAGTTCTGTATGGGAAAATATTTCCCCAATCTTTCTAAACAAGAAAGATTGTGCTCAGTAAAAATGAGCACCGTTGGATTAAAAATCCAACGGTGACTAAAAATCACCAAGCTACAGAATAAGCTCAGTATGGGAAAATATTTCCCCAATCTTTCTAAACAAGAAAGATTGTGCTCTGTAAAAAAAGAGCACCGTTGAATTAAAGATCCAATGGTGATTAAAAATCACCAAGATACATAATAAGCTCTGTATGGGAAAATATTTTCTCAATCTTGTTAAAAATAAGAAATCTGTAAAACAGAAATCTCTGGATCAAAGATCCAACGGTGGATAAAATCCTCGAATCAATCAAAAAATCTCTTAAGGGGTCTCCTCAATGAGAGATTTTCTTAACTAAATCAACAAATTTGCCTCTACTATATAAAGGACTCGAGACTGAAGAGAGAAATAGAGGAGACCCCCATAAGATTTGAGAAAACAAAGAAAAAGAGGAGTTCTCTTTGAAGAAAAAGAAACCCTAGATGAGGGAAACGATCTAGAGATCATTTTATCTCCTTTTACAAGAGTTTAACTCTTCCAAAAAAGAACTTAGTTCTCCTCTGGTTAAGGTCTGCAGAAGCGGATCTCCCCACAAGTTGAGAATTTAATTCTCATCGGGGAGATTCTGTTATGCAGTCCCAAAACTCAGAGGAAAGAACTAGGTTTGAAGAATTTAATTCTTCCAAAGACATAGGAATTTAATTCCTCTGATAAAACTAGGGTTTAACCCTGCATAAGAATTTAATTCTTATAAAATAAAGGACTTGAAATTATCAAGACTAAGATCAAGAGCCCCATGCATATTAGCGTTCAACGCTATAACGACAGATCATGTGTTCCCACATGAGCATCTCTGAGGACCAAAGAGGAATGACAGAGATCGAGTCACATGATCCCACGTGACCTCTAATAGTGCTAAGCACTTGTAAAAGCAAAGGGGAATAAATTAAGACAGTTCTCATTTTAGGGCGCCTCACGTGATCCCACGTGACCCCCAATAATGCTTAGCACCTAGAAAAGAATAGGAAGATAAATCCAAAGGTGGCAGTGCCCAACTCTGGAGCACCTCACGTACCCACACGTGATGGCCATAAGGACTAAGTGTTTAACTCTTATATACAGATGGGGATTTAGACCCAAGTTCATAACGCCCAAATTACAGGTGCTTCACGTACCACACATGAGCGCTCCAAATTTCAGTATCTAACACTACTTATGAGCCTCACGTGGGAGCACGGTGGCCTCTTGGTCAATCCCAAGCTTCTCTGCTTGGTCAATCCCTAGCTGGCGAGAGAGATAGGTTTTTGGTGAAGGGGGACGTGAGGGTGATAGCGAGGGAGGCTCGGTCTCGTATGCGAGAGAGAGAGAGAGAGACGAGGTCGAGGGAGGGAAGTGAGCGCGCGCATGAAGTCGTGGGTCGAAGAGTGGGGACGTGGTCGCGACGAGGAGCGGGGGCGTGGGGACGGACGGCAGGGACGTGGGGAAAGAAGAAAAGAAGCGGGAAAAGAAGAGGTGGGCAAGAAGAAGCGGGTCGGGTCAGGTAAGGGGCTTGGGTCGGGTCGGTATGGGCCAGGGTTGAGGCTTGGGCCTTGGCTGAGGAAAAATAAAAGGGAAATGGAAAATAAAAGGGGAATAGGCAATAGGGTTTGGGGTTTTAGGGTTAGGGTTTTAAAATAAAATAATTATAAATGTATATAAACAAATTTTGTACGCAACACTTTATAAAAATACGGATATTGGTGTACAAAAGAACTAGGTATTACATCATACCACCCTTACAAAAATTTCGTCCTCGAAATTTAAAATAGCGATAAGCTATTAAATAATATGCGAAAGGCCACAAAATCAGACACTAACATATAGTGATTTACTTAAAAGCTGCTAGATAAAAATCCAAGGTCTATATATGTATAAGAAATAACACAACTAAAAGGATAGGCCTAAGTAAGTACAAGGCAGAACCATTTATAATGATAAACTATATGCATACCAGAAAATAACATAGCAGTAATAAACAATAGTGAAGGATTTGCCGATAAGCCAAAATATTTTAGAATAAATATATCGATCAAACAATTTAAAATAACTTGAGAAAACCCATATGGTGAAATAAGAAAAATAGTATGTGCGGCATATATTTACGCTATTGAAAATATGATGATTAGTAGAGTATTCAGAACAAGTAAAACGGAAGTAGTTAATAACACGCAAAATATATATATATATATATATATATTGATAAACATAAAATAACGAAAACTAGATTTCAAATAGCAATGTCACTGAATGTAATTATAGTAATAGGAGATAGCACTAAAAATGTATAGGGGCTAGCCAGGGTATGGATTACAGTGGAATACGGCCCATTCAAAAAGGTCGGAGAGTGGTACGCTTAATCTGAATGTTGAAGAGGCTAGGGTCAGGTCAGCACAAGGTGCAAGGGTGAATAGTAATGAATCTCGGAAGGGAAAGAAATTTATTGTGGAGGGAAAACAGTCGATGCATCATGCGAATCAATACTCAAAAGATTAGCGAACTCAGAAACTTTATTATTATTCCAGAAAATTTCAATCAAAGCATTCTCGAAAGATAAAAGGTGGCCCTAAGCTATACATAGATTTATTTGGCCAGAGAAAACAAAAGATATATCACGTCAGTCGCGATTGTGGAAGTTTAGCAGGTTACGGTAAGCTCGCGCGCTAAGATAGGGGCGTCCATTTCCATAGCGCCTCGGAGGGATTGCCACTGGAGGTTCTTCTGCCATGGGGTCTTCTTCTCCTGGTCCTTCTTTCTCGGTTGGAGCTTCTTCATCGTGGTATGCTTCCACGTGATTCACCTCTTCTGTATTTTCTTCTACGGGATTTCCTTCCACTGGATTCTCCTCAGGGTCTTCCTCTCCTGGATTTTCTTCTACCAGGTCTTCCTTGGGATCTTCCTCTATCGGGTCCTCTTCGGGGTCCTTTTCTTCGTTGTCAGAGTCGCTGATCATGTCGACTTCTGGGGCTGCGACTCCCTCATCTTCGGAATCGCTGTTGCCCAAAATAACCTGTGGCCCATCGATCTCGTCATCGGAGCTCACCAGCATGCAGTCCAAGAAAACGCAGGATCGAGTGTCCTCATCGATAGGCGGCGCTGCTCCAGGATTGTCCATGGCCTGAAAAGGAGGAGTCATGATCAGACAATGGAACACACCAAGAAAATAACCAAGGATATGGAGCACAAGGAAAATATACGATAGGTAATGACTGAAAAATCAAAATTTAGAATACTGATGTAAGGATAATGAGTGGCAAGGGGACGATACATACATCACAACTCCAAATTTATTACATTCAAACTAAAAAGTTTAACGGATACAACATTTTAAACGAAAAGAAACATTTACTAAAGAGTGACACTATTTTTATTGAAAGCAGAAAAGTGATAGTTCTTCGTTGATATCTAGACCGCTGCATTCTCGTCAAACGAGTGGAATCCTGCGCTGGGTCCGTACTATCCTCGAAGCTCGAACTACGAAATAACCAAGTCACTTAGCAGTAGTGGAGAGTGTAGACGGATCTCCTCCTTGCAGCTCTTTCCTTCTATGGCAACCATTGACAAGATGTTCTTCGGATCCACAAATCAGGCATTGCCCCTTAGCCCTACAACAGTCTTTCTGAAGGTGTCCTGGTCTCTTACAGTATCCACAGTATTGAGCTCTCCGCTGCTTCCATTGTTGAGGAACAAATGGGCACTTTATCTTCACATCTTTTCCTTTTTTAACAGGGGTTCCCTTACGATTGGAGGCTTCCGCTGGTGCTTGAGCCATTTGCATTCTTAGTCCTTCGGCTGAAAGGTCGTTCATTCGCTCCTGGGCTTCCTTCAAGCCTTGCGGTACATTCAAAATCTCGACGGTCTGACCTTGGGGAGTGGAGATAGAAGAAGAGTCGTTGGAGGACATGGTCCTGAAACAACAAATTTTAGGACGGCATAAGGTAAAAGATACAAGAATCGGAATACAATATAGAATAGGCAACGAAACAAGAATATCGGGTGAGGTGAAACTCAAACGAGTGAATATCAAATGTAGAACTCCAAGTCACTCAAACAGAGTACAGTATTGTAACTATGCTGTAGTTCATAATTACAATCACGTAACTCTACTAAGTCACCCAAAACTCTAGTGGATGGATCAAAATATATAGCAGAACACACTATGTGAATCAAGATCAAGAATAACAAGTTTACAATGTAGACCGAAGGATGTCTTAGATTGTCAAGCCCTATACGAAAACTGTAATCCCATTCCAAACAAACTTGGTTCTGATACCAACAAAACCATGTCACGCCTCGCTTCCCAAAATACGGAATACGAGGGGTTAATAAGGCCAGCCATGCTCCTACGATCAAGGAAACGTCCTTCCGTAGTCACACTTCGGTTTCTAGCTTTACATGGTAATCAGTAATCAGTACACAGGTAATGAGATATTCAGTCACTAAATCAAAACAGATACCAAAAACTAACCAGATAGAGATCAAGGAAGTATAGCGCTGAGTCGCTGATCTAGATATCCGCAATGTCCTCGGGGTACGTCAGATCCTGGTCCGAGCTAAATCCACTTCTCACTCTGAGAATGCATACTCAGGTTGTCAAAGCGACAAAATAGCAACAAATAGAAATACATGTGAACAAGTGTAATAATGATGAATATGAAACAGTAAGCATGAAGTGATAATATGAGCATGAAGGAGCCAGTACATGTGAACAGTAAAGCAGGTACGGTAAGGCAAGTGTATAGAATCAGTAATCAATATATGTCACTAAACCTATCAGTCTCTAAGTCTCACTATCTAGGTCACTAAACCTATCGTCAGTCCAAGTGTGAGAGTCAACCACTCGTGAGTATCCCCCACCCAAGGGTAGGGCCCCAGGGGCAAAGGAACACGGGCTCGAGTCGCTGATAATCAGTAATATCACCCATATAACTCCCAGAATCGCGGTATATGCCGGCAATGGGACTCCCGAGATTCCGTTGAACTCACACTCAAACTACCCCACATCCCGTGGTCTACATCAAACACCAACCATAAACTCAAATACTAGTCGGTCCATGACAAGTCTACGCGAGAACTGAAGACATGATCTCCATCAAGCATGTCTCGACTGGTACCCAAGATAAATGGACAGTATTTGATGCCTTACCTATGACACTAATATAAGTGCTTCCATAATTGTCCCATACCAATTATAGTCACACTTATACATGCTCCATAGACGTCGACAATGCAATAAATTAACTAGGTCCATTGATTGTGTACAAGTACGTGTCACTTTCACTTATTCATTCATACTTTAACACTAACGTACTTGTCACAATCAAAAGGCTAATATCTAACACTGGGTAATGTACACGACCACTAGGTTACCAATGTATATGAGCTTTCACGATATGATGAGAATGCAATAATTAAGGCATGAATGAGATATCATCAGTCAGTGTCCTACCACTTGCATAATTCACAATAAATGATACATGCAGAATTAAGTGAAACAATGCAAAAGAGGTAAGCAGCATGTTTAATTATCTATCCATAAAAATTGGTTTCGCGCCAATCGGGTTTCAGGTTTACTAGTTGTGGCCATTTCAATTTAAGTGTTCACCGCTGGAAATCCGGTTTCAGAATTGGAAGTCCGTTTCGTAACATATTTTAATCCCAGTTGGGAGCGAAATTAGGCGACGTTATAGTTGAACAATATTTAGTATTATCAGTTAGGTTTCCAACGCAATTGGCGGATAGATAATATCCATGGTGTACTGGAATTTATGCATTGTATAATAAAGGGGTATACATTCTGTCGCTGTTTGGGACAGCTATATGTTCTGCTGATTTAAAATATAATTTAAATATTAAACGACAGTAAAAGCGAATGAAACCACTTTCAATGATTATCTAACAGATTTATCTTCACTATGGTATAGGGTTCCGCATCATGACATTTTCATACAGCAGAGTGAAAGTATTACAAAACTAGAATCGACAGCCAGTGCTGCTCTGGACTGCAGTCCAGAGTCACACTCCGAACTAGTTCCCATCACCATTTTAGCATAGAAACGGATTAAAACTTTCATGGGTTCTAGGTTGTTGAGTCTGCTTCGATATGAGCCCTCAAACGCAACATTCTGGTATGTAACCAATTAACTGTGATTTTCACAAAGTTCAGGTACAGGAAATTTCAGTTTTGACGGGTCAAAAAGGGAAAGACCTATCTCGTCATTAAAGTCAGTATTTTCTAGCCAAAACATAACACGACATTCATTATCACTCGGTCCATCATATGTGATTAGTTTTCGTCAATTTAGCGTGGGGTTTCAGTTCGTGTTTTGCATCGACTACTTGCATTACTTGATTTGCAAACGAAATGTATATATGATATTGAAGTGCAATCGAATTGAATAGATATAATTAGCATAAAGCAAGTATTAAACTTGCCTGATGACATGTTGATAACGGTACGGCAGCAGCAACGGCAACGGTGCGATCGCGACACACGCGCGGCACGGCAACGACGATTCAGGCACGGCACAACAGCAACAAAAGTTTTGATCTTGGCTCGAGCTTGGGCTCAAAGTAAAGAGGAACTCTCGGCTCGGCCTCGGGGCTTGGAGTGGTCGACAGATAGGAGTTTAGGCAACGTGCAGGCAGTGTCCGACGGCCCAGAAGGCTCGAGCGGCGGCTAGGAGCTCCGGCAAACGTGGCAGAGGCAGCGACGGTGAAGGGCGTGGAGGTAGGTACGGTGGTTGGGTCTCCAGAGGGATGAGAGGGAGGAGGCCATTTGTTGCTTAAGGGTGGTCGTCAGCAACAGAGGCGGCAGCGACGGCGATGGTGGTGTGCAGTGGGGTGGTCGGCCAAGGAACTCGAGGGTGAGAGGAAGAAAGCGTGGGTTGCTGTGGTGATGGAGAGGGGTAGGAAGGTGAAGACGAGGTTGGTGGCGACGACGCGGAAGCGGTCGGGGGTGTCGTCGATGGTGAGGGGAGGCTCGGGCGTTCGGGCACTGGAGGGAGGCAGCCGGGGTGGCTGAGGTGGTCGCCGACGATGGAACAGAGACTCGGCGAGGGTTGTAATGGGTTTGAGGCTGGGGGTTTGATGGAGCTCGGAGTTAGCCGATGATGCGGGTGTGCAGGGATGGTGTCACGATGATGGCAGGGAGGGCGATGAAGGTGAGGTCGGCAGTGCAGCAGTGAGGTGAAGGTTACGGGTGCTCATCGGCGTCGGGTGATTTGGTGATGAAGGGAACTGGAAGCGAAGGGCGAACACCCTTCTCTCTCGCCAGCTAGGGATTGACCAAAAACCCATCTCTCTCGCATACGAGACCGAGCCTCTCTCGCCATCACCCTCACGTCCCTCCTTGGGCTTTACAAAATGGCATTTTCCCCATCCCATGCCTCATGTGCTCATTTCTTTTGCACATAAGCCACGAGCTTTACAAAAATTTGGCTTTATGCCCATTTTGCTTACATTCATGCATAAAAAATTACATCAAAATTATTTATTACATGATTTTTTATTTCAGCATGGGGGAGGCCGGCCGCTTCATGTTCGGACTCGACTCAAGCATGAGCCCACTCGATCTGGGCTTGGGCCCACCTGGCTTGGGGTTGACCTTGACTTTGACTTGGTCAACCGGGATGCAATTTTCGACCCCAACATACCCCACGAGACCACGACACAATAAACAATGGTTATTCCGTTCACGTCCGGAATCACGACAAACAATAATAATATCCTCTTGATTTACGTTTCGGTTACATTCTTGATTTTCTCTTTTCCCTAGGTTTTGTGTTCAAGTCAGGTATTAATAGAATATCTACCTAATGCCAATACAGGAACAATCGTGTACTAATCTTGTCTGGCAAGACAATAAGTTGGGTCAATCAGGATAACAAGTCAAAATTGTTGGCATCGGTAAGTCTTACAGGTAACAGGTATTAACATGATAACAAAAATAATACAGTCTGGCAGGTTACAAACATGTCAAGGATAACATAATCAAATCATGTAGAAAACCTATATAATAGCATTAACAGGGATAATATATTCAATCCGACTAATAACTATAAAAATGGTATTGATTAACCATGCACAAGAAAGTTCCGTTTAGAAATTCAGCGTCTATCTGATTTGTAAAATAGTTTAAAAATAACCAACGTCCTCCAAATGGGACGTGTCATATTCCAAAACAAAGCTAATTCAATAAGATTTTCATTTTTATAAGTTAAAGTATCTCATGTTGTTCCTACAAAAAGTTATGAACGTTCGAAATTGAAAGTTTGCTGCTATAATTTTCCTGGACAGCAGTTCAGAGATATTTTCATTTACAGTTTACGTTATTTAAACAATTTATTTTGCAAGTGAATATTTCACAGGGTTATAGTATTCTGAGTTAGTTTCGTAACCAACTAAAGAACATGTGCTAATAATTTTTCTATAATTTATAATGAATTTTATTAGGTAAGGTATATAGTAAATATAAGATTTGTCATATCCGCTTGGCGACGACGTTTCATGTGTAAACTATAATATTTTCAAACTATATTTTGCATAATATTATAAAATGCAGATTATAAACTAATTAATGATATACGGATTATATAGATATAAACGGTATAATGATAATAATAAGAAATATTACGACGATATATATATATATATATATATATATATATATATAGATATAGATATAATTATAGTATGTCGCAAGTTGTAAATTTGCATACACTGTATATTTTTTTTTTGTACAAGATTTCTGCCCAAAGTAATATCCCCATTGCTTGTACAATTGATTGCTTCATGTTTAATTGTTTTCTAATTTATTATAAATGCTTTTGACATGTATCTATTTCCTTACCGAGCGTATAGCTCATCCACTTTTGTATGTGGCCGCTAAACCCAATGCAAGGTAGTTTTCTGAAGGAGTTTTAGTAGTGAAGTTAGGATACACATCATCTTGGCAGCTTATGAAGTTTTTCAGTCTTACTATGAATAAATAATTTAGTACGGAGTGGCTGGAATAAACTTTATTCGAATAAAATATGTCATTTAAATACTTTGTAATAAGCCGACTCTATGACTTGGGGTTCTTACTGTGGAATTTAAAATCACCATTTATGTTATTTTAGGGATTTTTTTATCCTATAGAGATCTTGTTGGTTGCGCCTTATGGTCCTATTGTTGAGAAAGCGACATGTCATGCATTTGTTGGTTGTATTTATATATCTGGATTTGGGGCATGACAGAAATGGTATCAGAGCTTAGGCTGTAGATCTAAAGGAATTTGATGACGTCTAGGATATATAGGCTAGCTCCAATTTCTAATTTCAAGAATTTGTTTATGACTAGAATGCAAATTTTAAAGATTGGTCGAGTATCGATTTAGAAATAATTTTGTATCTTATAATATTTGATATTGTTTAGAGTTGACTTTCCATGACAGTCATTATGTTATATGAAGATCATGAGCAAACTTGATGACTGATTAGAAACTGAAAGGAAAAATTATCAGATTATAGACTGACCATTGAGGATATGCTCTATGGAAATTTGAAGTGTTTCGTGATATATTTGTGAACGATTATTGATATTTGGTTTAGTATAAATTATTATGCTGAATTGTTTAAGGATGTTTATGATTAGATTTTTTAGGATCTTTTTGGAAATATAAGAAAACCCTACACCTATATAACATGGCTAAACTTAGCCTAGGAATATTTAAAACTTTTTTCTAACAGTTGTTCCTGTGATACCTATATATTATAGGAATGAACGAGCCTGCTCAGGGTATGGGACCTGACTAAGACTACCGAAGGTACGAGATTTTGGATTTAGAGATTGGTTAAAATATTTCATAAGTCGAGGAATGGTCATGATTAGAGATTATGGATGCGAGAGTGTATATTGGATATGGATGATTACTGTATGTTTTTTGTGCTGTAGCAACCTGGATTTATATCATAGTAAATAGAGAATCTGAGATTTACTATGACTTAGAATTGGAGCAAGAATTGTTTTATTGTAGAAGTGAATTGAGTTGATAGCTTATTGTATAATGATTGATTGGGAAGATTGTTGATATATGTGGAGCCATGTTGGAGATAGAAGGATAAAATTCCTGAAGTATGTTGTGGAAATATAATGATATCTATTTTGCTCGTCATTAACGGACTCGTATGCCATTACATGGGAGAAATTGTATATATGTGACGAATGGTTGATGCATAATGACTTTATGAATCAAAACTTATGTAAGTAAAGAGTTATATGTTGATTATCTTTATATGATTTATCATACTTAAAATTAATGATGATGATGATTGAAGTAGTTTTAGAATTGACCTTATAATATTTCTATACGTGCATGTATGTAGTTGTTCTAGAATATATAATAACTACTTGTAATTGCTGTTTATAGGGTATTTTACAATAATATTATTGATAAGGTTTTAAAAAAACGATCGATCTATAAACTAGAACTATTTTTTGCACGTGTTATGCACATGGTATATCATTTTTTCATGAATAATCATATACTTATAAACTAAATTTTCACAAATGTTATAAAACTTTATATATATATATATATATATATATATATATATATATATATATATATATATATATATATATATATATATATATATATTTCAACTGTTGTTTAGTAAATATTATTTAGCTTTAAAAATAAATAAATTATATCGTAAATGCTGCAGTGTGTTGTTTGGAAAAGATTGCTATTTTTAGGGAGAAAAAAGAGAGGAAAGAAATTGTTGTATCTTGAATATTTGTTAATTTTATTGTTTTGAATTTTAGTTTGTATCAAAAATTTGATATGATTTAGTTATACCAAAATTTATTTTGGTTTTCATTAAAATCTAAATACCAGATACAAATATTTAGTTACTTTGAAAGCTTTTCATTTTTTTAAAAGAAAAATATTGGCATAGTTAAAAAAATAAGAATTTTATTTTATTTTTTTATAAAATAATTTTTCGGACAACAAGATGAAATTTTATTTTGAAATGTTTCATTTTGGCAAGTTTCATCTCTTTTGAAAATGTTAATTAGTTTATAATTTACTCAGATTTCATGCGGACCTTAAAAAAAACACTATCAACTTCTCTTTTTTTTTATTTTATGTTTTCGTATTTGCATATTTGTTGCAACATTTATAAACTATGATGTGTATTTTAGTAGACTGTAAACAAGCGAGATTTGTTTAAAACCCTTTTCTACCCAAATGTTAAACTTAGGTATTTTAATATGATACGTAAGATAAAGTTTTAATTTTTGTAGATATTGTTATCATAGCTCATTTTATGACTACTATTCCAAATTCTTGGTGTGTCTGTTAGTTGCATTTACTTTCTTTTTTGCATATAATAAAATATGATTTTAAGAACCTGGTATAATATTTGTTTCAAATATTGTTCGTAGTATTATATTTTTGCTGTAGTTCAATATAATTTCTTTATATTCACTTTTAAATCCTCTTCCATCAAAATTATTTTTATTAAGCCTCAATATGATACAATTATTTTATGGTAAATGGTATAATTTGATTTCTTAATTTACGAATAGTTAATTTTTTGTTCACTGATCGTGTTTATTTTGTTGTATTTAAATCCTTCTGAAAAACAAAATAAAATGAAAACCCAAATAGAAAGTTGACTATGGTTCTACAAAAAAATTAAGAGATTTCTAAATTTATCAACAATTTGTACTAGATAACTTGCACAGTTTTTTTCTTCTTTAAAATAAATTATGAATAAAAAATCTTTTATCTTATGAATGATTTTTCCTTACAAGTTTGGTTATGTTGAGTTTTAAATGTGAAGACGTTCATTTTTTTCCTCTAAAAATAAAAAGGGAAAGAAAAATATAACAAAAGTTTTTCTTGTAATACAACTTAGATAATATCTCATTTGAATTTTAAATTCTATTCCATACTAAAAAGTCCAGCTACTTCATCAAAATTATTTTGGAAATCATTCTCCCCTACGTATATGAGGATTTATGATATTGACCGGCATATGATCAGAAATGTATTATTGTAACTCTATTTGTTAATATGGTTAAGTTAAACATGTAGTTTTACAGTAATGAGTTTTGCATGGCGTAGAGAAGTTCTTTTCACATGAAGATCATTGAGTTGTATCTAGTTTTAAACGATGTGCATAAGGATAGCATGTTAAATTCAGGTTGATTATTTTTAGCACATTTTTATAACTGATCAATTAGAAGGGTAGTCTATTTATAGAAAATATTATTTGTGATTATAGAATTGTGATTGGATAGTTGGGAATGTGTATGCAAATTGATAGAGTTTGATTAAAGCAACTGTCATTATAATATGACTTTGTTGTTAAAGTATTTTATAGCGAATAATGGAAATCCTCAAGTTAATCGGAAGTACGAACAACAAAGTTTGGTCATAAGATTTCTACTTGTAGTATGTATTGATTCATGACAGATTTCTAATGTTTGGTTAGTTAAAATGATTATTCGATTAGAAGAAGTTAAAATTAAACACGAAATGCATTACTTCTCTTGGCAGTGTGGGAAGAGTTGCATTTGTGGCTTGTATTTTTATTTTCATTTATTTATTTATTCTTTTGTTATCTAAGGTGTAAAATAAGGTTTTTTTTGTTATTTTCATTTATTTATTTATTCTTTTGTTATCTAAGGTGGAAAATGTGCTTTTCTTGTTCTTGGTTTTCTTGCATAATCAATTTTCAGTATTTCCATATTAGAATAGATCTTCACTGCTCCTGGCCTGAATAGAATAGATTATAGTGAGAATCAAGTGTTCTGTAAGACTGGAGGCCTTATCAAATTTATTCTGAAAAGATCTTTCAATCAAGAAGCCCTAATGGAAAATGCAAGATAATGAAAATATATCGATATTATTCGAGTATCAAGACAAACTAAATTTTGAAGCCCGTCTTTCTTATTAAGTTTAGCGAAGATGGGGTTAGTAATAATTAGCTTTAAAAGTGATAAGGGCATTACTACCTGTTCGTGTATCAAGCGATGTCTAGTTTCGAGGACCAAACTTTTTAGTAGCAGGGAAGATTGTACAATCCGATTTTTTTTGAAAATAATTATATGGAAATAATCTTTTTCATAATTATGGACAAAATACTCTAAGAAATGGTCAACATAAAAGATTTAATTTTTAAAACTCAAATTTGCTATATTTGGAATGAAGCCATGATATTATTTTGATTGAATATTTTCAGCTATCTTACCATTTTTTTAATAAGGCGCGCGCGCACACACATATAACCCTAATTTCTTTGCCCTTGCAATACAAAAAAATGAAATAAAAGAAAACATAAAGAGAAGAAGGCGACGTATATTCGAGATTTGAGACATCAAGGATGTGACTTACCTGGTTGTCGCATATCATTTTCTGCAAAATCTTTCGAGTTCCTTTTGGATCTCGGTTTATGTAAGAACCTATCCTTTATTCAAATTTATAGTTTCGTAAGAAATAGAGGGAATGGGTGAGAGAGGATGGTTGTTGATGTAGCCATCGTCGTAGTCAATTTTGATCGATTGTGGCCATGGTTTGATCTAGGGTTTCGTTAGTTTAGAGTCGAGAGAGATGAGAGGAACGCGAGAATGAGTTTCCTTGACTTTTTGAGAAAGAGTTTGGGTTTGGAACCAGGTCGGGTTTAAGTTAAATTACTCGCATGATCCACTAAACACCAAAGTGTTAATATAGATGTTTGGGTTGTGGTTTGGATTCACATCTAAATCGACCCGACCCGTTTCATCTTAACCCACTATATAATTAGAAAATCAGTGACTTTTTAAAAATAGGAAAATTTATTTCAGGCTTCCGAGCTTTAGTATATTTGTTTTAAAACCTTAAAATCATATAAAACATGTTATGTGAATAATAGAAAATATTACACTAAAATTCCAAAATAAAGTATGAATAACTATTTCTTTTAGTTGGTTTGTATAGCGTTGGGTATACATTCCTTAGTATTTAAATCTAACACATATTTGGATATATTTATTAATTATATATTATATCTATTCCTTAGAGTCATCTATCGAGAACTAAAGAGTGGCGTTGGAGTTTATCAACTCGATTTGATTTGTACGGTAACTGTAAGTGGATATATTTCTTTTGTCTAGTTCATATGTTATTGTTTGCTAATTGATGACATGCTTACTCGATACTTGATATGCAATTTAGATAATATGCTTATTGTCTTTACCATATATATTAAATAAATCAGCATGTTTTTTCATAGTGTTAAGACGCATACGACTTGATTTTAATCATAATTTGTGCCTTGAGTATGTGGTTGGCTATGTTTAAAGGATATATATATATATATATATATATATATATATATATATTCTATTTTGGAAATAAAATTTGTCGTATGCGTCTCGTAGGATAATACCAGTATGAGTTGGGAAAACAAAATAGGTTACATCCAAGCTGGTAGTGTAGTCCTAGTGAAATTATAGCGTGTGTCGTAAGGTAACCTCACCGTGGGTCATAATATGCAGTTCTCCCTACCACGGGTTATCTACAGCGACGTTCCCTATGTCAACTGAGGAAAAGGTGTTGACCGTACTTAGTCGTAAGCTGTTAGTTTTTCCGTGTATGAAAATTATATTTTTCTCAAATATTGCATTTTTATACAAGACTTCTGTCCAAAGTAATATCACCATTGCTTGTACAATTGATTGCCTTATGTTTTGTTGTTTTCTAATTTATTATAAATGCCTTTGACATGTATCTATTTCCTTACTGAGCGTTATTATCCACTTTTGTATGTGGCAGCTAAGCCTAATGCAGGGTAGCTTTCTGAAGAAGTTTTAGTTGTGAGGTTAGGATGCACATCGTCTAGGCAGTTTGTAGAGCTTTTCGGTCTTACTATGAATAAATAATTTAGTAGGGAGTGGCTGGAATAAACTTTATTCGAATAAAATATGTCATTTAAATACTTTGTAATAAGCCCACTCTATGACTTGGAGTTTTTACTGTGGAATTTAAAACCACCATTTATGTTATTTTGGGGATTTTTTTTATCCTATAGAGATCTTATTAGTTGCGCCTTGCTTAGTCTTATTGTCAAGATAGCGGTATGTCACGCATTTGTTGGTTGTATTTATATATCTGGATTTAGGGCGTGACAGAAATGGTATCAGAGCTCAGGCTGTAGATCTAAAGGAATTTGATGACGTCTAGGATATATGGGCTAGTTCTGATTTCTAATTTCAAGAATTTGTTTATGACTAGAATCCAAATTTTAAAGATTGGTCGAATACCGATTTAGAAATAATTTTGCATCTTGTAATATTTGATGTTTAGAGTTGACATTCTATAGCAGTCATTATGTTATATGAAGATCATGAGCGAACTTGATGACTGATTAGAAGCTAAAAGGAAAATTATCCGATTATAGACTGATCATTGAGAATATGCTTTATGGAAATTTGAAGTGTTTCGTGAAGGATTATTGATGTATAGTTTAGTATAAATTATTATGCTGAATAGCTTAAGCATATTTAGGATTAGATTTCTTGGGACCTTTTTAAAATATAAGAGAACCCTATAATCTATATAACATGGCTAAACTTAGCATAAGAATATTTTAAATAATTTTCGAACGGTTGTTCATGTGATACCCATATATTATAGGAATCAACGAGCTTTTCTCAGGGTATGAGACTATGAGACCTGAGTAAGACTACCGATAGTATGGGATTTTGGATTTAGAGATTGGTTAAAATATTTCGTAAGCCGAGAAATAGTCATGAATTATGGATTAGGGATTAGGGATGCGAGAGTGTATATCGGATTTTGATGATTGCTGTATGATTTTTGTGTTGCAGCAACCTAAATTTATATCATAGTAATGGAGAGTATGGATGATTGTCGTATGATTTTTGTGTTGTAGTAAAACAACTTTGCATCGAGCTTGAGCTCTTTGCTGAAGGTGTTCTGCTCATCGGTATTAACATAATAATTGAAGAGATCGAGAAACCAAACGATACCGTTGACGGAGACGATAGCGGTGGATCTCGTGGCCGAGGTCTTCTCGGAGATCTTCAATTAGTGACCCCTTGGGTTTTCCTTGAGATCGAAATAGAAGAGCTTATGCTCGAACTGCAGAGTCTTCGACACCAATTCCACATCGTTTCTGCCGCCGCCGTGCCGCCATCCATCAGCAACACGAAGAAGAGATCTAATCCTAACCCTATCCTTAGGGGTTTGAGCGATCGAGCAGGGGCTAAGGAGATTAGGGTTTTGAGTAGTAGGGGGTGATGAAGATTAGGGTTAGGGTTTGAGTGGATAATGCCGACGTGATCTTGATGTCGGCAACGACGCAATCATTTATATCTGGATAAGATTCCATGAAGGCGCGACATGGGAGCAGACGTACCCGGGGTGGAAATCAAGCTCGTATACAAGATCCCGAATGGCTCCAGGTCTAAGACGTCTATGAGAGCGGCTGAATTAGTAGGGAGCAGGATTCAAGATCGAGTGATTGGATTGAGGAGAGAGACGCCGAGGTTTTCATTGATGATGACCATCCATCCATCAGACGATCCAATGATGACGTGATCGTGAGCCTTGGAGATATGAAGGACGCGGACTTCATCGTCGTCAAGGCTCATAAAGGAACGAGCGGAGGCGGAGACGGAGGCGGAGGGATCGGAAACGACGTGGAATTAGTGTCGAAGACTTTGCAGTTCGAGCACATGCTCTTCTACTTTGATCTCATGGAAACCCCAAGGGGCCGCTACTTGAAGATCTCGGCCACGAGATCCACCATCATCATCCCCGTCAATGGCATCGTTTAGTTCTTCGATCTCTTCAATTATTATGTTAATACCGACGAGCAGGAGGTCTTCAGCAAAGAGTTCAAAGCTCGATGCCAAGGTGTTATACATTATCAGATCTTTATCACCTACAGTATTGAAGAGGCCATTTCAATTGTAAACCGTTTGATATGTATACGAAACGGAGGGTTCGTACTGTGCTCTTTTTTATGAATGTTTGATCCTTTCGAAGGCTAGCACCGAAGGAGATCTTAATTACAAGTTAGCAATCATCCAAGCTTTCTAGGAATTGCTGATACCGATAGCAGTCCACACATTGAGCATCAGATTCTCATTTATCAATCAAACACTAAGGATCTTATCTGCATGTTAATTATTCTCTCCCTACCTCACCTAACATGTAAAAGGAACATATTCATTCCCCTTTTCAAAGAAAACAACATTTTATTTTTCCCTGAGATTCGAGTAAGCAATGTGTTTCCGTCTAAATATCTAACATATCGAATTTTTTTCTTCCAAGCATGCATACTTGAACTATAAGTTTGGATAAACCCTTGATCTGTATACTAATTGTTAAATTTGTTACATAGAGTCTTCTTGGAGTTTAACGCCCGTTTATCATAAAATAAATCCGTTGGCTTTTCCATTTTGCAACCCTTACGGTGCTTATAATATTTACCAACTTTATAGATAAATTAGTATCAAATTATGGCCAATTCTCTTTCAATTGGCGTCAAATTTTCGATTAAGGAAACTAATTTGCGTCTTCTAAATTCCTTTTTATTTAACTAGAATAACTATCACATGTGCAAACAACAATTTTACAAGAGCAATTATTTGAAACCGCAAATAGCGACATTTTGTAGGGTGCATCTGCATAATTCAACTACACCCTTAAAAGCAAACACAACTTCCCTCCTCCTTTTTTCCTCTCAACAAAGGCAAAAAGAAATTAAAGGAAAAATATGAGAGGGCCTTCTTCAACAGAGAAGCTCGCAGCCATAACCTTAGCTCTTCTTGCAGTGATATCACCATTATACATCGACCGAAGACCCGTGTTTGACCCGGAGGAAGAAGATGAGAGCGGCCATCTCTCTGCTTTGTTGCCTGTGGTGCTCATACTGCTCATCGTTGCAATGATCAATGTTACTTGTTTCTTGGATCGAAGGTATATGAGGTTTGATCCTTACTGGATTCATAGAGTTGGTGGCTCTTCATTTGGGATTGTTGCTACTCTCTTTGTTCTTGGAGTTGTATTGAGGTGCAAGGCTTCTCTCTAAGAAATTATGTTTAATATGCAAATTGTATAATTTGATAGAGTGGGTTTGTATATTAAGCTTGTTAATATTGTCCTTTCTCTATCTTTAGGGAAGTTTTGTTGGGAATAATACATGCTAATTTCAGAACTGGTGATTGTTTTGGGTGCAAATGCATTGAGCTGGCTATTTTCATACCATCTTTTTGACAATTTTATTGCTATATTTTAAAAAAAAAATTCCCTTTTCTTGTTATCAAGCATATATTGTAATTATACTGAATTTCTTTTTGCATATGAATAAGGTCCTTAAGGCTAATGCCTTTGTTTTTTTCTTCTCGAAGGAAAGGAAATGCTTTTGTTAATGTTAGTGCTTTGTTTATGGTTGTTTTCAATATATGGGATTTTAGGTTCAAATGTCTGAAGAGACCCTGAAGCATAAAATGTCCAAAACTTAATAAATTGTGTAGAATTTTTTTCTGCCTACTTCCGGGAAGACAATATTTTATACCAAAACTATTGTAGCAACTCAATTGCGAGTTGCCAGTGAATGTGTAAGATTTTAATGCGACTGGGGTGATATGCAGCTAGCCCGGGGGTGAGCCCCAACGGACCGAAATCCCCCACCCCTTTTGTGATTTGCCGAATTTGGCTCTACCGACTTTCTAATTAGCTGCGGCCCGAGCATAGCAACATACCCCTCAATGTATAATACTTGGACAGAATATACTGGAGTCAACTCTAAATTTGATTGTGATGCTAGAGATTGCCAACATCTGTGATTAGCAAAACGAAGACACGCATATTTCCCTGCTTTGCATTAAACCGACACAATTTCAAACTTGAAATATTGCCTTTGAACTTGAGAATCATGACAGGTGCTTGCAGAAAAATCTTTGCAATTTAATTCACGCGGCATTGAAATCAAAGCTGTAATGAATGAGCACAGCTGTTGCAGCCTCATTGCACATACATATTGAATAATTTCTCCTCGGTTGCCACCTTTTTTTCCATTTATACACTTCTTGTATACACACACACACACACAAACCCCATGAAAGAAAGTGATTTGCAAGCGAAACCTTATGAGAAAAAGAGTGATCAAGAAATCGAGACTTGTGATGTTTGTTTAGAGGATTTCGAAGAGGGAAAGACGGTGAAGGTGTTGCCGCGTTGCGGGCATGTTTATCATGCAGAGTGCATCGATGGATGGATTCGGCAGTCGATTTTGTGCCCACGGTGTAGGAAGACTGTGATTGAGTTGCCTAACGTTCGTAGTTATAGATTAATTCTTTTAATTTGTCGGTGGTTATTGGAACTTTGAGTTTTTTTGACCTTGATGATAGAAGTATATTGGACTATTGATTTGTTGTAGGCTCGTTATTTGTAGAAATGATTAATTACCATTCTGGATGTGTTCTGAATGTATTGCACTCAGATAGGAGACAAATAATTAAAAAATTTGGTTGTTTTTGGATGACTCTTGCCATCTCTTTCGTTTTTTGGTACATTTATGATTCCATTTTATTGAGGGGTCTATTGAAGTTCCGAAATTCCAAAAAAATTATGCATTCCGGAATTTCAAATCACTATTTGTATCTAGTGAATATGAAACCGAGTTTTCAGTGTTGCGCTATATATATTACAATAATTTCAGAAAACCGTAATCGACTTTTACGAAGTTTGATACCTTGCAAATAGTTATTTCCCCAGATAGCGGATTGATGGTCAAGGGGACAGCGGCCCACCAAGGGGAATAGGAACAAAGCCCTATTAGAAAAAAGTTTAAGCTCAACTCAAAATTGCTTAATAAATTCTTTTCCACACATTCTGTTTTCATATATGGCATGTATCATATGAGTGTGTTTGTAACAAGCTGGAAGTTGCTCCCATAATATATACGATGAGAGAGAATCAATCGAGATGTTTGGATATGTGCGACGGAGACAAACAAGAGCACCGATTAAGAGAAGTAACAAATTTGAAAATAACTAGCAAGAGCATTCGTGCAATGCACAAGAATGAACAACTATGAAATCCAAAATTAAGAAAAATCATTTTAAATTAAAAGTCTAGTGTTATATGATCTGTAAATATTAATATTTCATATTTATGAACCACATATGTAAAATATACGAAGGATTAACTTGCAAAAAATTCAACATTTTTATTTAGTATTTCAATATTTTTCTTGTTATATTATACGAAATTGATTTTTTTTTTTAAATCTCAAAAAGAAGGTTTTTTCAATATTTTGCTTCACACGAGATCACCAAATGTAAAAAAATCCCAAAACCTTTTGTTTGCTTCAAATTTTTAACATTTTAAATGCTATGACGAAAATTTAATAATCTCCAATTTTTATTTTATTTTTTTTGGTTTTTCACTATTTTACTTACAATGTAAAAAAAATTATTAAATTTTCAAAAATAAAATATTTTTTGTTTTCATCGGTTCTTAATATTTTCCATGATAGGCACATGAAACTCGCAAAATTTTTAAAAATCTAAAAATTACTGCTTTCTTTTTTTTAAGCAATATTATGCATGATATGTTACATGAAAATCATGCAATTTTAAAAAATCTCAAAAAAAATCTAATTTTTTTGAGATTTCCAATATTTTTGATGGTATAGCACATGAAAATCGCGTAATTTAAAAAATCTACAAAAAATTTGTGCTCTTCGATCGAATTTTTAATATTTTACATATTACACGAAATCGCGAAATTTTCAAGAAACTCAAAAAAATTGTACTTTCGGTTTTTCAATATATTACTTCCTATGCTGCACGAAAATCGCGATATTTTCAATAAACCTAAAATTTTCTCTTTCCTTAAAATTTTCTATTTTTTGCATGATATCTTAGCACACGAAAATCGTGAATTTTTAAAGATTTCAGCCTTTTTGTTTTCTTTAAATTTTAAATATTTTGCACGTTATTTAACACACGAAAATCATGAAATTTTGAAAACTCTCAATATTTTTTGTTTTATTTGGTTTTTCGATATTATTTTTGATAAAACACACAAAAATTGTGAATTTTCAAAAACATTAAAATTTCCATTTTTTTCGATTTTCAATATTTTCTTCTAGCACACAAAAATCGATAAATTTTAAAAAATCTTAACTTTTTTCTTCGATTTTACAATTATTTGTATGTAATATATTATATATAGCACACAAAAATTATGAAATTTTCAAAAAACTCAAAAAAAATTGTTTTCTTTATGGTTTTTTAAACCTGTTATATAAAGCATTTAAATTGCAATATTTTCAAAAAATCCTAAAAATTTTTGTTTTCAACATTTTATTTGTTATAACAAACAAAAATCACAATATTTTCAGAATTCTTAAAAATTTACAATTTTCATCAATTTTTAATATTATGCATGTTATATAGCATATGAAAATCGTAAAAAATTCCAAAAATCTATTTTCTTACTTTCTTTCATTATTTTACATGCTATATATAACACGCAAAAATCATGAAATTTCAAAATATCAGAATTTTTTATATTTTCGGTTTTTCAATATTTTACGTACCAATACTTTTGGAACAATTCCGAGTATCAAGAACACAAAAGGTTATGCAAAGTACAAGAAGAAAAGGATACCGATTGTTACTAAGAACCCAACAAAACAAAGAAATCTGATCCGAGCAACTGAGACTCTAGCTGAGGCCTTGACAACAAAAGAAAATCAAGATATTTTTAAATAATTCCCAATTTTTTTTATTTTATTTGGTTTTTCAATATTTTTCTTGTTATAGCATATGAAAATTGGAAAATCTTTAGAATTCTCAAGAAATTTCTATTTGCTTCGGATTTCAATATTTCTTGTTTGCTATATAACACGAAATTGCGCAATTTTTGTAAGTCTTGATATTTTCTGTTTTCTTCCGTTTTTCTAAATTTTACATGCTATATAGCACAAAAAATCGTAAAAATTTTAAAATCTCAAAATTTTCTGTTTTCTTTAATTTATTGGCACATGAAAATCGTGAAATATTCAAAAATATCAAATTTTCTATTTCCTTCAAACTTTTAATATTCTACATGTATATATAGCACATAAAAATAGTGATGTTTTTAAAAATGTCAAAATTTTCTATTTTCTTTGGTTTCTTTTTTTTAGAATACCAAACGAAGATCACGAATTTTTTTACTCTAAATTTTTTCTTTTTTCCAATATTTTGCATGCTATAGCATATAAAAATCAAGAATCTTTCAATAATCTACCAGTAAAACCTTAGTAAGAGGGAAAAAATTAGAAAGAGACTTGAAGGTTGGTTAGAATTTATTTTTCCGCCAAATAAGTCTGGTTCAATGGGATAAAAGAGTGATAAATAATGAGCAGAAATGAAAAATTTCATGGCCAAATATAGTAAGAGAATTAAATAGAGGCTAAATAACAATATTTCACTAAATTCCAAGTTAGATAAGGAGACATTCTAAGGAATATTCTCTCATATAACTTTATATATATTATATAGATAGATATATGGCGCCACGAGGATTACGATGAACCTAATTAAACAAACATGGTAGAGACAATTAAAAACAATATGGTTAATCATTGTCTCCGTAACAACGCATAATGGAAGAATCGGGTGATATATTTAATCCTAAATATTTGAGGCAGGGGCTTCTTGTTGTCACAGTCCTTCTTTGTCTTAATTTTCTGTTTTCCCTTTCGGTTTTGACTCATTCTTCATCACTGATGGCTTCGCTAATAGGTCGATATCATTGATTATTTATGTTTTTTAATAAAAAAGAAGAAGCATTTATATTGATCTTTGGCTTTATAAACCTGATCAATTGTCAATATTCAAAAGAGATATAATGATCTCTTTCTTTACCAATGGAAGCTTTCAGATGATCAAGCCCAAGTTCTTATTTAACTGCATGTTTGCACAGCAACAAACTTTGATAGCTTTGAGTATGAATTCTTATTTATTCCAATCTTGGAAATTAGTGGAACAGAAGTATAAATACATATAGGCCAGCCCAAAATAGTTTTAACACATTGCTGATCATGACAAACCTTTTGGCAGGAACCTGGTTAACAACATGAAAGTAGAGTTGTTAGCTCTTCGATAGCTTTAAATATTGTTTTAACAAAACTAGTATAAGAAAAGTCAAAAAACGAAAAAGGAAGAACAACATCAAAACGCAGAAACCACATATCAGGGGACCCACCCCTACAAACGAGAGACACATAATATCAATGATCGCCATATAAAACCAGCATCAAATCCTTTTCTCATGACTATGTGCCCAATGTCGCGATCTTCTACTCCTCATCGACAGTCTCCTCATGGCCCGCTGCCCGTGTTGCTGCCTCCATGTTCGTGTCAGGGATCTACCCTCCAGTCTTTTCCAGCAAATGTAAATTCGTCTTGTTCATCGCTGTAGATGAAATTGGATCTGTTGAAAACAAAATGGCTGTTTCAATCCAATAAATAATAGTTTTCACATACCTTTTTTTAAAATAAAACTCAATTATTTTGTTCTTTACATATGACTCAACAGCCTGACACGAAAGTCAAGTACCATAATATTTGGTCCCTTTATTTCCTCCTCCGGTCCAAGCCCCCCACACCACACACACAAAAAAAAGGTGCTTGCAGAAATATACTGGAGTCAACTCTAAATTTGATTGTGATGCTAGAGATTGCCAACATCTGTGATTAGCAAAACGAAGACACACATATTTCCCTGCTTTGCATTAAACCGACGCAATTTCAAACTTGAAATTTTGTCTTTGAACCGGAGAATCAGGACAGGTGCTTGCAGAAATTATCTTCATCCCACGCCATCATGTCGCAAAAAGACGGCATTCGCAGCGACAGGATGGTGGTGAACTCTCCCGTAGGATTACATCCAACATCAGAAACCGAGAAATCCACCCAAACATCCATGGTTAAGAATCTCCCCTTGTGATAAGCGAGAGAACGACCCGAGCTCAAATTCGAGTCCACTTCAGTCCATTCCACATCTCTCAATCTGCAGTAAAAAAATGGTTTAAAACTATACTGCGTAAAGGCTACAATGCAATCAACAGGGTTCTCCGGATAAGATTCCATGAAAGCATAGCATGAGTGAAAATCAGAGACCGAACTCAAACCCTCGCTTCGTTTCAGATTCAAGACGCGCGTGAAAGGGCCTGAAGTAGGCGGAAGAGAGAAAGTGGATCGGGTGATTGGATTGAGAAGAGAGACGTCTGAGGTTTTTGTTGATGACGACGAGCCATCCGTTGGAGGATCCACGGTCAAGTGATCGCGAGCCTCAGGGAGATGAAAGGTGCCAATGCTAGTGTTTAGAAAGGAACGAGAGGCAGTTCTAAGATCATATGGGAGCGAAAGCAAAGGGATTTGTGGCCGCAGATGGGAAGATATGGCGGCGGAGCGCCATGATCTGCAGACGCTGCGGAATCGGATGAGATCGGAGAGGGTGGCTAGGTTCGCTGAGATCGATTCGAGCAATTCTGGAAGAAGATGAGACCAGTAATCATGAGGGGGTGCCTTCAATTTCTTGATCGAAGAAGAAGAGGACATTGATGATGAGGTTGGAAAACAAGCGAGGGAGAAAGGAAGTGACGCGACCTGCATCACGTCAAGATGTTACCTTCCGTTGATCTGCTGATGGCGGCGATGGGAGGCTGAGATTGGATCTGGAGACTGTCGCTCCTGAAGCGTATGGACCTCAATGGGTTTGATGTTGTCTGCGCCGAGCTACATGCAAGGAAGTTCCGGGTGGTTGTATCACCAAAGACCCTCCGACGGTCAAGTTAGACTAGAGATCCGAGCAGAGTAACGGTTTAGTGGAGTAAAAATGGCTTACTTGAACCGTCTGGATGAGGGGTTTATATAGCGGTGGCAGCAGGCAGGGTAGGCGCGAGAATCAAGCCGGCAGTTACGCTCTCGACGTCACGCCCGCGTGATGAGCGGGATCTTCCATTAATGGCGAGACATGCTCGTTAATGGGGGATCGTGATGGCGTGGAACGTGGGATGTGGCCGGCGGATATCCCGCGCATGGCAAGATCCGGGGGATGGCGGTTGCGCCTGTAAGCGGTACCGTTGGTCGGTCGATGAGACCGAGCAAGATGACCTCGGCAGGAGAGCTCGCGGAGAGCGGGAGAGTCGGGGTATCTTGGTTCCGTGGCACCTCGGAGACGAGCTCTCCCACTGAGGAGGCCAATTGTGCAAGGGCTCGGAGGTGAGCCGGCGCTTGTTTGTGGGACGGGCACAGGAATGGTCTGGTCGGCCACCGTATGTTCTTTCTTGCATGTCCTGAGACACGTCATTTGCCACGTGTCATGATCTGGGAGATCACCGATATCGAGCATGATCAGGAAGGGTTTCCTTCCCCTGCATCAAAACCGGAAGTTTGGTAGTTCCCAGTCTATATTGCAATATAGAAAGGCTAAATAAAGTTTAAAATTTCAAGTATTTAAATGCTATATCTATGAAATGTTCTCATGTCTACAAGGGGGTTTTCACCTCAAGCCCCATCTAGCATGAGATATTTTTCTTATTCTCCTGCTAGCTAATCTGGCTATATATTTACCGCACATCCCCTTGTAACATTTTCCCTATCCCCAAAACTCTATAAGTTGCTCTTAACACAACCTCTCCCCCCGCCCCCCCTTTTTTGAGCAACAAGGTAATAACTTTATTTATTCTTCAAACGATAAAGATCAAAATACATCCTCATGATATACATCTAGCAACTAGATCAGTATATTGTCAATCCAACTGATGGTACTTCTTGAAGTAAAGGAATAGTTACTCTTATTAACTCCAACGTTTTTAGTGAGGTTCAATTCGATTCAAGAACTCCCTTGCATCTCTCTAATCTCTCTCTACTTTCTTGGCATCTTCTCTCTCAAATCTAAAGTCGATATCATCATCCAATTCTTCAACTTTATGTCTTAGCATGTCGAAATCTTTCTTCAGTTCTTCAACTTCTCTCATTTTAGAACACATATAGCACTTGAGTTCATGGCTATCAAATTGTTCTTCATCTTCAGCCTAGAACCCATAGCATTCTTAACAAGCTCCTTCTCCGAAACAATACAGCCACACCCAGGATGGCTTTGACCATGATAGAAGCGGCAGTCAAAGAGCTTCTCGCCAATATTTGATGGCTTGCAACAAACAAATCGTGCAAGAGTTGTGCTGCAAAAACATGAATTTGTTGGTTCGAGGCATAGGTAAGAGGAGCTCGAAGTGGAATCCATGACGAATTTGTACTCAAGCCTTAATTTCAATTTGGAGAAAAAACTCAACTTCAATCCCTGATGAAGTGGGTTAGGGATGAAGTGGGTTAGGGATCGACTAATTTGGGTTTAAACATGCCCCCATCGAACCGTCATTATTCCCTTTAACAAAGTTAAAAGAATATTCCCTTAAGATGTTGTTTTAACGGTTAGGAGGCCGGAGGAGTAACTTAGGGATTAGGGAAGACTTTGGGTAGCTTGAGGTCAAAAAAAAAAAAAAAAAAAAACTTGTATATCTCCTCTTAGATTTGATGAAAGTTAGAGGTTAATTACTTACTATGAAATTAAGGGTCCAATGCTACATAAGATTTCCTTAGGTGTAAAAATATTATTAAACGACTGTATTAAATGTTTAAAAAAGACAGTGAAAAAACACAGTACAACTAAATTCTCCATGATAATAACTCCACTTTTTGCAGGCAACTATCTTCATTTCTAAAAGCAACCGTATCATTCAAAAATTAACAAACATTTGTTGCTTAATTATTTTGAAACTGTTTCTCACACATTCAAACTCCTACAATTATTTATATTTTATTTTTAAACTATGTGTATCGCACGTGTTATAACTAGAAGTCCTTGGATGATGTCATTAATCAACAAAATAAAAAATGGAAAAAATGGTAAAATTCCAATAGACAAAATTGAGAATTGGAAATGTGCACCCCATCCACCACAAAAGAAAAAAAAATAAGAAAATGAAAAGATAACAATCCTCTTTGTTTCTCTCATTCATTACTCTTTCTCTATCATGCTTCAAATCCCCCAAAAAAAAGATACTCCTTATAAATTTATATATAGGTTCTATATCTTTATTATTTTGTGTAACCCACAAATTTATCAATTCTAATAATACCATTAACCACCTTCATTTGTTTTAATTCAGAAAAACTATAGAAAACTTTATAAATTCTCATGTAATATTCAGGATAAAAAAATTTACACGCTCGCAGCATGATGTAGATATGTTGTTAAAATACACACAAGCCTGGCAAGTGCAAAATCTAAATGGGCATTAAGTGGCCATTCAGCCATACAAATTAAGTGGCAAGCGTAAGACTTTTTTCATAGGAAGCTTTTCCCAAAACAAAAATTCTCCAAATTTTTGTGTGTGTTTATGTGAATGTGATGGGAGTAAAAAGTAGCACTGGACTGCTTTCTGTATAGTTACTTAGGTAGGATGATAATTGGTACATATCTTTTAGGCATAATTGCACAAAAGCATCCATAAACTTTCATGTTTTGTGTGATTGATGCCATAAACTTTCATAATTAGAGATATGTACTATGAACTTTCATAAGCAATTCAATTTTTTATGAATAGGTACCATGACGTGGCATTAAATGGTATTAATTTGCAACCGGAAGTGGTAGTTCATGTTAGTTATCTTTAATTATGAAAGTTCATGATATCAATTGCAAAAAACATAAAAGTACATGGATACCTTTGTGCAATTAAACTTATCTTTTACCTCAAGGGAAAAATGGCTATAAATCCTAAAAGCAATAGGGAAAGAGGGTTGAGCTTGTATAATTACACGATAAATGAACAATCGCTGAGAAATATTTTTCCATCGAAAGACTTGAGAAGGAGAAGAAGAGGAAAAGAAGAACAGGGAGATGAAGGGCAAAAACTGTCAAACTTATATGATTTTTATAAGGCTAAATTGTACATATATACCGATCAACATTAACATCTTTTGTGATTGATATCATAAATTAATTTAATTACAAATAAGTACCATGAACTATCACCCCCGATTGCAATTAAATACCATTAACTTTTCTTCCGTCTGTAAACATTATATTTAATTGCCATGTCATCAATATTTGACTTGTTTTCTCCATTTTATACTCTTATGTTCTCAGTCAACCCTAAAATTTTGAGGGGGTTAATGGTCCATTAAAGCACAGAAGTTAACGTGGTATGGTAGTTTTGTTATATAAAAAAACAGTTCATGGTATATATCTCTAATTATTAAAATTCATGGTATCAATAGCTAAAAAGGTGAAAGTTGATGGATGGATTTGTGCAATTTAGCCTTTCTGTAACTTTGTTAAAGAGTATATGATACTAGTGTTAATAATTATAAAGTTTACTTCAGATCAGGCGTCTGCAATTCAATGAGGCAAACGTCTGGACGTGTATCAGAAACACCAAAGCAACGACAGACGTCTGCAGGCCAGCAAGCTAGACTTTTGTGAAAGAACGAAACCCAATCCAGAGCGCAGGCAGACGTCTGCCCAAGTGTGGGTCAGACGTCTGTCTTAAGGAGCTGAAGATTTACAGAGTCGGGACAGATATCTGATCAAGTGTGGGTCAGACGTCTGCCATCGTGATAACTGCTGCGAATCTTATTTTATCAAATTATGATTTATCTCTATTTTTGGTAGGATTAGGGTTTACCTATAAAAAGGGACCTCTCATATAATGTTTGTACTGCCAAATTAAATCAGAAGAAGAGACTATTGTATTGAGAGGGTGATGGCTTAGATCTAGAGAGATTTTAGAGAAATCTCTTAGGGTTTTCTCGTAGTGTACTTGATTCAAGATTATAGTAGGCATTGCAGATTCCGCTCTACCAGGAACTAGCCATATGCGGTGGGCAAAGCTCATTAACAAATTTCTTGTCTCTTGTTTGATTATTATTTATTTATTCTCGCATCGTTATTAATTTGTCTTTTCGTTGTTAATTGATAGTTATTGTTATTGCATGATTTGGTTTGGAGCAGGTATTGTTCCTATATCGACTTACTCCCCAACAACTGATATCAAAGGTTAAGGTTTGACGCTTGATACCAACAACTGGTATCAAAGCATAGTTAAGAAACCTAGGGTTCTTTGATTCTATGTTCTAGGTTAACGGTGGGTAACAACACTTGTGTCATCTTCCCTACTTCTTAGCTCGTTATTTTGAAAGCGTCGGTTCAGAGTTGTGTTTTGCTGCGACATAGACGAAAAGATGGCGGAAGATAAAATAAAGATCGAAAAATTCAATTGTCATAATTATGGTTGATGGCGCATGCAGATGGAAGACTGTCTATACCAAAAAGGACTTGTATCTTCCGTTGCTAGGAGAAAAGCCCGAAAAGATGACCGATGAGGCGTGAAATCTTTTGGATAGGAAATCCCTAGCGACGATCAAATTGTCGTTGACTCCGCATGTGGCCTTTAACTTCTCAAAGGAGAAGACAATCATGGCGCTAATGACGACGTCGGCGAAATTGTATGAGAACGCAGCATATTACTCTCGGACGAAGCACATCAAGGTGCAGTACTATTTTATTCACATAGCGATAGAAGATGGCGAGTTGACATTGCAAAATATCGCGGGAGAAGAATTCGGCGGATATGTTCACCAAGATCGTAGAAAAAGATAAGTTGGATCTCTATTGCAGGTTGGTGAACATCTCCGTGAAAATCTGATGAGGAGAGAATAGAGTGGAGTCGTTTAAAGTCTACTAGCGTTGGGAATTAAGGATGAAGTATCTCTAAATTGGAGATTGTTAATAATTATGGAGTTTACTTCAAGTTAGACGTCTGCAGTTCAATGAGGTAAACATCTGGACGTGTATGAGAAGCATGTCAGAAACACAAGAGTAACGGCAGACGTCTGCAGGCCAGCAAGGCAAACGTCTGTGGAAGAACGAACCCTAATCCAGAGCGCAGGCATATGTCTGCCCAAGTGTGGATCAGACGTCTGTCTTAAGGAACTGAAGATACTCTCTTTTGGCAAGTCAAGTCCAAATCCGGTTTTCGTAGACAAGTCACTCCTTACCCGTTTTACAGAGTCAGGACAGACGTCTGTCCAAGTGTGGGTCAGACATCTGCCGTCATGATAACTGTTGCGAATCTTATTTTACCAAATTGTGATTTATCTCTATTTTGAGTAGGATTAGTGTTTGTCTATAAAAAGTGGCCTCTCATATAATATTTATACTGCCAAATTAAATCAAAAGGAGAGGATATTTATTGAGAGGACGGCGGCTTAGATTTAGAAAGATTTGAGAGAAATCTCCTAGAGCTTACTCGTGGTGTACTTGATTCAAAATTATAGTAGACATTGCATATTCCGCTCTGCCGAAGACTAACATATAGTGGGTGAATATCGTTAACAAACCCCTTGTCTCTTGTTTGATTCTTATTTATTTATTCTCGTATCGTTATTAATTTGTATTTTCATTGTTAATCCCGTGGTTGTTGTTATTGCGTGATTTGGTTTGTCGCGAGCATCAACAACTAGGTTAGTCAATAGTAGGTTTTTGTAGTTCTATAGTTCCATTGCAATATATGCACGCTGTGTTCCCCCAGATCCATGTTGGTGTTGCATAACACGTTGGACGAAGTTGCAATCAAATGCCAAGATCGAGCAATAGGAGAAAATGTCAATCACAAAAACAACGATCAGTTGTGAATGAATATAACTATTTGGAAAGGCATCATGTCGTCAACGATGGCCCTCCTGGAAATTAGTCGAGGATTTAAGAAATGTGATAGAGCGGAATCGAAACTGCATCCTTACGCAGACCCGGAGCGGGGGTAGCCACCACTCCGATTGTGCTGAATCCTCGGGGTACCACCACCGGATTGAAGCCCTCAAAAAGAAAATCGAAGGTATACGATGAGATAGCCATATGTTCGGCGAAGGGGCCATGTATTCTGCCGATTCGCTCACAAAGCCCTTTATAGAAGAGCTGTTGGCCGAGCATGTCTCGTCCAGGAACAAGCCGCCAAAATGGCCTTCTTCGACGGGAAGTCCGACCCGAAGGACCACTTGGACACATTTACGGTGGACATGAGCTTCCAAGATAACTCGGACATGGCTCAATGCCGAGCTTTTCCCACCACCCTAATCCGAGCTGGCCGGGACTGGTTCCGAAGGCTCATGCTACGATCCATCTTGACCTTTGACGAGCTGGCTACCCAATTCCTCTGTCATTTCGTCGGAAACCGATGACAGAAAAGGATGGTCGACTACCTGTTCACTGTCAAGAGCGAAGACAAAGAATACTTCAAGGGGTATGTCACTCGCTTTTACAATACCTTACTGGAGGTTCCCGAGCACCGCGATGAAACAATCATCACCGTGTTGAGATCGGGTCTTAGGAACAAAGAGTGGCTCTGCTCTTTTGCATTAGCACAACCTAAGACCATGGCCGAAGTGAAAACCTGGATCGAGCGTGAAATCCAACTCGAGTCAGAGGTGAACTCCAACCTGCCCAAAAGCGACTAAGCGGACCGAAAGAAAAAGGACAGAGAAGAGAAAAAGAAAGTCGATCGTCCGAAACCTTACTCCCTGAGGTTCTAGGATTACACTCCTCTGAACATTTCCCAGACCGAGCTATTGAAGGAAGCTAAGGGCGAGAGGTTTTTTAAGCTCCCGCGAGTTACCTAAAGAGCGGGAAAGCGACTCCGCGGTCCATACTGCGCCTTCTACAGGTCGCAGGGTAGAACTGCAAATAACTCCGTGACAACATCGAGGAGTTGATCCGCTCCGGCCACTTGGCAAAATACCTACGGGACAAACGGCAGGCAGAGCGGGAGCAAAAGGACAAAACCCCTCTCGGGGAATTAACGATTGGGCAAATCATGGTCGTTACCTCGGATCCAGCTCGAGAAAACAAGGCGCACTACCGCCTCCTCTCAGTCGAGGGTGTAAGCAATCGACCCCATAAGAAGTGAAGGAAGGACGAATCGATCATCTTCACCAATGAAGACCTCTACGGCATATCGCTTCCTCACAATGACCCTCTCGTGATAAAGGCCCGAGTCCACCATAACGAGGTCTAGAGAATATTAGTCAATTCAGGGAGCTCGGCGGATATCCTGTTCCACGACTGTTTCTAGCGTATGGGGTTAGGACCATCCGACCTTCTGCCGACCTCCCATGTCCTCTTTGGGTTCACTCTCTGGGTTCACCAACCATTCCGTCCCAGCCGAGAGATCGATCACCCTCCTCCTCAACATTGGGGAAGCGGGCAATACGCGAACCTTATCGGTGAACTTCCTCGTCATTAAGGTTCCTTCATCCTATAACATTCTCCTGGGAAGCCCTACCTTAAACACCCTCCAGGCTCAGATCTCGACTTATCACCTTCCGATCAAATTCCTTTTGGATTCAGGGGGGATAGGCCGGGCCTATGGGGACCAGCAAATCACCAAAATTTGCCACACCTCAACGTCCCCCGCCGGAGAGAAGGACAACAATTTTGAAGACACACAGGACTTCCAGGGGTCTTTAGATACCCGCGACGACTAAAAGGATGTTCGAGGTGCCTCGGTGGAAGCATTGACGGAAGTTCCCTTCGCTGAGAAAGTCGACAGCCGGACAGTCAAGATCATCTCTTTCTTGACTAGGGACCACCGCGAAGGACTGATCCGGTTCCTCCGAGATAATAAGGACGTATTCGCTTAGGCGCCAGCGGACATACCTGGGATCGACCCTGATGCGATCACCCACAAGCTCGGTGTCGACCTGAAAGCCCGGCCCATCCGACAGAAGAAGAGAAGTTTTGCGCCGGTTAAACAAAAGGCGATAGAAGACGAAGTGGATCGATTGATCGCCGCCAACTTCATCAGAAACCACCCGTTTCTGTCCCTTAAGGGAGGATTCAGCGGGGGGACCCACCTCCGCCCTGACTTAAGGCGCCGGGTCCTGCGCTTGTTTCTGTTCCGCCCTCCCGCGGCGTTCCTCCGGAACGGGGAGCGCTGCGGGAGTCTTGACCGGAGGAGGCGGCCTAGGAGAAGCACTCGAGCCTGATCGGGATGAGCTGGCGCCACCGATCTTTCTTCCGTGGGCCTTGGCAGCCATGGCAGCTATGATCTTCGCTCGGTCCATGGGTTTTGCAAAAAAGAACATCCTACAGCCCAGATCGATTTCCGCCAAAACGAAGTATCTGTAGGGTTCCTAGGCACCCTAGTGAGGTCTCACAAGGCATCGAACATGCCAAATTTAAAAATTATGGTGCCGAGAAACCCTAGTTAACGGATCGTCACTAGATGTCTAGGCGAAAAACAAAACTAGTTAACTATTTAACTAGAAGTTGAAATGCTACAACCTTTGTAGATCCGGATATCCACTTGCTTAGCTCCAAGTGGTCGTCCCCTCGCTGTCCATCATGAACCTCGGACTCTTGCGACGGCTTCATCGGAGAAGTGAGCGGAATAGTTCGACGGCTTCGTGTCAAAGATGATCTACGTCGAGGTTACACTAGTTCAAGCTCCGACTTCACCAAGTAGTGAAACTTGTGAAGAAAACACCCGAAACCACTTGGCAAGAGGTAGAGGATGAAGAAATAGGAGGTGGGTTCACTTTAGATTTGGATTTGTCTCACTAGATCTCAAGTTGCCATTAAAGTAGCAAGCTTTTCTTTTGAAGAAGAAGATGAAGAAGATGATAGAATATGATAAAATCCTTAATCAAAATAGAAATGAAAATGATATTTATCATATCCTAACCATGGTCAAGTGTAGAGAATTGACCATGATTAGTGGGAGTGGTTAGGTTTAAGTATGAAGATAAAATAGCATCATTAGAAAAAGATTCATGAAGCTTCACCATTCTTCATGATAAATGAAGCCATTTTATTTTCATAAAAACCAATTAATAAATAATGAATGGATTAAATAATAAGTGAAGAAATCATAAACCCTAACCACTCTCATAACCATGGTTCAATTCTTTTACACATAGCCAAAACAACATGCATCATCAAATATGATACATTCAAGTGTACACAAAACATATCACATATATAATGTGCACATCAAGTGAGAAAAATCCGTTTAAAGTGAACTAATACTAGTTAATGCAAAGTAATATATCAAATATATAATTATACATTAAATCATTAAATCAACACTTGATTCAATGATCCGGTCATGTCATACACGACCGACTAGTATTCAATGTATCGGCTTATCGAATCGATCTTCGATTCGATAGCTAGGTTGTATCGCATACAACCAATCGAAACATTTATCGCGAGAATCAAATACGGTATCACATACACGCATCATTCTCGGTCCCGCACATATCTCATATGCGCTCCTATTTCGTTTCGCTTGAACCAGGAAACCTCTGTGTAGGACTCTAAAGACTCGTCAATACGCCGGTAGCAGATGATGATCATATCAAGCACCCACAAGCCGCAAGCGGTCTGCTAAACGTAACGGCCACCCGGGTATTGAGCGATCAGAAGATCGACGAGCTAGTCCGCTCACACTCTTGCGAATCCAGTCCGGTCTCTTCGTCTGATATGTCGCATATCAAGTCTAGGGGTGGTAAACGTCAGACCCCAATAACCCGATAAGTCGCGCCGATGTGAGGCTCATAACGGGTCGAGAAACTACTGGTAACACTTACCAGCAAATCTCTGATCAGCCCTGGCCAGGGACTTCCCTGCTACGGCCAATCGAGCACTGCGCAACATCAACCCCCAATACCGGGAGAGACGAAACCCCTCCTATCGCTCATTGCCTCCATGTGACTCGGGACTCTGCCCAAAGACCACCGTTTTGCACGCCCTCATGGACGTGGTAAAGTGGAGATCAAAGCACAGTGGGAATCACACAAGACTCTATGACGATCTCGGGTCTACAGACTATCCTGTACAAGTGTCACCTGAGAACTGCCATCTGACGTGAGGTATAATACCATCTGGGAGTTCTCGGCGAGTCCGTCCAGTGTACCCAGTCTCCACTGAGCACCCGTACACCATCTCTGATGTCAAACACCAATGGATATGGGATCATCCATTGCCCATCACATGGGTCGAGAAGCGTATACGCTAGTCTACACTGGTATATCGATGCCCCGTCTCGATACACCCACGACTAGGGACCTTGAAGGATGTACTTATGGACTACCATGTCCCCACTAGTATGATCTGCATCATAGTCCAGGTAGTCAAGTACAAATCCTAAGGGCTTTACCAACATGTAACTATAAGACAGTATAAAGAGACTAGTGTACATGTTAAGATAAAGAGCAACCAGATAGCATACTATCATGTCGAGCAAGAAAGTCATCTCTATATATGTCCAAGCATCCAATATAATATACATAATCTGTACAATACTGGCCTCTAGGGCATACATACAACTAACAATCTCCCACTTGCACTAGGGCCAGCTGCTGTAGTATCTCATACCGAGCATCCCGAAGAGTCTCTCAAACTGTATCTGGGGAATGGCCTTCGTGAGTGGATCCGCCGTGTTGTTCTTCGTGTCAACCCTCCTGACCTCGATCTCCCGGCGATCAACTATCTCCCGGATCAGGTGATACCGCCTCAGAATATGCCTGGATCGCTGATGGGACCTGGGTTCCTTGGCCAAAGCCACCGCTCCATTGTTATCGCAATACAAAGGTATTGGATGCTCAATGGATGGAACCACTCCAAGTTCAAAAATGAACTTCTTGATCCAGACAGCTTCTTTAGCAGCATCGTTGGCAGCGATGTATTCAGCCTCCATCGTCGAGTCTGCCACGGTTTCCTGCTTGGAACTCTTCCAGCTAACCGCCCCTCCGTAAAGGGTAAAGACAAAACCCGACTGCGACTTAGAGTCGTCCTTATCACTCTGGAAGCTCGAATCGGTAAAGGACTCCACTTGGAGCTCTCCGTTACCATACACCAAGAACATATCTCTAGTCCTTCGCAAGTACTTGAGAATGCTCTTCACAGCAGTCCAGTGACTCTCTCCAGGATCAGCTTGATACCTGCTCACTACACTTAGTGAGTATGCTACATCGGGTCTGGTACATAGCATCGCATACATGATAGAGCCTACTGCCGAAGCATAGGGTATCCCTTGCATGCGAGCTCTCTCCAAATCAGTCTTGGGAGACATCTCTTTGGAGAGAGTGACTCCAGAGATCGTGGGTAAATTCCCACGCTTGGATTCTTCCATACTAAACCTCTTTAGTATGGTGTCAATGTACCTGGATTGGGACAATCCCAATATCCGTTTGGATCTATCTCTATAGATCCTGATTCCCAATATGCAGGAGGCATCACCAAGATCTTTCATCGAGAATCTTTGTGATAAGAAGAGCTTGACCGATTGCAGCATAGGAATATCATTTCCTATCAAGAGTATGTCGTCCACGTACAATACGAGGAAGACAACCTTACTCCCTGCCACCTTCTTGTAAACACAAGGTTCATCTGGATTTTTGACGAAATCAAACTCTTTGATAATGACATCAAAGCAGATGTTCCAACTCCGCGATGCTTGCTTTAATCCATAAATGGATTTAAGCAGCTTGCACACCTTCCCGCTGCTCCCACTATCTACGAAGCCCTCCGGCTGAGTCATGTACACGCACTCTTCTAAATCACCATTTAGAAAGGTGGTCTTAACATCCATTTGCCAGATTTCGTAGTCATGATATGCAGCGATGGCAAGCATGATCCGGATGGATTTAAGCATAGCCACTGGAGAAAAGGTTTCGTCATAGTCCACACCTGGTCTTTGACGGAAACCTTTTGCTACAAGTCTAGCTTTGAAAGTCTCCACTTTCCCATCTACACCAAGTTTCTTCTTGAAGATCCACTTGCTCCCAATGGGTTTTACCCCTTCAGGAGCAATGTCCAAAGTCCATACTTTGTTGGTGTACATGGATTCCATCTCAGACCGCATTGCATCCAGCCATTTCACTGAGTCCCTACTCGTGATGGCCTGCTCGAAGCTAGTTGGGTCATCATCCTCCATGATGCAATCCTCGCTACCTCCATCCATGAGAAAACCGTAGTATCTCTCAGGTTGGCGAGGAACCCTGCTAGATCGACGGAGTGGCTGGGGTTCATCGGGAACTACGGAATCCTCTGGTTCCACTAAATCTTCTGTTGTGTTTTGTTCAGCTGGAACCTCTTCCAGTTCTACCTCAGAGCCACTAATCTCTTTTGCAAGAAATTCCTTTTCTAAAAAGGTGGCATGTTGAGCAACAAATACTCTTTGTTCCTCACTGTGTTAGAAGATATACCCTCACGAATGCTTGGGATATCCAACAAATTTACACAAAACAGACCTTGCCTCGAGTTTGTCCGGCTTTTGTCTTTTGACATAAGCCGGGCAACCCCATATCTTTATAAAATTTAGATATGGTCTCTTCCCCTCCCATATCTCATATGGGGTGGTAGGCACTGATTTGGTAGGAACCCTATTCAGTAGATATGCTGCTGTTTCCAGTGCATATCCCCAGAAGGAAATAGGTAACCCAGCTGTGCTCATCATAGAGCGCACCATATCTAATAGGGTGCGATTCCTCCGTTCTAATACACCGTTGTGCTGTGGTGTATATGGAGGAGTCAGCTGAGAGAGAATCCCATTCTCTTTTAGGAAGTCCAGGAATTCAATGCTCAAGTATTCACCTCCTCGATCAGATCGAAGGATTTTAATACTTTTTCCGGTTTGGTTTTCGACTTCTTGTTTATATTCTCTAAATTTCTCAAAAGCTTCTGATTTGTGTTTCATCAGGAACACATATCCTAATCTAGAGAGATCGTCAGTGAATGTAATGAAGTACGAAGAACCATCCCTGGCATGTGTAGACATTGGACCGCATACATCACTATGTATCAGTCCTAAGAGTTCGGTAACTCTTTCTCCGTGTCCCGTAAACGGAGTTTTGGTCATCTTTCCTTTGAGACATGACTGGCAAGTGTCATAAGATGAAAATTCAAACGGATTTAAATATCCATCCTTATGCAACTTAGCCAGTCGTGTCGCATTGATATGACCCAGTTTACAATGCCACAAGAAGGATTCATTCAATTCTGAACTCTTCCTCTTGTGTGTGTTTGTTATGCTTAGAACTGTTGATTGATTTAGAACATAAATGCCATTGCATAGCGTGCCTGATCCAACCAACTTTTGGTTACGGAAAATGTTCATAACATTATCCTGTAATACAAAATTATATCCCTCTTTACTCAATAAAGAAACAGATATAATGTTGCATATCAGGTTCGGCATGTAATAGCATTCGTTCAGAACCAATGTAATACCAGTTGGTAATGTAAGGTGATATTCCCCGACAGTCTTAACTGCAACAATTGCACCATTTCCAACTCTAATGTCTTTATCACCTTTTCCAAGTTCTCTACCTTTCCTAAGCCCATGTAACTGATTACATATATGGGATCCTGACCCGGTATCCAATACCCAGGACGTAGAGCAAATGGAGAAACAGTTCTCTGTAACGAACACACCCGAAGAAAATGCATCAACATGTACTTCCTTCATTCGGGTGGCATGGGAATCCTGGTATTCCCCTATATCCTGTTCAGTCCTATAACTCTTATAGGAAAGAAAGGAACCAACGTTCCCCAGCACAGTATAACATGCGGGTTCGGTCAATACATCCATATTATTATCTTGATTAGGGCCTGAAATGGTCGCTACCTGGAGAGAGAGAGAAGAAAACACTTTAGCGTATGCTCGTGCAAGATCAGATTGGTTATTATCTTATCTAATCAGGATGGCTCCCACTGCTTTTTATCAAATCTTCCTTCAAACCCTAAAAGGAAAGACTAGCCGGGATTAATTACACCCTACAACTTCGTCGATCTTTCAGCCAGGCCAGTGTCGGTACTTTGAGGGAGGTCCCCCGTGCTTTCGCACGAACCTAATTAATGTAAACCTCGTTTTCCCAGAGGCGTAACCTCGTTAACACCTTTCTAGACATCTACTTGATCGGCTAATTGTAATGTGTAAAACTCTCCCAGGAGTAACTCTTACTCGCAGTGGGTATCGGGATCCAACTATCTCATAGAAGGTATGCAATCTCATTGCAAATTTCAACACTTGAAACTCCCGATAATCTTTTGCCCCAAGCATCCTATGACCTTGACGGAGGTCAACAAACCACAGGGTGCAAGTCAAGTTCAACCCGTCATTTCTTGATTGAATCAAACCCACCCGCACGACCCTTGACGGAGGTCAACAAGGTCGTACGACTACCCTAATCCAATCTGCATCATATGCATAAACAGATAAATACTAGTTAGCTACCGCACACTACGCCTTGACGGAGGTCAACAAACGTAGCACGAATACTAACTACTACTTATCTGAAATGACGGAGGGCTACGACAGGTTTTTCATAAAAACCATGAGCGTAATGAACTTGATATCGTTGTAGAATCAAATGGAGTTTTGAAATGGAGTGATTTTGAGGCTTTTCTAGTTTTGCTAAAGGGGTCACTCCCGGTGAAGGGATCGTCGGCCCTTTCCTCGTCGAATGAGGTGCGGGATATATCATATATATCACTGTGCAAAGCAAAAACTCAAAAGCAGTCAAAAGCAAACCGAGTGTGTAGCATCTGCCAGTTATTGCTAAAGGAGTCACTCCCGGTGAAGGGATCTCGGTCCTTTCCTCATCGAATAAGGTGCGGGGTATATCATATATACCGCTGTGCAAAGCAAGAACTGTAGCTACCTGTTTTATTTTAAAATTCGATTCTACAACATCTTAGGTTTCTTATCTTTCATTAATCACATTAATGAAGTACCATCATTTAAATACCTAAACATCACAGATAGATATGACGTACACTTATGCCATCCGCATTCGCCTCGATGTCCCCTCGTGCACCGTTAGGTTAGGTAACTAACGACAGAGCAGGGCAGGGCTAGCGCGGGTGTAAAACATAAGTAACGTCTATATAATATATCATATATACTATATACTATATCCATCACAGAGTCACAACACAGATATCGCAGCAGAATAAACATATGAAATATTGGATATATTAGGACGTCCGTGTTTTCAATACGAGCCAGTATAAAACACGGATTCCACGGTCGTGATGAATAGCCAATCCCACACCCCTAGACCCCTACGAGAGCGGCAAGCAACCCTACCAATTCTAGGGTTAGGAGACCCGGACTCGACTCCTCGAGTTGGTCTCCCACTGGACCCCAGAACCCGGTTACTTGTGCTCCCCTCCTTGGGTCTATCCTAGTGCAGAAAAGTAAATAATATACAAAGGGTGACAACTCCCGCAACCTGGAAGTGCCCCGAATAAAAGAATATTACATACAAGTTTTTATACATGAATGAAAATGAAAAACACTCATCTCACATAAAAACCCCCGGCTATTCAATCACGACGATCCAATATAACATATCCAGCAACACATAACATCACATGTCATCAACGTAAGTAAATATGTCCATCCCAATTGTCGTTGACATATAGCAACGAAACCGGCGATATCACATATTACACTTACGGTCACAGAAAAGAAAGTGTAAAACTACAACAATTGGAATCCGCAACCTCTTTAGACATCACATGCCTAACAGTTATAAACCCCGCATTTTAATCCCATCATCGAAAACTCTTTTCGATATCTTGTGAAACTAAACTGCTAGATCTATAACATTCATCCAGTTATCTCATAACTGTTTGTGAATTCCAATTATTTTATCCATTTCCGGATAAATAGAATATATCAAACTTTCCGATCGAACATTCGAACACCCAAGTTTTCCCGACACCGATCAACACATGAAATAGGTTCAAAGACATTCACTTCATGCCTCAGTACCAACGGTCCAGCCGTAGAAGGGTCAAGCCAACGCCTCACATGTGGCACGCCGTACTCCCCCAAACCCGAAGGTTCAAAGGGCAGTTCAAGACGGTCACATAATCGAGTTAAGGTTTGTTGTCTTCTAGAGGGACCATCGCGTTACTTGTACTACTTCGAACGTCTTTTAACCACAGAAAAATCTAACACTTGGAATTTTTCCGGCAGGGGAAAAGTTGGGTATTTGTATCCGGTCAAACCTTTTAACATATTCTACAGTTATCTGGAAAAACACTTAGACAAAGTTTGATATTCCGATCGAATCGTCGATTCCCAATATAACCCCAGAGCACTCAACCCTTAAATCAAATTAAAAATTCCCAAAAAAACTCAGTAGAATTTATCAGGTATTACTGTGCAATGAAGAAGGGCTGACGTCACCTTATGAGCGCGGAAGCGCGGCAGAAGCCATGCTTCTGCCGCGTTTCCGCCGCAGAAGGAACTGTTCATGGAAAAAAAATTGCACCGAAATTCTTATAATTCTTTACTTAAATTTTTAGACATTTTTAATATTAAAAAATCCCAGATTTTAGAAAATTTCCAGAGAGCTCATGGGTATATGGGTTTCGGGTTCGTCCGGACTTCAAACTCCGTCTAGACTTCGCCTAAGGCTCTAGCTAGGCTCTGATACCACTGTAGGGTTCCTAGGCACCCTAGTGAGGTCTCACAAGGCATCGAACATGCCAAATTTAAAAATTATGGTGCCGAGAAACCCTAGTTAACGGATCGTCACTAGATGTCTAGGCGAAAAACAAAACTAGTTAACTATTTAACTAGAAGTTGAGATGCTACAACCTTTGTAGATCCGGATATCCACTTGCTTAGCTCCAAGTGGTCGTCCCCTCGCTGTCCATCACGAACCTCGGACTCTCGCGACGGCTTCATCGGAGAAGTGAGCGGAATAGTTCGACGGCTTCGTGTCAAAGATGATCTACGTCGAGGTTGCACTAGTTCAAGCTCCGACTTCACCAAGTAGTGAAACTTGTGAAGAAAACACCCGAAACCACTTGGCAAGAGGTAGAGGATGAAGAAATAGGAGGTGGGTTCACTTTAGATTTGGATTTGTCTCACTAGATCTCAAGTTGCCATTAAAGTAGCAAGCTTTTCTTTTGAAGAAGAAGATGAAGAAGATGATAGAATATGATAAAATCCTTAATCAAAATAGAAATGAAAATGATATTTATCATATCCTAACCATGGTCAAGTGTAGAGAATTGACCATGGTTAGTGGGAGTGGTTAGGTTTAAGTATGAAGACAAAATAGTATCATTAGAAAAAGCTTCATGAAGCTTCACCATTCTTCATGATAAATGAAGCCATTTTATTTTCATAAAACCCAATTAATAAATAATGAATGGATTAAATAATAAGTGAAGAAATCATAAACCCTAACCACTCTCATAACCATGGTTCAATTCTTTTACACATAGCCAAAACAACATGCATCATCAAATATGATACATTCAAGTGTACACAAAACATATCACATATATAATATGCACATCAAGTGAGAAAAATCCGTTTAAAGTGAACCAATACTAGTTAATGCAAAGTAATATATCAAATATATAATTATACATTAAATCATTAAATCAACACTTGATTCAATGATCCGGTCATGTCACACACGACCGACTAGTATTCAATGTATCGGCTTATCGAATCGATCTTCGATTCGATAGCTAGGTTGTATCGCATACAACCAATCGAAACATTTATCGCGAGAATCAAATACGGTATCACATACACGCATTATTCTCGGTCCCGCACATATCTCATATGCGCTCCTATTTCGTTTCGCTTGAACCAGGAAACCTCTGTGTAGGACTCTAAAGACTCGTCAATACGCCGGTAGCAGATGATGATCATATCAAGCACCCACAAGCCGCAAGCGGTCTGCTAAACGTAACGGCCACCCGGGTATTGAGCGATCAGAAGATCGACGAGCTAGTCCGCTCACACTCCTGCGAATCCGATCAGTAACACTTACCATACAGTCCGGTCTCTTCGTCTGATATGTCGCATATCAAGTTTAGGGGTGGTAAACGTCAGACCCCAATAACCCGATAAGTCGCGCCGATGTGAGGCTCATAACGGGTCGAGAAACTACTGGTAACACTTACCAGCAAATCTCTGATCAGCCCTGGCCAGGGACTTCCCTGCTACGGCCAATCGAGCACTGCGCAACATCAACCCCCAATACCGGGAGAGACGAAACCCCTCCTATCGCTCATTGCCTCCATGTGACTCGGGACTCTGCCCAAAGACCACCGTTTTGCACGCCCTCATGGACGTGGTAAAATGGAGATCAAAGCACAGTGGGAATCACACAAGACTCTATGACGATCTCGGGTCTACAGACTATCCTGTACAAGTGTCACCTGAGAACTGCCATCTGACGTGAGGTATAATACCATCTGGGAGTTCTCGGCGAGTCCGTCCAGTGTACCCAGTCTCCACTGAGCACCCGTACACCATCTCTGATGTCAAACACCAATGGATATGGGATCATCCATTGCCCATCACATGGGTCGAGAAGCGTATACGCTAGTCTACACTGGTATATCGATACCCCGTCTCGATACACCCACGACTAGGGACCTTGAAGGATGTACTTATGGACTACCATGTCCCCACTAGTATGATCTGCATCATAGTCCAGGTAGTCAAGTACAAATCCTAAGGGCTTTACCAACATGTAACTATAAGACAGTATAAAGAGACTAGTGTACATGTTAAGATAAAGAGCAACCAGATAGCATACTATCATGTCGAGCAAGAAAGTCATCTCTATATATGTCCAAGCATCCAATATAATATACATAATCTGTACAATACTGGCCTCTAGGGCATACATACAACTAACAGTATCGCGCCTAGCGGCCGTCGAGGGTCCACGTGGCGATCGACCATTGGGGACGTCTTTTTGTTGCAGGAGTCAGAGACAGCATGCCACACCCGCTAACTAACGACAGACACGTAGCCCGTAGCCCAACTGACTATTGAGCGAAACGGCGCCTCCTCTTTAAAGCGCAATCATTTCACCGATCCGCTGACACCATCGGGGATACGCACGAAAATTTAGACGCACGATGAAACGCCACGTGGACTCAAAGATCGAATAGACGCAACTACCAAACGCCCTATCGTCCCCGGACAATCCTCCATAAAGAAATCTCGGCGCCGAACTAAGCAGAGAATACCAAGCAGACCACTCTCGCCCCCGAACAATAAATAGGTCGAAACGAGAGTGCTAATGATGATGCTCACAAGTGGGAATTCCCCAGATCATGACACGTAGCGGATGACGTGTCACGGAGGCTACGGAGCCGGAGTAAGTATGATGCATTGGAGACGTTCCTCAACCCTCGTCTCCGAGGACGCATCCGACCATTCACAGACATCCCTGAGTACCTCCCATATTCACCTAGCAAACAGCCAATAGCTCGCTTCCGAGCAGTCCAGCGAGCTTTCTTAACCTCCTTGGTCGTCTCTGAGCTGTTGCAAGGCCGAGCTTCCTCGGCCTCCCAGCTTGTCACCGAACCATCTCACAGGCCGAGCTTTCTCGACCTCCCGGCTCATCTCCGAGCCATCTCACAGGCCGAGCTTCCTCGGCTTTCCCGATCAACCGAGAGCGCGGAACCCATGCGCCCCGCAAGGGCTCTGCATATCTCGCCAAAGCGAGATATCTGCCGCCCTACGTTTCGCTTCCCTTGCCGGCACGTCCTCCATTAATGAGCGGATCCCGCCATCAACACGGGCATAATGAGGGGGCGTAACTGACGGCGAGAATCTCGCACCGGCTCACCCCACGCGACCACTATATAAACCCCTCTTTCAGACAACTCAAATAACTCGAACTCATTCCAATAGACCGCTATGCTGCTCTAATTCTCCGGTACTAACTTGATCGTCGGAGGATCCTACGGTGGCTTCCCATCTCGGGACTTCCCTTGCAGGTAGTTCGGCCTCAACAACATCCAACAACCCTTTAAGATCCACACGCTCAACCACCCTCAAAACAAATCTCAACCGTTCTAAACCGCTCGCCATCAGATCGACGGAGGACAATATCTGAGGAAGATCACATCCTCCATCAACTACTACCGAAGAACCGAGCATCGATGTAAAATACTATTCGATGAAAGGCAAAGAAATGTTCCAAGTTATGGTTTTCTCAGGGTTCGAGGTGGCTTTTGATGGAGACAAGCCATCGCATCCAAGGTCTCAACTTCCAATTAACAGAAACAATGAGATTATGAGATTAGTACCGTGCAATTTCATTCGGAAATCAATCATTTAGCTACAATTCTAACTTTTGGACTTCTTAGAAAAATTAGAAAGCAAAAATATTTAAGTCACAGGACTCCAAATTTGGTACGCTATTCAGCATGTCTTGTCTGCGAAGTGAAAACGAGGTAACTTCATTTGATAAATAGAATTTTGGAACATGTTATAAGTGTCGTCTAGATACATAAGTTGGTGAGCTTTAGATGGATGGCTTATTTAGACTTTTCAAATTGGTTCTAGCAACCACAATTAAGAAAATGTTGCAATATCTTAACTATATCTATCTATAATGTGTGAGTGTATTCCGAACAAGCTGGAAGTTGCTCCCATAGTATATAAGATGAGAGAGAATCAACTGAGATGTTTGGATATATGCAACCGAGAAGAACAAGTGCGTCGATTAAGAGAGGTGACAAATTTATAGTTAACTGGCAAGGGCCGCATGAGATGCGCAAGTATGAAGTCTAAATTGGAAAAATCATATTAATTTATTAGTTTGTTGTCATATGATTTGCCAGTAATATCTCTCATATTTATGAACTTCATATAAAAAAAAGTATGAAAAATTTAGCTGGCAAAATCTTCGACAAAAATATGAAAAGTTTCTTAAGCCTTATAATTTGTTATATCAATTTCAAAATCATAAATTTTTAAAAATCTCAAAAATAATTTCTTTCGATTTTTTAATATTTTGCATTTTAGAGCATACAGAATCACGAAATGTACAAAAATCCCAAAACCTTTTGTTTTTTTTTTTAATTTTCAATATTTTAAACGCCATTGCACATGGATATGGCGAAATTTTTAAAATGTCGAAATTCTATTTTCTTCGATTTTCCAGTATTTTCCTTGCCACAATAAAATCATGAAATTTTCAAAAATAAAATATTTTTTTGTTTTGTTTGGTTTTGCAATATTTTCCCTATCATATAGCACATGAAGATTACAAAATTTTGAAAAATCTTTAAATTTAACATTTTTTTTTCTTTTTTCATATTTGCATGACATACGAAAATCATAAAATTTAAAAATCTCAAAAAAAATTATTCTTGTTAGTTTTTTAATATCTAGCAATCCATATCGAATGAAAATCGTGAAATTTTCGAATTTTTCAATATATTCAAAATTTTATGGTAGGCTTATGACAACCAGGTAAAACTTTGTCACATTGTATGACATGAACCACAATAAAAATACACCATTTGTTTGGGATAAAAGGCTCAATTCTTATTGTTTGTTGCTGCATTCAAAATATTAAAAAATCTAAGAGCAATATTTTTAAATATTTTTGAAAATATATGCGATTTTTGAAAAATTGAAAATATGAATATTTTTTTAGATTAATTTTTGAAAATTTCAAGATTTTAGCTTAGTATAGATTGCAAGATATTACGTGTAATTTTCAAATATCTTAGATTCTTTAATATTTTGAATGCGGCAACAAACAATAACAATTGAGCCTTTTATCCCAAGCATATGGGGTATACTTCTTGTGGTTCATGTCATAGAATGTGATAGTTTTGCTTGGCTGCCATAAGTCAACCATAACTCTCACCCTTTCTTATCCGGGCTTAGAACCGACAACAATAGGTTTAATATTTTGCATGCAGCAATAAAATAAATCACAAAATTTTCAAAAAACTCAAAATATTCTGTGCTTTTCGAATTTTTTTTTTAAATTTTACTTGCTATAACCCAAGAAAATCGTAATATCTTAAAAAAATCCTAACATTCTTTTTCCTTACAATTTTCAATATTTTGCATGCTATGCATATGAAAATCTCATTTTTTTTTCAAATTCAAAAAAAAAATTGCTTTAAATTCAAAAAAAATTAAATTTTAAATACTTGCTATAACCTAAGTACACGACACTTCCAAAATATTCAAAAATATAAATATTTTTTTATTTTATTTGGTTTTCAAAATATTTTGTTTGTTATAACATACAAATATCATGAACTTTCAAAAAATATCAATTTTTTTCTTTTTTTATTATTTTGCTTCTAGCATACGGAAAACGCTAAATTTTAAAAATGTTAATGTTATTTTGTTTTCATATACTTTACAATTTTTTATATGCTATATAAGCATGCAAAAATCATGATATTTTTCTATCTTTTTGGGGCGGGGTTTCTACTATTTGTTTGCTATATAGAGCATGAAAATTGCAATATTTTCAAAATTCCGAAAATTTTCTATTTTCTTCGGATTTTTAACTTTTGATTTGCTATAGTAAACCAAAATAAAAAAATTTAGAAATATCAATTTTTTTTTGTTTTTCTTTCAAAATTTTGCATGATATACTGCATATGAATATCACAAAAATTTCAAAGATCTCGATAAAATTTCTATTTCCTTTTTCATCATTATTTTGCATGCTAGCATCCGAAAATCATAAAATTTCAGAAATCGCAGAAATCTCTTTTATCGGTATGTTCAATATTTTACTTGTTGATGCTTTTGGAAACCTTCGAGGTAGCAAAAAGACAAAAAGCTTTGCGAAGTAAAAGAAAAAAGGACGCCGATTGTTATAAAAAAAACCTAACAGAACAAAGAAATCAGGTTCGGATGGCTGAGATCCCGGAACCACTAAGCATCACAAAAAATCATGATTTTTTTAATAAAAAAATCACTAGAAGTTTTGTTTTGTTTACATTTTCAATATTTTACATGCTTTAGCATATAGAAATCACAATTTTTTTTGTTTTATTTCAATTTTTTAATATTTTGCTTGTTATAGTATATGAAAATTGCAAAATCTTCAAAACTCCTATGGCTGTTAGTCAATTGAACTTTTTGATAAAAATAGAACTTTTGAAACTAAAATATTTTCTTAGAACTTTTTTTAGAACTAGGACTTTTTTATACAATTCAAGAACTATTAGAACTAAACTAGAATTGAAAATTGAAACTATATTAGATTATTTTATTTTTATTGGTCCAATCCAAATTATATATAATTAAAAAATATTTAATTGTTTATAAATGGTTTGTAAGATCAAAAAATATTTTATTGTTTTAATTGTAGAGAATGAGATTTCTGTATACTGATAAGACATAATTAAACCTACATTTCTTTTAGTTTGGCCAAATTAGGATTACATATATGTTTAAATGATTTATATATTTTCTGATTAATTTTGGAGGTCTTTAAATTAGATGAATTTAAAAGAGATAGAGAAGGTTATGTTGAATCAAATGTATTTAGTAGATAAAAAAAGAGAAAAAAGATTTGAAAGTTCACGGAAAGAAAATGGAGGAGGAGGAGAGAGGAAAGGGTGACAGGGGAGAGAGAGGAAGAGGAAAAAGAATGGAGATAAGGGTTTAGTAGTTCTGATTATTGATTTGTGTTCCATCCAAGATGGGATAATTTTCAAGGGTGGAACATTTATTTTGTATATAAAAAAGTTATAGATGGAACATTTCCCCTTTTTGTTCCAGTTCGAGTTCCATACATGACTAACACCAAATTTAATACTTTAAGTTCCAGTTCTAATTGACTTACACTAACTAATATATTGTCTCGATATGTTTTAGTTCTAACTTTTTGTTCCAATTGACTAACCCCTCCTCAAGAATTTTTTATTTTCTTTGGTTTTCTAATATTTTTTGTTTTTTATTGCACACGAAAATCTTTAAAAGATGCAAAAGTTTCAATATTTTTTGTGTTCTTACTTTTTTTCTATATGTTATAGTGCAAGAAAATCGGAAATTTTTAAAAATCTCAAAATTTTTGAATTTTTTCTGTTTTTTCAATATTATGTATGTTATATAGCATATGAAAATCGTGAAATTTTTAAAAATCTTAAATTTTCAATTTTGCTTCATAATTTAAATATTTTACATTGTAACATATAAAAATTGCGAACTTTTCAAAAATGCCAACTTATTTTCTTTGGGGTTTTAAATATTTTTTACAATACTAAACAAAAATCGCAAAAATTTTAACTCTAAATTTTTTCTTTTTTTCGATTTTTCAAATACTTTGCATGTCATAGCATACAAATATTACAAAATTTTCAATTTATACCAGAAAAATATCAGTATTAGAAAAGAGATTTTGCCCCCTCCTTCGCGCGCAGCCTTTTGCCCCTACTGAGGCTAAGGAAGGGACCAAGCACTAAGAGCTACGGATGGCTTTTCGCAACTGTGAGATCGGCTTGGGAACCTCGTGCTTAAGGCAAAGAGATTTTAAAAAGGGGATCGGTTAGAATTTTTCAACTATATGATAAATATTGAGCACAAATAAAAAAAATCCATGACCTAAATATTATAAGATAATTAAATAAGGGCTAAATATCAGTTTTTCCACTAAAATCGAAACTAAATAAGAGAATATTCTAAGAAGTATTCTCTCTCTCTCTCATATATATATATATATATATATATATATATATATATAATGGAGGAAAGAGGCCATAGGAGGGAATATATATATATAATGGAGGAAAGTGGCCATAGGAGGGAATTTCCTCCTATGGCGTCGAAAAAGTACGCCCTCCGTCATAACTTCCGACGATCGGAATCCATCATATTCATTGTTATCATTTAAGATGTGGGTATGCCAAATTTCGTGTGATTCTACAACCTTTTCAACGTTGATTTAGCAATGTAAAAAGTTAATTTTGAACCCATTAATTCAACGGTGAAGAAGTTGTAGAATCATATGAAATTTGGTGTACCCATATCTTAGATAATAACAATAAAAATGATGGGTGCCGATCGTCGGAAAATATGATGGAGGGTGTGTTTTTTCGACGCCATAGGAGGAACCCTCCTATGTCATCTTTCCTCCGTTATTCTCTCTCTATATATACATACATATACTAATACTATTATAACCCAAACCCGTTGGGATGGTGATGTCATTACTGCATCACTTTGTAATTTAAAAAAAATTAAAAGGAAGAAATTCCTATTACTCGAATAGATTGTACACCTCATCATAAGAGAAAAGTATATATTATTCATCCACTCTCCTTTTTTCCCATGTTCTCTCTTTCCTTCCCAAAAAGCATTCACACATGATGAGACTTGAAATGGAACTTCTTACATATCACACTCAATATTTATAAATTTATACAAATGCTTTCTTATTGTTATATCATCCCATTATCTTTTACATGTATCGCATATGCATAAATTCTAGTTATATGTAGATGGCGCAACGAGTGCTACAATGAAAATAAACTAGTATAGATAGAGACAATTAAAAATAATATGGTTATTGTCTCCTTAAGAGCACAAAATGGAAGGAACATGTGATATGCCTAATCCTACATATTTGAGGTAAAGGCTTGTTGTTGCAATCCTTGGTTGTTTTAAAATAAATAAAAAAAACCTTTTGGTTTTGACTTATTCTTTATCGCTGGTGGCTTCACTAATATGTTGATATCATTGGTTATTCATTTATTTTTTAATATAAGCATTTATATCGATCTTTGGCTTTATTAACATGATCAATAGTAATATTCAAGGCTACAATGATCTCTTTCTTCCTAATGTAAGCTTTCATGTTTACTCTTGATGTTTAAAACCCTATTTAACTGCAGATTTGCACAACCACCCTTGATAGGTTTGAGTATGCAAGTTCGTATTTATTCCAAACTTAGAAATTAGTGGAACAGAAGTATTGATACAAATAGGCCATAAATAGTTTAATACATTGCTGATCACAAACATTATGGGAAAACCCTAGTTAAATACAAATTAAAGGATTGTGGTAAGGTAAGCTCTCTCAATATGAAGCCAACAGTTGTTAGCTCTTTGGGAGGAAAAAAAAAGATTGTAAACCTAAACCATATTAAGATGACAGAGATTTTAAAAGTTTAGAATTATTGCATGAAGATGACAGAGATTTTAGTAGTTCAGAATTATTGCATGAAGATGACAGAGATTTTAATAGTTTAGAATTATTGCATGAAGATGATGACCAAGGAGGGCAAACCAAAATCATGCTTAACATCAAGAACAGATATTCCCGTTGATACCAAATTGATTAAAACATGTTTTGCATTAGTAAGGGGCAGAAGGGATTTATCTTTTCTTTTAACAAGAGCCAAGATAACTATAGGCCCGATCATCCCATCCCTGATCAAATCTGTTGATAATAGAATTGTTAAAAGAGCTTGAAGCTTGGAAGCTCGGATCGGATCGGCTAGGCTTGATAAAAGCTCATTCAAGCTCATTTGATTGTTAAACAAGCTGAACTCGAACATAAAATGAAGTTCAATAAAATAAACAAACAAATATGAACATAGCATGTTCGAGCTCGGCTCGTGTTCAAGCTCATATGGGCTCAAATAGTTTGTGGCTTAAGTAATAGTTAGTAGTAATTATAAAATAGTAACTTATTGTTAAATTCGGATCATATTTATTAATTCGTCAATATTCAAAACTCAAATGATAGCAAATATTTATTCAAATATTGTTGCACTAAGATATCGAAGAATCTAAATATCGGCAGGGTTTTAAACAAGCAACTAGCTCATCAAGTAATAACACACTATTTCTCGCATTGTCGTTCATCTAGTAATTCTTATAATTATAAGTAGCTATTTTTCTAGATTTTAAGTAGGCTAGATAAAGCTCGAGGCTCGGTTCGGGCTTTGGCGAAGGCTCGTTTGGGCTCATTCGACAAACAAACGACGCGGGATTGAATGAGTATTTAAGCTCATTTAAACAATTGAACCAAGCCGAACAATCTTGAGCTTAGCTCATTCAGCTCGTTTAACAACCCTACTTGCTCGATTGGTCAACAAACACATACAATCAAGCATAAATAACATTCTTGGTTCGATAGAGGTTGAAGGTGCCTATCCATGGAACTCACAGTAAGACATCGTATTCGACGGATGTGATAGACTCCGCTCAATTTCATCCAGAAACCATTAAAATTATCTGGTTAAAATTTCCCCCCTGAATTTCAAAACTTTTTTGTCAAATAATTGGAACGAAAAAATCTACTTATTCAGTGTGTGTGGCTGTGAAGCGTCAATATCACAGTTAGACACCCTCATCATAATCAATACAGTGTAAAGCAGGTAAACTGAAGATACTAATTAAGCTACTTCATAAAAAATCTCTAATCCAAGACAAATGAACTAAGAAACAAGGCCTATAATCAGCAATGCATCAAAGATCACCAAAATATGGAGGTAAAAAAATCATGAAAGAGCGCTTGATGGTTCATTACCCAAGAATTGACGTTCCTCCACCATCTTTCTAACATAACTTTGGAGCGAACCAAATACATCCTTTCCTATCATAACCCAATCTCACATCATCGTGTATAGCCAACGGTTTGCAATTCCCATGTCCGATATCATACACCCCATACCCTCTTTCAGAGATGGCATTTCCTCTGCATCCAGAAGCATCACTACCAACAGGCCGACGGGGGCAAGGGAGGCTGCAAGAACAACTTGAGGTCCCCAATTTCATCAAGCCTCTACCACCTGCAACCTCCGCTCGTACCCAACTTATAAATCACATAACGATGCGTATGTTAACGGTAGTTAACAAATAAGTAAATCTCCATCCCACGCCATCAATTCGCAAAAACGTGGGATGGATTTGGAGCGGCGGGATGGTGGTGAACTCTCCTCCAATAGGATTACATCCAACATCACAAACCGAAAAATTCTCCCAACCATCCATGGCTTAATTAGTATTTAGTGGTAATAATAATATAGTTACTTATTCTTAATTCAGATAATATTTATAATATTAACTCGGAATTCAGATCGACTTAAAAACCGTGTCAAGTATTATTCCACTGCAATATTGAAGAATCTAGATTTCTGCAAGGTTGTTAAACAAGAACCAGCTCATTCATTTAGTAATAACAACAATATTTCTCACTACTCAGATTCTCCAAAAGAATATTGAATATCTTTATGTTTTTTTATTATATATTTGTATTTACTATGGCTATTTCCTAGATTTTAATAGGCTTGCTCAAGCCTCGGGCGAGTCTCAGACTCGGTGAATCCTTGTTCGGACTCGATAGACAAACAAATGAGCCGAGTTTGAACAAATTTTTGAGCTCGTGTGAATAAACGAGACAAGCCGAACAATCCAAAGCTCGTCTCGTTTAGCAGCCCCGTTTAATACCCTATGTTTCACTAATATAGCATTTAAATAACTTAAGCTTAAAATTTGACACTTTTGTACCTAAAGTTTTATTTCATAATATTCTACTACATACCATTATTCGAGAAATGTGTATATTTTCTTTTAGATTTCCAATAGCAAGAAAAATGTGTTAAAAGAGAAATCACGAGCAAATGAAAATTTATAAGGGAATAAACAATCTTGAAAGCAACAGGGAATGAGGGTCAAGCTTGTATAATTGCACGATAAATAAACAACAGAAAATAAATATTTAGCCATTGAAAAACTTACATGATTTTTATAACGGGTTTGCAATGCTAGGGAAATCCATGGTAGGTTTGCAGTTTTATAGATTAAGGTAATTTATTGGCAAACCAAGTGTAGTTCATGGCCATATGCATGTCGTGTTCCACTCGATCCATGCTGGTGTTGTATTGGAACAAGTTCCAATGGTCGCTAGCTAATGCCATTACAAGATTGAGCTATATGAGAAAATGTTGATCACAAGAACGATGATCAGCCGTGGATGAATGGTAGAACTATTGGAAAAGCATCATGTCATCGTAGAAGGGCTTTTTACACAGAAAATGGTACGCAGTAATAGTAACACGTGGTATCATGTCTTTTTCCAGACTTAGAAGCAGAGGCAGCTTTACATTAATCTGAAATTGCTGATACTATATGAATAATTATGAAAGCAAACTAACATATGAAAACTGTTCAAAAATTGTAGCTTAAAATTCTGCAGAAGCCTGTCCCAGATTTGATACCTTCATGCCTGAAATTTGAAAGGTCATCTAGCTATCATTAACTTTTTGCTAATGTTCACTCATAATTTAATTTCAAGGACAGACGCATAAATATAATAGCATTCTCCATTGAGCCCTTGAGAACAAAGCACAATTCCAGCACCCGACTCTTGGAACCAGCCAAAAGAAAAAACCACGAAAAGCTTTATATTCGCAACCTGTTAACTGTAAAAATCATATTGAAAATGTCAGAGGTGAATCAATAACATGGTATTTACTGATGATAGAAAAGGAACAGTTGCGATGATAAACATGCTGCTTCTATATATTGAGCCAAGCATCGTTGTTTTCGGAGATATGAAAGCCTGAACGTACATGTACGGCACTTCAAGCAATAATGGTTCTCAACATATATAAAATTTCAAACACTTGATCATCATGGAACCCTAATTATAAGAAATTTGATAGACATGTTCAGATCTTTTAGAAACTAGTAATTTCCTGAAGGAAGAAAAGAAAAGAAAGAAACATGAACAGTTCGCACCCATTTTTCCACAATGCCAGTCATTCCTCAGTGTGAATACCAATGGTTAGTCCTCCACAAACCAATATTCTCAAGTCGACCAATTTGAGTAGAGTTCGATCATTAAAAAGGAAAAATAACCAACAAGAGACCACTACTCTCTAAAGGAACCAACTTATAGCATATAATTTAGGCTAAAGTTCACAAAACTCCGCATGTGTTTGGCCTAAAGCCTAGAAAACAATCAAAAAGTTTGACAGGCGCAAAAATTTCCACACGTAACGCTGAATCGCTGACGCATCATCACCATTAATTCCACTTCACCATCACGTCACAACCTTGCCACATCAGCATAAAATTTACAAAATTTTCGACTTTACCCCATCTTCAACCTTCACCAATCCTAACCAAGTTTCAAAATTTTTTGTTTTATTTGAGTTTTCAATATTTTATTTACTATATAACACATAAAGATGACGAACTTTTCAAAAATACCAAAATTTTCTAATTATTTCCTTTTCAAAAAATTTCTTTTAGCTTATAAAATATCGCTAGATTTTTTTTAAAAAACGCAAAATTTTAATGTTTTATTGATTTTACAATTTTTTATATGTTATATATGTAACACACGAAAATCGTGAAATTTTCAAAAAATTCAAAATTTTCTCCTCGAGGGGTTTTTTAAAATTATTTTGCTTGTTAGATAAAGCATGGAAATAGCAATATTTTCAAAAATCCCACAATTTTCTATTTTCTTCGTTTTTTTACATTTTGTTTGTTTTAACAAATGAAAATCGCAAAAATTTCAAAAATTTCTTGTTTTCTTCAATTTTTCAATATTATGCATGATTATTGCAGAAGAAAATCACAAAATTTTCAAAAATCTCAAAATTACCGTTTCCTTTTTTTAAACAGTAAGCATGCTGTAACACATGAAAATAATGAAATTCTCAAAAAGTATCAATTTTTTTTTGTTCTCTTTGGTTCCTCGAAATTTTGCATGTTACAAGTATGTTATAATACAAAACAAAAACCGTGAAATTTTCAAATATCTAAAATCTTTCCAGTTTTCTTCTATTCTTCAATATCATGGATACTACAACATACGAAAATCGCATAGTTTTCAAAGTCAAATTTTTTTGTACTCCCCAACTTCTTAATATCTTGCATGCAGTAATATACGAAAATCACAAAATTTTCTAAAAACTCAAAAATGTGTGCTCTTCAGTTTTTCAATATTTTGCTTGCTATATATACCACACAAAAATCACAATATCTTCAAAAAATTTAAAATTTTCATTCTCTTAAAATTTGCATGTTATAGCATACGAAAATCACGAATTTTTTAAAAATCTAATTGTTTTCTTTCCTTCAAATTTTAAACATTTTGCATGTAGCATACGAAAATCATGGAAATTTCAAAAATCTCAATATTTTTGGTTTTATTTGGTTTTTCAATATTTTATATCTGCTATAACACACAAAAATCCCGAATTTTTCAAAAAATAACAAAATTTTCTAGTTGTTTCCTTTTCCATTATTTTGCTCTTAGTACATGCAAATCGCTAAATTTTTAAAAATCTCAATTTTTTGTTTTACTCGATTTTACAATTTATTGTATGCAATATATAGCACTCAAAAATTGTGAAATTTTCAAAAATATGAAAATTTTCTTTTGTTCGCGTTTTTTAATTAATTTGCCTGATTATAAAGCATCAAAATTGCAATATTTTCAAATATCCCAAAAATTTTTGTTTTCTTGGATTTTTCAACATTTTTACTGTTTTCTTTTTGTTGTTTATATTATGCATTCTACAGCACATGAATATAATAAAATTTAAACTCTAAATTTTTTTAGGTTTTTTCAATTTTTCAGTAGCGTGGATGCTATATAACTTACGGAAATCACTTAATTTTCAAAAGTTTCAAAATGTTTTGTGCTCTTCGTTTTTTAATATTTTGCATGTTGCAATATACGAAAATCGTCAAATTTTCAAAAAAACTCAATTTCTTTTGTGCGCTTCGATTTTTCAATATTTTGCTCGTTATATACACCTGGTAAAAAACACAATATATTCAAAAAAAAAATTAAAAATATTTTCTTTAAATTTTCAATATTTTACATGTAACACACGAAAATCGCAAATTTTTAAAAAATCAATTTTTCTGTTTTCTTTAAATTTTAAATATTTTTAACGCTGTAGCACACAAAAATCACGAAAGTATCAAATTTTAAAAATTTTGAATGCAACATATAAAAATTAATATTTTTTGTTTTATTTGGTTTTTCAATATTTTATTTGATATCACACACAAAGATTGTGAACTTCTCAAAAATATCAAAATTTTATATTTGTTTTCTATTTCAATATTTTACTTCTAGTGCACGAAAAATCGTATAATTTTTTTAAAAAAATCAAATCTTCTGTTTTCATCGATTTTACAAATTTTTGTATACGATATATCACACGAAAATTGTGAAATTTTCAAAAATCTCAAATTTTTTTGTTATTTTGAGTTTTTTTATTATTTTGCTTATTATATAAAGCATGAAAATTACAATATTTTAAAAAATCTCAAAGTTATTTTTTTCTTTGATTTATCAACATTTTGTTTGTTATACAAAAAAAAATAGCAAAATTTTCAAAAGTTAAAAAAAATCGGTTTGCTTCAATTTTTCAATATTATGGATGATAATAGAACATGAAAATAGTACTAAAAAATCAAAAACTCAAAAATTGTGTTCTTTTCTTTCATTATTTGCACATGCATATCATTAAATTTTAAACATCTTATAATTTTCTGTTTTCTTAAGGTTTTCTGTCATATCCCGCTTCCCAAAAATATAGAATGCAAATGATGATTAGGTCAGCCATACTCCTACGGTCAAAGAATAATCCCGCCGTAGTTATACTTCGGCTTTTAACATTACATGATAATCAATAAATACAGCACGAAAGTAAAGGAAATCACAGCTCCCAACTTTATTATATCTAATCAACAGAGTTTCAAGATACAATTATTTGCATGAAAGAATCAACTAACCAAAACAAATAACAATATCCTTATTGCAAGTAAAAGGCGATAGCGCTGGTGTCGCGGTCTAAATCTCTACGATCTAAATCTTTACGATCTAGAAATAACTAAGTTCTTTATATATAGGGTTAAACCCTAATTTTTGGAGGAATTAAATTCCTATATGTTCTCGTTCATCTTCTCTCATCTTTTTCTTTATAACTTAATTATTTTCCCCTAAGTTTTGAATCTGCAGAGCAAAATCTCTCCGATGAGAATTAAATTCTCATCTTGTGGGGAGATTTGCTTCTACAAATCTCAACTAAGGAAAGAAACGGGTTCTTAAATAAAGGGTTAAACTCTTATATAGGTAAAGAAGAGACAATGTGATCTTTGTTTTTTTACCTCTAGTTTCTATGAGGAAAGTTTTCTTTGAGAATTAAATTCTCTTGTTCTCTCAAGATCTCGCTGTACTCTTTTTTTTGTAGAAGCTTTTGTTAGGTTCTTTTTTTCTCTTCCTTTTGATTAATCTCTTTGCTCCTATTTATAGGAGAAAAGAAAAATCAATTTGTTGAAAAAATCTCCGATTGAGAGATCATGATTGATTTCATAATAAATCAAAATAATCTCATAGATCAATCGGTGAATTTTATTCACCGTTGGATTTTTAATCCAAAAGCTCTCTGTTTAACAGAGAAGATTTCTTATTTATTTAACAAGATTAAGAAATATTTTCCTAAGATAGAATTTTATTCTATCATATGAATATCTTGTTAATTTAACAAGATTAGAATTTTATTCCATCATATGAATATTTTGTTAGTTTAACAAGTTTATGAATATATTTTCCTAACATAAAATTTAATTCTGCTATATGAATATCTTGTTAGTTTAACAAGATTAGGAAAATATTTTTCTAAAATAGAATTTTATTCTATCGGATGAAAACAGTTGGATCTTTGATTCAAGAGTTCTCTGTTTAACAGAGAAGATCTTTCTAGATTGAGAAAGATCGGGAAAATATTTCCCACATAGAATTTAATTCTATCAGATAGTTTAATTGGTAATATTTTTATCACCATTGGATTTTAAATCCAAGATTCTCTGTTAGAAAAAGATCTTTCCATATTAGAAAAATCAGGGAAAATATTTCCCAAATAGAATTTGATTCTATCACATAGAATTTAATTCTATCAGATGAGATCATTTTAAATTGGGGCGCTCACATGCTTTGCATGTGAGCACAGCCAAAGAATGCGACAAGAGAACTCGCATGTTTAACACGTGACCCCTAATGTAGGTTTTAGCCTGTTTAGTTTCAGTAATCATATGCTTGGCATATAAGCGCTCACGTATTTAACACATGAGGCATGTTTGGCCATTGGTTATTTATTTTTAGCGCTCATATGCTTTGCATATGAGCGCTCACATGTTGAACATGTGAGACCAGTTTGGCCTTTACGTTTATTTTATTCAGCGCTCATATGCTTTACATATGAGCGCCCACGTGTTTAACACGTGATGCCAGTTTGGCCCTTAGTTATTTGGTTTCAGCGCTTATATGCTTTGCATATGAGCGCTCACGTGTTAAACACGTGAAGTCAGTTTGTCCATTGGTTATTTATGTTCAGCGCTTTGCATATGAGCGCTCACGTGTTTAACATGTGAGGCCAATTTGGCTTTTTTTGTTATTTGTTTCCAGCGCTTATATGCTTTACATATAAGCGCTCACGTGTTTAACACGTGATGCCAAACTGTGAGTTTTATCTTTTTTTTATAAAGGAACAAATAGCACCTAGCTAAAAAATTTGGCGGGAACAAAAGTCTCCTAGGTCAAGTCACTAGACCGCTTCTGGACTTCCAAAGAACAAGTCGCGCGATCAATCCTCTATTACCATCTCCGGCTTGAGGCATGAGAACTTCGTTCCCCTACTAGCCTGTCTTTTTGTACTTCTGTGGGGCCCCAATCCCCTCTAACGCCGTGTCAGGGGGCTGGTACACCTCTGTTGAAATCATTTGTTTTTCGATCCGGCCCGGCACGCTCGGTGAAACCTTCCCTGCCAATCGAGAAAGTTCGCTACGTCACGAACACTGTGAAAGGCAGGTTTGGGCTTCGTTCTGGTTGATGTTCATCAGTAAGAGACCCTTCTCTTTGGGGACCCGCCTTCGCCCCTATGTAGCAGCCTGTGAGAAACTTTCTTCAGCTTTTCTCTCGAAGCGTAGGGTCAGAGGAGACTACGTTTAAAGATGTGGACAAAAGCCCCCGGCGACTGAGGGGGTAAGAAACTGTTCGGTTAAGAATCCCTTGTTGAACACAGACTTTACAGAGTGGAGAGAGTGGAGGGCCGCGAGCGAAACGGTACTTAAAGCGATTTTGACAGGGTTATGCAAGAAAACTTTTCGAAAGGGCTACGTTCGCTTTGAAGTTCACTCAAAAGATGATAGTGCCAGTACTGATTCTCTGAACTTGAAGACGCTACTTCTTGCTTCGAAGAATGAATTGAAGTTCACTTTATTTTATTGAGGGAGTATTGTTACAGCCAATGAGTCTAGGTGAAACTCTTCTTTCTTCTCTATTCGATAGTGAATTAACTGCAGCTGTCGCTAACTTAACTATAAGTGTCGATCGAGTCTTGAACTAACTTCCTATACGACTGTGTCGAGAGTGAGTATCTCTAAATTCCACTAGAAAGAGTAGCTCAGCATCATTCGCTTCTACTTACTAAGCTAAGCTACACATCGCACATGTCTTTCTCAGGATTCCTCAGTCAAGGTCGTTGTTCTAAACTAAAGCAAGTGTTCTATGCTACGTATGTCACTAAAAAGAAGACTATCGACATTCTAATGAACCTAGGCATTTTGATTCTTACTCGAATGAAGGCTAGCTATACGCTTAACACATGCAAATCGAAGGTCCTACCGGCTCTACTTAGGAAGTTTCAAAGTATATTCACGGTAGGTGAGCCTTAATTTCATTTGGACTGGCCCAGATCGTTTACTTTGACTGTGAATCCATAAAAAGAGATATTCCACAGTCTGGTACTTCTAATAGGATTCCCTGAGACAAGGATTCGCTCCTATTTGAGTAGTAGTGTCTTCCTCTTTCAACTCCTTACCACCTCCCCCTAGACTATGAAGAGCTTTAGCGGACGTGCATCATAGTGAAGTAAGAGAGACTATTTCTGAGTGAGCTTTCCCATACCGAATGCTCTTCCTGAGTAGGCTGTATTGACTGCTTGGCATCCTCTTGCTATCTATCAAGTGATAACTCACTTCCTCGAATGGAGGCTATAAGGGCCAGATAGTACTTTTTCTAGGAAAAAAATCAGAGCACTTTGACTCCCCCGGCTCAGAAGGAAGTTTCTTACTCAGTCCATTACCTCTAACGCATCTAGTAGAACAATGGCATGATTCACTCTTCTTTAGACAGAAAGGATTGTAATGGGATCCGGTGTCTTCGTTCTTTTTTATTGATGAGTGAATCAAGATTGCAAAAGTGCGCCAACTCTCTTTCCTTGACTCATGAATCACTTCCTTCTTTATCTGTGAAGCCTACGGTCCTACTTTCTTGTAGGGTGAAGGTACCTTACTCAATCTCAAACTTAGAAACAATGGTCACATAGAGATTACAGAGCCAGGCTTGCGCTCTTTGATTCATTGGATTAGGAAGAAAGAAGCACTGATGGCACTTTGATGTGGACTAGCAGTGTGATAGAGAAGCCAACCAATGTAAAAAAAGTAACTTTCTTTCCTCAAGCTTTTTAGGAAACTTCTGTTTTCTATGACTTTTGCAGCAAGAAACCTTATATATAAACTTGCGGTAGCACGCAACGGCTTTCACGCTAGTGCGCTCATCCCTTGCTTGCTATATGAAATGAAACAAGGTTGAAAATCGACACGACTCCAAGAGTACCTGATCATGGTTTTGAGATAATGGGAGGGCTAGTGGCTTTGGGTCTAGCAATTGCCTTCCACGGGATGACACAGAGGTTCGACAGAGCCAATACGTCAAGTGAGTTCTTATGAAGGACTGCACTAGCCCCCGGCGACCGAGAAGCGTTTGAGGGCAAGCAAGTAAGAAACCGTTCCCTTTCGGTTAAGAATCCCTTGCAACAGACTTTATTAGAGTGGCCCTCCGCGATTGGAACGTGAAAGCACTTGGTCTACCTCCAAAAAGGGAACCGAAGGCCCGCAAAGAACCAGTGCCTTATTAGTTAGTCAAGGGCGAACGGGTTAAGCATATGTCCGAAGCACACTTAGTGTTCGAAATGTTAAGCAAATTGATGAAAGTACTAACTACCCTTAAAGAGTGAAGCTCGGGAAATCCCCGGCACGAGCGGAACTGAAAGCACTTCTGACAGGGCCGGAAAATAACACTTCCGGCAAATCGCTCAATTCTTTAGAAGGGTAGTAAATACTTGCGAGGTTGAAGTTACCGTTCTCACTACATCGTACGCCGTTCGTTCGCTATGCTCACTCATGGAGAAGCTACTCTTTCTCAACTGAGGAACAACGAAATCGGATCCGTGTAGCTCGCCTCGTCTTCTCAAAGCACACCACTGGCATCTCTCTCTGCCCAGACTCTTTCAAGTCAACAAGTATGAACTACCTATGGCTACCCTGGTTTTTTTCTCCATCTTTGACCGGTTCTGACTCTCGCACCTCTTCTTTTCTGCGTTTGACTAACATTAAACTACCTTTCCGTAACGAGTAATTGAAGCACTCCTTGACTCTTAATCAACCAAGCACCTCGTCGCGTCGTTATCTGATTGATTGAGAATCATTGTTTCAGTAGTAGAAGGGGCTTGTGGTCGATTCCTATCCCTATTCTCCTAGTTACCTTCCTTGCCGTAGGCACCAATAGCAATCAGGTCTGACTCCTAACTACTAATAGGTAAGGACGGACATAGAGATTCCGTTTTTAAGGAGGTGTGCATTGCAGCATACTTGTACTCTGTTCAGGTAGTTAAGCTAGGCCGAAAGTCAGGATTCTTGCATGTTGCTTTGTATTTAAAGCAATGTGCATCTTCCTTACAGACGCCTTTATGGAGGTTACCCCCGGCCTCCTGAGCTTCTACCTGTCCCCGTGTCCCTTACACGGAGTGGCTCGTATTATACCATCTTTCCATCGAACTAGGATATATAAGAAAGATGAGAGGAGTGATTTATTGGTCCAGATGTCTTTAGTGTAGTTCGACAAGAGCCAATGATCGCGTGGTGTTCAATTGTTATTTTACAAGAATTCAAGGTCTTAGGGAGCAGTTTAGTAGGCTTAGGTTGTTTGGTACCCGTGCAGTGATACCGCTTACCCTATGTGAGTCCGGCTTTCAAGCTTAGCAGTAGTTCTCTCGCTGCCAGGAGCGGTTCAAAGAGGACTGTGAATCTTTGTGTCAATAGTAGAGTCTGACATTCTACTTCGACGTCTTTGATGTACTGATTTGCTCTTGGCCAAGAAGCAGTAGGACGACGTGGGAAGGGAGTACTGACTCTATGACGCGATCTGTCCTCTGTGGTCAGTTGTCATAGTGCTAGAACCGGACAAGACTGGTAGGTCAGCGGTGTTGCGATCAGAGATTGAAGCAGTCAGTTGGCTACTGAACTTCCGACGGAAAGAGATAGGAATGAGACCAGCGGGAAGAGAGGGGATAAAAGAAGTGAGTCTTTCAAGCAAGCTTTCGACTGTGCAGGTGGACATCTGTTGAGATCAGCGCTTCCGGCGGTTCAAGGAAGGGAACCGAGATGGGGGGCAAGTCGATCAGAGCAAGGACCAGAGAGAGACATCCAAAATAGTTCAATCTATCTCTTTCAGCTCCTGAGTGCTAAAAGTCTCGATAAGTAAGCCGAAAGCTCCAAGTTCCGTAAAATGACGACCCTTTTCCATCTCAACGCGGGTCCGGCGCTTACGTGACCGACAGTGATAGATCTGTCACTTCCAGGGGGAGTTCTGTGTTGAGTGACGAGCAAAGCCCTATTTGAAAAAGGTTATGAGCTCTGTTATGAGCGGTCTTTCTTTCGTTGAGCTCTCTGTCTTTCTCTTCGCTTCTGATACCGGCTTGCATTTTGACGAGCCAGTGTTCACTTACTCCGCTATACTCTAAACATCCTAGCCCATGCCTTCTATCACATGAAGTAGATCTTGGTCAACTCAAGGCGATGGAATCCCTAGGCCCTAAAGCTCCTCCACCATCCATCTCTTTGAAGTCTGGAAGGCCCTTCCAGAACGAGACCTCTTTCGGGTCCTTTCTGTGGTAGCATGCTCTCCACCCCTACTTTTAGTAGTAGTAGATGGCCTAGGAAAGACGGATGAAAGAGACTAGATTCACACCTGCAGCTCCAGTAGAAGAGAAGGCCTTGGCTCTGGGGTACGAGCCTCTTAATCTACATCTTCCAAGGTAGTTATGTGGGCGACTTCACATTCGTGCTTTGAGTAGGTAAACGGGGAAGACCGAAAAGGGTAGGCTTTATAGCTAGAAGCAGCTGTGGGTTGTGTGGCCTGCCTCTCTAAAGCGGGGAGGAATAGCTCACTGTAGTGAAGTGAGGTAACGAGTGCAGTTGTTTGCTTCAGTCTTCATCAAGGTAGTTCGGCTTGCTTGTTTTAAGCATCTTACCTTGGGGATTGCAACTGAGAAAGTCCCGGCACTTGGTTTCCCTTTCTTAGCTTCTTGCTCTCGCCCATGACTCATAGCAGAATAGTAGAATGATCTGGTAACCTTACCCGCTGGGTTGACGTGCTTACTTCCGGTAACCGCTTTTTTCCAAAAAGTTTGAGTCAATCGGATGAAAGAAGACTGGTATTGTTGAATTTCCGAATATGAGGCAATGAAATTGTCCTACTGGTGCGAGAATGACTAAAGCAATACTGGTAAAGGACGGGAGTCAGGGCTGGCCTAGAAAGTGACTTACGTAAGGAAACAGCGGGGTAGACAGTTCGAGGTAGAGTGGAAGTAGCAACTAAGTGACGATTGCTCCGGTTCAGCTTCCCATGATGATTGCTTTGGACACTTCTTATGGCTTTGGTCCTTCTCAAGGAAGAGAGATGAACTACTTATTGACTTGATCGAAGCAACTAACGGTGAGGATTTCTGGTGAATGATGATTTTGAATAGCCAACTGGAGTAGTAGGCAGAACAGGGTCGGCGGTTGAGTTAGGCGCTTTCGCTTTTTCGGTTTCCGGTTTTTTCGCTTTCAAATAATATATCTTCTGCTGGCCTTATATATACTTAGGAGATGTATAAAGTGAGTTCTTTTTAGATAGGAAATTCCTTTCATCTCGATCCCCGGTCTTCTGTCCAATCAAATATCCCGGTCGAGCTGTATTGGGCAAACGCTCATCGGTCTGCTCTGTCTTCTGAATCCGTCCGTTGGAAAAGAATATGTCAGCTAATCGGCTGTCGGCTGATATTCTCGATCACTTCCTTCCTCACCCATAATCAATGCGCATGAAAAGCGCTTCTAATGCCCTTCTCGAGTTAGAGTTCAGCAGCTTACGAGCCAACCTTTCCCGATCCTTCAGATCCTGAATCTCCATCCGCAGCTGAATCCACATCTCCATCTTCAGTACCCGCATCATCTCCAACGGCTGCCCTCGAACCCTTGCCCAGATCAGAAATGGGAGCTTCGGTAAAGAAAAACTGGCATTCTTAACGGACAGATAAGTGTATAAGGGAGATTCAGTATAGTGAATCAGGGACTTGCCATGGATACGAGTGAACAGAGTGAACGGCATTGATTGACGCACGAGAGTTCCTCAGTTGAGAAAGAGTGGCTTCCACGAGTGAACGGCATACGAGGGTACTCATACTTTCACAACGGAAACTGAGTGAAGCGTAGGAAGGCGAGCGGAACGGATACTGAAAGCTATTGTGAATGGATGGTCGAAAGAGTAGCTAATCTTTCACAGGTTTTCACAACAGACACATACCTCTGGGGTCGCTTGGTTCGATCAGTTAAGAGGACCAATTGTCATCTAAAATGAAGTTATTTTCACAGCCGAATAAGAGGCTCGTCAAGAAAGGTGGTGTGAAAGCCCTACCCGATCCGAACTAGAATGTCGATTTCCTCCTGCCCGAACTGGTTGGCTTTCTCTTTCACTTGACGATCGTCTTTCTATACGCAATTCTTTCTATCATCTTTGGATTGACAGGAATGCCGGTAGTTTGATATCGAACAATGACAACCTTAGCGAAGTTAATCAAACTCCACGTCTTTGCCTCTCGGTTTTCCTCTAGTTGAAGTAGGATAACAGAACTGAAAGAGCTTCAGCATCAGAGGATAGGCCTATCTTCCCTAATTCCGATATTATACCAGTGAACTGCTGATCAGTCGAAAATATTGCATTTTTAACACGGCAATTTCCCTATCATTTGCACTCATCTAGAAGTGTTCGGTATTCATATTGCACATATTAGCAAATCATCTCTGAAATACCAGATTTCATGAACCGACACTTTAAGGGAAATTGACTGTTTTTCATGGCATCGCATCATCCTTGTATTGCGCAACTCTTGTCTTGGGGTCTAATGCAGGAAATTCCAGAAGCAGAGCCTAAATTTGGAAAAGAACTGATAAAAGACACGCCAACTCAAAGGCTAAACATCTGGTAGCAATACAGAAGGCCAAATGAGATTTCACATATTGTATAAAGGCCCACCAGGAAGCCCAAGAGTTACCATAAAAAAATAAAGCAGCAAGGCCACTTAAGGACCGCGGATCCGCGGCTCAAACCCCCTTGGCGCCGCGGATCCACGGCCTTATTAAGGGATCATTAGCTCAAAATTCTTCACGTGGCTAATTCTAACAGCCCAAGCTTCCAGAAGACCCCAGAAGCTCCACATAGCGCATCTAGAAGGCTCGGCTTAACAAATTATTTCTAGAAGGATCTCTTAACAAACTTTTGGAAGGAAATTCAAATCTTGTGCTAACTAACTTGTGGAGGGAAAATTCAAATTTCAATCCTAGATCTAGAATTTTGAGGTCTATATAAAGGAGCCTAGATCTAGGGTGAGGTTTGTTCAAGAATCACCACCATCTTCAACCCACAAGTTGAGTGACACAACTTGTGCCTCAAAAAATCCAATTCAAAATCAAGATCAAGATCCCGAGAGCAATTCAAGCAAGAGTACCTTCAACCTTTAGAAGCGACGCCGGATTTCAACGGAGCAAGAGATCCACACCGATCCGCGACTCAAGGATCCGAACGAAGCCGAAATCGATGATCTAGTTCCTTCCTTTTGTAAATTCAAGAGAGTTGTAACGAAATTTGTCGATAAATAAAGGTGAATTTTCTATATTCTTGCTTATCTTTTAATTCAAGCATAATGATTAGATCTCAATTTGTGATTGTGTTTGTGATCATGATGTTTGAGTAATCTCCGCTCGTGTAGGAGTTGTGACGATCTTTAGATGATGATTTAGACATTTTTACAATTCTTAAATCCTATAATGTTTGGAAATTCTAATGAATCAAATGATTAATGACCTAGTTTCGAGATGATGCTTTCTTGATCGTGTTCACTCGAAACTAGGGAACAACTATTGACCATTTGATTAACTGGAAACTAGAATTTGAATGCGATCCATCGAAAGGACAAAGGATGAGTTGCGAAATCCCTCATTTCCTCGCAAAATCCTTAAACCTCGATGAATTTGCATCGATCTAGTATCAATTCGTTAATGGATAAGAATGAGTAATCATTAGATCTCATCACATCTATAGATCCGATCTACTCCTACGAGACATACTTCTAATCTTGATTGTTGGTTGGAAATTATCACACATCTCAATTCTTGTTTTTAATGTTTCTTTTAGATCTAGATTTTTCTTATTCTTGATCTTCAATTACAAATCATGAATTGTTTTCTTTTCTTTGCCTTAAATTTTCAACTCATCTAATTCAAAAATTGAACGAATCTCACTTTCCCTGTGGACGATCCGCACTTATTAACGCGCTACATCCGACACCGTTATTGATTGCGGTCAAATATTTTTTGTTGTGATTTCTAAATTCTATTTTCTCAAAACCAACACACAACGGAAAATCGTTTCAATCAAAATGGCGCCGTTGCCGGGAATCGTGTGCTATTTGTTCATTTTTTGAAATTTGAGTTGAAAAGTTTATTCCATCTAAAATTTTTAAGATCAAAACTCGCGCAAAATACTAAACGAGTTGTTGTGGTTTATTGCAAGGAAATCTGGAGCTTGCTGTGCAATTGGAAAAATATTTGGAGAATTCCAGAGAGCTCTGTAAGTGAACAGGAGAGGGTACAAGAAATTTCTTACAGTGATCGCTTGATAGAACCGCGGCAATTGTTGGCTCCTACGTCGGAATCACGACAGTTAGGGAGGATCTCTGCAAAAATTTTACCAGGTAACCTCTATCTTTCTTATCTCCTTCCTAAAATCTGCTCCAATTAACAATTTGTTGCAGGCTTCTTTGCAAAAATCGCAGCGCCGCAAAGAGCAAAATAAATTGTGCTTGTTTTTTATTTTGTGGTTGTTTGCATAATTAATACGGATATTAAGGGGCACGGCCAAATCCAGATTAGGTGAGGAGTTCATTACCCTTCCTAAGCCCCAAAAAAATCACAAACTTGCATCCGCATTACCCTCATTAATTAAAAAATATCTAGAGATGACTCTAAGAACCGTCGCGCTCACTTAGGACAGAAGAAGGTCGTGGGTAATTCATTGCTTATCCGTGTTTTTTTTTGTGGTGTCTAAGACAAGTGTGTCGAAGGCTAGTGGTTACTTAATTAGGTCCACTACTTACGTAGTGGAGAACCTCCCACTTACCTGGCACTTACCTGGCCACAAGAGAAACAAAGAGGCAGTGGAGGATTTTATCCTGCGACTTGTCTTTTGGAAGTTAGGAGCGGTCTAGAGATTGGACCTATGTGACTATAAATTTTAGGGTTGCTTGTTTCATTTGTTGTGATCGCATCATCTTTTCAAAATCCGTATCATTTTTCAAAACAAACACCGCATTCACTTCATTTCCCCTAATTATAAATCCACGCTGCCACTTGTACTAATCCTTTTTAGTGCAAGATAGGCTAGACACGGGATTCTAGTACCCGACTTGTCCGTGTCCTCTCGATCGACTCCGAAGTTGGTATTTCTCCATTTACCTTTCTTTTACCCACCGCCACACCCACACCGATGGATCAGTCTCCATCGAACCTCTTTACCACTGCTCTGCCGCCGTCCGTTGGTGCGCAGAATCCTCCCCGCATCTCTCTCCAAGAGAGGTGCTATCCTTTGCGAGGTCCTCTTTCGACCTGCTTATCCATTCCACCAGCCAACGGGGATAACTTTAAGATTAAGCCCCAGTACATCAACCTTCTACCTAAATTCCACGGTCTCGAAACTGAAGACGCGTACGTTTTTATTACCAAATTTGAAAACGTATGCGCAATGATGGGTACATCACAACTTTCTGTGGATGCCATGCGTCTACGACTTCTTCCATTTACTTTGTGCGATACAGCCGAGAAGTGGCTGTATAACACCACCGCACACTCCATCACGAATTGGGAAGAATTCGTTGCGGCATTCCTTAAGAAATTCTACCCTATGCAAAAGACAGCTCGAATCCGTAGCGAACTATATCAATTCTCTCAAAATGCTTTGAACGATTCAAGGATCTTTTGGTTCAATGCCCACATCACGGCATCCCGAGATGGGATCTTTGCCGAATCATATATGAGGGCGGTAACCCTACCACTACACAAAACCTTGAAAACATGTATCAAGGCACCTTTATGACCAAGGATGATGGGGAAGCTTGGAGATATCTAGAAGAGCTCGCTGAAAAGTCATTACAGTGGGAGACTGGAACCCAGCCATCGAGTAGGGTGGCATACACCAAATAGACGTGTCCATAGGTGTTCGAGCTAAGATGGCAGCAATGCAAAAGAAGCTCAACGTTATGGAACACAAATTCTTAGCAGCCTCCCTAAACCCAATGTCGCTCCCCAAAACTGTTTGTGGGTGCTGTTCTGATCCTTCTCACTTAACGGAAGAATGTCCATTAAACTCTCAGTTTCAAGGTCACATTAATGCTGCACTTCAGTAAAGACCTGGAAACTATCCCTCTTCTTCCTCATACAATCAGGGTTGGAGGAATCACCCGAATTTTGCTTGGAACCAATCCCAAAACACTGTCCTAAACCGGAATCAATTCCAAAGGGCCCTTCCTCCACAACAGCAACCATTTCAACTCACCCAGCACCCTTGCCAGTCACAAAATTTCCAAAACCAGGTCAACACTCCTGCACCTTCTAATCCTATGCAGTCGACCTGTTCTGACGAGTTCTCTCAAGTCACTCAAACCATGAAATCACTCTTGTCAAATTTCATGGAAGTGTCGGCCGAGGTTAGGTCTTCCGTCGGTGAGATAAAGAAAAACTCAGCGTCCCAAGCTGAGTATCAAAACGATGGAAGCTGAGATTGCACGACTTAAGGCCGAAATGAGTGCGAGAGAGAAAGGGAAACTCCCAGCTCAACCTTTACCCAATCCTGGCTATTCACATCATGTGAATGCAATCACCACGTTGAGATCTGGGAGAATGCTGGATAACCATGTTGGGGAAGAAGTTGATGATATTGAGAATCCTATCAACACCCCGGCTGAGACCTTTCCTCACACACACGCTTCTACTTCTGATTCTTGTTCTTCTACCCCGCCGCCTTCTCGCGAGCCTATTCTCCATTTCCCTCTAGGCTCGACACCTCAGCCCACCTCTTCTACTCCTCCACAGACGATCCCCACTTCTATTTTGGGATCGGGGCCACACACACTTCCTTCTCCTATGATGGACCCAGCGCTTATTGCTAAAGCACCTTATCCTAATCAGTTAAGGGCTAACACATCGAGTCCACATATGGAGAAGATTATGGACATGTTTAAGCAAGTTAACATCAACATCCCTCTTCTAGATGCTATCCAACAAGTTCCGTCCTATGCGAAAACTCTTAAGAACTTGTGCACTAGGAAGAGGAAAACTCAAGTGCCCAAGAAAATTTTCATGGCTAAGACTGTATACACGGCTTTCCCCCGACAATTACCGAGGAAACGTAAGGATCGTGGATATCCTACTATTTCCATTTCTATTGGGGGAAAATACATTAACCGTGTTCTACTAGATCTGGGCGCAAGTGTTAACCTGCTTCCATACTCAGTCTATGAGCAGTTAGGAATCGGAGAGTTGAAGCCAACCAATTGCACTATCCAGATGGCTGACCGATCAATCACCAAAGCTAGGGGTGAACTAGAGGATGTGTTAATAAAAATCGGGAATTCGTATTCCCTGTGGATTTTATTGTACTTGATACACAGCCTGTAGCGAACCCACGGAATCAAATTCCGGTGATTTTAGGTGGCCCCTTTTTGGCCACTTCCAACGCTATCATCAACTGTCGTAATGGTTCTATGACCCTATCTTTCGGGAATAGGTCAATAGAGCTGAACATTTACAAGTTGGAAAGTGTACCCTCCGAACCTACTGCTCAGGTCTGTTCTGTCGACTTAATAGATGTCGACAGCAGCAAATTTGATGATATTCCTGATACCGATCTTGACTCTTTTCATACGTTATTATTTGACCCAACTATGTATCATACACATACGGACTCTTCCACCGAGATGTCCGGGTCAACAATTAACACTGATTATGAACCGTTCTTAGAGTCTGAAGATCACCCCGCACTTTGTGATGACATTATTCTTCGGGGTATTGATGAAACTTTTGAGGAGATCTTCGCTGATGAACTCACATTTCTGAATAACACGGGTGTTAAGATGAATCATGTCCCAATCATTGAAATTGAACCTCCACTCCTTCCTCTGAATTGTAAAAAGAATGCGAGCAATCCATCACATTCACTGCATCGTCTCTCCAAAATGAGACGCACACACATTCTGTTCCACCACTTAACCTTGCCTCACTTCTTCCACCAACCAGAGCACTGCATTGATAAAAATTTTGAATGGTTGGTGTTGACATTCGGTCTTTGCAAAGCTTGGCATCGACCAATGATTCTTGACCCCCTCATGAGATTTTCAAAGCTTAACACTGCATAACTCAAGTTTGGGGGGGACATTTTTTTTTTCTGGCTCTTGGAAAGAAAATTTTTACAAAAATTTTGAACCAAAATTAAGTTTAGGGGAGGGTCTTCACTTAAATATTTTGCCCCTACTAATAAATTCCTCCCAAGCTTACAGGTTTTTCGAGATTTAGCAGATGGCAACGGTGAGGACACTGGTGAAAACAAGTTTGGGGGAGCTTTGTGCTAGTTTTGCATCATGTGCATATCATTTGCATAAGCACAAAACATTTCTTTAAAACCTCATAAAAATTTTGTGTAAATATTTTTCTTTTGGTTCATCATTTTTTGTAAAAAAAAATTCAAAACCCATTAAAACCTATAAAAATTTAAAAAATTTCAAAATCCATAAAAATTCAAAAAATTTCAAAACTCATAAAAATATAAAAAATTTCAAAATTTCAAAATATTTAATATTTAAGATAATAAAAGATTAGATAGTGAACAATTACATCCATGAGATTAGAAAAATTTAAGAAAACCAAGAAAATTAGAAGTTTTCTTATACGAACTAGTAATAAGTAGTTATGAGCCGTTGTCCTAAGGGTTAGTAAGATGGAGGAAGTCACTAATCTGAGGATAAAAATAAGTCTGAAAAATAGTTTCTATTCTGAAAGCCAAACATTTTGAACGTTGATATCCTGCTATTCGCACTTACACAGGTCTTGAAGCCCGGGATAGTAGAGGATACCTTGAAATGCTCTTGTCTTAAAGCCGATGTATGAAGGAAATAAAAAAAATATGAAGAAAATATAAAGTGGTGAGAAAAATGGACACTGATTTTGTTATCACCAAGGGCAATAAAAAATATATAGCGAGAATGCCTCTTCACCTAGTGCCCTAAGGCCAACTGGTCTGGGAGTCACTGCTATGTCTAAGGTGGTGCAAGACGAGGAAAATACACCAAATAAGCAAGCACATGAGTAATCGGTCGGTTAGTACCTCAAAAAGTATTAACGGTCGCATGAAAGTGTGTGAGCAATCCTAATATTCATTAATTAAAAAGTACTGAGGCTGATGGGCAAGAGTATGATAGCTTGAATTGAATTCTCCGGGTGTAGGGATGTCCTTTACACACACGCAGGGTGATATGATCGATGTTTGGAAGAAAGATAGGAATGAAGAATAGGACGATGTTTTATTAAGGGAGGACGTGATTTCTAACATCTTTTCATGACCATTAAGATAGGGCTCATGACAACCGAAAAGCTAGCTTAGTTGGAAACCCTAATTTTCAAGACTTTTCTTTTACAATTTTTTTCTTTAAATGTAATATTCATGATCTTCCTTTTATTATTGGATTTTGTGGGTGCAATCCGCTGAAAACCCTCAGGAGACAACACACCTCCTACTATGGACACCTAGAGGTTTAAAGGCTTGTTGCACGTGCTCAGTGCAATCGTGTTGCCTACGAAAGTGTGATTTTCTCTTTCTTTATTTTTCTCCTTCTCTTTTTAATAAAACAGTTCGATCGAGACGATCGAAAATAAGTTTGGGGGAATTTGCATCGTCTTTGCCTTAGTGAAGTCAATCAAACTCCACGTCTTTGCCTCTCGGTTTTCCTCTAGTTGAAGTAGGATAACAGAACTGAAAGAGCTTCAGCATCAGAGGATAGGCATATCTTCCCTAATTCCGATATTATACCAGTGAACTGCCCTTCCTCTCTAGCATCTGTTTTGCTAGGTGCTTATCCCTTGCCCTCACTCACAGAAGCCGAAAGAAATTACGTATAGAAAGAAAGTGGTCCGGGAAAAGTGGTTTGATTTAGGGATCATAGAACACGTCTTATTGCGTAGTAGAAGTCTCTCCTCGCTTGGTCGGATTACCTCCGATCGATCGATGCTCCTACGCAAGTCTGGTTGTGTCTCGGGTAGGTAAGGTTCGAGTAGTAGTAACGAGCCGGTAAAGGTTTCACATGTTGTATGATATTCCATCCGTGAGTTAACGAGGAAGAGCAGTGGTCGGATGAACAGAATGTCCAAGGAAGGAGAACTGTCCAAGCTTATGAACAAGCTCAATATAGCCAAAGGCAGGTGGGTAAAGGCATTGAGGGTTTCGGGGAAGGGGTTGAAGACTGACCTTGACAACGATGTTTTAGGTGATCCCTGGAATCCTATTTTCTATTTGATTTCAATAGTAGGCAGGAAGGAACGAAAAGGTAGCACCAAAGAGCATCCGGCATAGATAGTGAGCCCCACTGAGGACGGTTGGGTTGGGAAGAGAATAGCATACGAAGATCAAGTAGAGGTAGTATATTGATTGTTCGCATGTGTCCTAAACCTCTGGTTGTTATTGAAGCAATTAAAGCTGGTATAACCTCCCGAGAATCTTTCCTATATAAGTTTACCACGGAAGGGTAAAAAGATGAGATTCTAGCTAATGACAAGCTACGTATCAAGGGCTCGGGCCTCAACGCATCCTTTTTGAGTTGACTAAGTCTCTCTAAGTAAAACAAGCTTTGTACAGGCGATTCCCATCTAATTTGGTCTACTATCGATGATTTTTTGATCTGAACTGCGACAAGTTTGAAGATTTGTGAAGCTTGAACAAGCGCCTCTCTAGGGTATCTATAGAAAGCGGATTCTCCTCGCAAGGCGGTCAAAATGGCATGATGAGAACAATGGTATGAATGACCAGGAATTCGTCCTAAAGTATGTGTCATAGGACATGAGTAGATCTGGCAGGGTATGGTCCCTCGCCTCTATGCCCGTTTCCTTCATGGTGGAAGTCTCCTACTCTGATTGATCAACCCCGCGGTACCTCAATTAGGCAGCAAAGAGCGGAACAAGGGTTGTTATAGACGGAGCTAAAGGCAGATTCTTTAGTCGCTTATGACTTAGTCCTGACCAAGCAAGGCAAATCCGAATACGGATGAAGAAGCAAGGCCTCTTTTAGATTGACTGTTGGCAAATCGAGATTGAAAGCCAGTAGCAACGAAGTGCTTTCACCTCTTGTAGTAGATCCGTCTAGTCAAAGATCCTTATTTATTTCTGTCCAGTCTCCCAGCAAGAAACCTTATGAACTTTATCGGAGAACCTATTCCTATTCATGTGAAAGGTTTTTGAGAACACTGCATAGTATGCCAATGAAAATACCGAAAAAAGGCCCAAAAACAGGCAACGAAAACAGTCTTCAGAGGTGCCGTTAGGAAGGAAATTGAGGAATAGCAAAAAAAAAAGTGGGTTTCATCCAAAATTGATTATGGGACCCGAGGGACATTAGGTTGATGCCGACAATCATGGGAAAACGTCACAAGTAGATCTTCCAAAGTTCAACATATGGATCTCGACGTTTGTCAACAATAGGCCAGAACTTGAAAAAGCAGAACATCAACTTGACTCGTTTTTCTCGGCATTCATTGAGGTGGATTTTCACTAATTTTCTAGAGAATGAATATTGAACAGAGGTATCCGCGTCGGCAGAAGATTAAGCAACTGGAAAAGTTGCATCTAGGACAGGGCGGTGGAATCAGACAGGGAAGAAGATCCTTCTGAAGAAGAAAGGCCCCTTTCCTATGGGCAGAGAGAGATATAGTAGTCATAGGCATACGCCATCCAAAACAGCATTGGCAAACGAAGAAAGCAAATCATAAGTGGAATATCCGCTTAATTAACTGGACAGAATAAGAAAAATCTTCATTCGAGCAGAATCGAGGAACGGATTTTCTCCGTTTTTTTCCCATGGTTGAAATCTTTCTTCAGTTGCAGATGATCATTACCGATTTCGATTGTTGCGTATGTTTCGTCTGCTAGCTAATTCAGCTTCTTATGGCCGTTATACTTATTCATACGTTGAATTTGGTGGAAATTCATTCACCCCTGGAAAATCGCATCTCTTTCTTTTCCCTACCAAAGGCTTGCGCTTTTTCTGAAGCGTCTGCCCTATCGAACTCCCCGCAAACCACCCTAGAATAGTCAGTTTTTGCCTCTGCCTCTATTGTTGTTGAAAGGTCAGTACCAGTGGGTATCTGAGCTTGCGACTCTATCGACGGTCTAGCTTCCTCGCCTACCTCCCCTGGAATAGAATGAACTTGCTAATCTCTGCCTCTTATGAGGTTTGAAAAGGGATATTGCTATTCTTTCATTTTCACTATTTCTAAACCCTGGGAGCTATGTTGAATCGGTTCTTTCTATTGCCTATGCCTACGTCCCTTGCTTTGGAGAAGTTAAACCGTCAGCCCTTGGCTTAGCTACAGGTTCAAATCAATCCTATTCTTGTTCACAGCCGGAAACCTCTTCTTTTCTGTTTCAATAGGAAAAAGGGCCTTCCCTACCATACTTGGTTGATTATTAAGTCATTCTTTCTCCTGTAACCAACGGAGAAAGGGTATCTTAATTCTGTTTTAAACCAACCCGAATCACACGCTTCATTACTTCAAAGGGCCCATCATAACGCGGTATTAAGCCACGGTGAACCATTTAACTACTTATTTTTTTTAGATCTGGGGAGTGCTATTAAACTAGAGGATTTGTCCCCAACCTTAAACTCAACCGGCCTTCTGTCCTGATCTGCCCACTTATTCATACGCTTGACTGCCTTGGCTAGGCTGTCACGCGCCTCCTCCAGGCTTGGACTGAGCAAATCTGTAGGCTGCAGAACACCTTCCCTCTGAAGGCTGCTTGGAAACTGAATGCGGCGTCAAGGTTGTTTTCCCGTGGCCAACTCAAAAGGACTCATCCACAGGTATGAGTTCTGATGTAGGTTGTAGCAAAACTGTGCCGTGTCCAGCAAGTCCATCCAGTTGTGTTGGCTTGCTGTGAAAAAATGTCGAAGGTACTCCTCAAGCAAGGCATTCACCCGCTCTGTCTGACCATCAGTCTGTGGGTGATTGCTTGTAGAGAATTTCAAGTCCGAACTAGTTGAATACCAAAGAGCGTTGTCCAGAACCTGCCTGTAAACCGAGTGTCTCTGTCACTTACTATGTCTTCGGGTAATCCCCAGTACTTAACCACGTTCTTGTAGAATAATTGTGCCGCCGTGTCTGCAGGACAAGCATTCGGCGCTGGAACAAAGATAGCATACTTAGAAAAAACCTGTCTACCACAACCAACATTGACCGGAATCCCTGGACCTTAGGCAAACCCACCACAAAGTCCAGGGCCATGGTCGTTTTGGAATTGGTAGAGGCTCCAAGAGACCTCTTGTCTTCTTCCTTTCGGTCTTGTCTTGCTGACAGACCAGGTCATCAAGCTCAAGGAGAATAGGTTTAGGCTTTGATGCTGGAGCCATGATTTCCGTCTCCGCAATGGTGATCCAATGCATGCGCCTATTTTGGTATCGCTACCCTACTGTCTTCTTCTTTGAGTTTTGCCTGTTTTCTATCGTCTTTACTTTCGGAATTGGCCTGACCCTTGATGGTCCTACGAAGCTTGTCTCACGCCCCAACGTAGCTAGTGTGTAGAAGTCGATCAACTCAAGGTAGTGAATACTTGAGCAAGAAAACGGATGTGCTACCGCACTATTCAAACCAATATCGCGCTAGCGCTCACTCCGTTGTTTGGGTCAGGGGATTTCTGTTGCTTTTGTCTCATTACCCTAGCTATCGAGTATAGCTGGTTTTGGTTCGGTTAAGTCAATGAATTCGGCAAGGCTAGTTAACAAACTGGTATAATCAAATAAATCAAGACAAATGCTTCTTTTCCAGCCTTGTCAAGATCAGAAATGATGTATTATAGAAAGATTCTTCTTCTTTCTCTCGCTAACCCTAATGCTCCTATCTCTGTTTTCCTTCTGTTGCGATCCCCTTTTCGGAGGCTTATTCTGGTTTAAACAATATCTGCCTTTTTCTTTTAACAACATGGTATATATATATCGTCATGCTAACCCGAGCCAATCATATCATCTCAGAAGGTTAGCGCAGGGAAGGAGTCAGCTAGGCCTCTAGATTGATAGCCCTGAGTTGGTGAAGAGAGCGGGACAGGTGATCAACGAGTTCGTTTTCTAGTGAATCTTTAACTTGTGAGTTCCGTAGTGAAGTGAGTATTGAATCTCCGATGTTTGTTGAAGCTCGGGATGTGAAAATCTTGCATTTTACGCGAAGCAGGAATCAAGCACTAATTCCGTTTAGTTAACGCTACAACGAGCCAATAACAACAAGGGGACAACACAACTCAAGGATGAACGTTCACTTCGTTCACTACTAGAAAAGAGGAGTTCAATCATTATTGATGGATTTTGATCACACACAGGACTTGCTTGTTGGAAAAGGTTCGAACAAAAGGAGGGAGCAAGAAAACTCCTGCGCGTTAGTGAGATTAGAAACATAAGGGCAACCTCTTTACGTTTATGAGTCATGGTTATGAGTGTCGTCTCGTTCAGTCTAGTCTCGTTGAGCGTTGAGTAATGGGAGTGTTGTTGCCTCTCGTGTTGTAATGTTATATGCCACTGAGTAATGGGAGTGCTCAAGTGAAGTATAAAGAATCTGTATGATTGGTTTCGAGTGAATAAGTGTTGAAAACCCGTGTTTTTTGGCTATTTTTTGTGAGGTTTGAGCTCTTTGAAATGGAGATGTATTTAGTGCTATTAAGATTCCTATTGCCTACTTATCCTATTTAAGATGAAGAAAAGTGCACTATTTTAGGTACAATAGTACTTAAGGGACCCAACGAATCCCTAATTGGAGTTTGCTCTAACCAAAATAACTCACAGGTAGGTTGAAACTCAAGATTGTTTTTAGTGAACTTGGTCTCTGAAACCGTTCTCTATATAGAACCTGGGGACTCCCATCGATGCTGTCTTCATTGATCCCTCCTGTTCAATTCTGACGGTTGCCATGGAAGATCCCTTGGTTGGCATTATAGATCAGTTACAGCTGAAGAAGCTATCACAGTTACTGCTGGAGAGGAGAGGTAGTTTACTTGCTTACTTGAAAAAGTCAGGTTTGCTGGTCGGGCACCAAGATCACTGGGTCCCTATCCTCACCAAATTCTTATTTTTTTATCATACGAAAAAGAAAGGATGCCCAGCATACGGCTTTCAAGAACAAAACAGCTACTTATACCTATCCAACAAGGTCACTTTCCGGTGGGTAAACTCCCTCAAGGTGGGTAGGTGCCAGGGCCCTGCGCTACAAAGGCTGGTTAGAGACATCTTTCTTTTCTTTTGTCGCCTTATCCGCATTAGCATCGTCATCGATGTAGTAAACTGGGCATGCAAGGTCTTGCTCTTCCTCCCATTATTTTGCCTTACCCTAACGAGTAAGCAAGTATGAACTACCTTGTTCACCACCTTGGTCGAGTAAGTCTTTACTACCTCTTTGAACTCATAAGCATGTAGGTTTTGAGTTTCACCTCGTACCTGATCATGGTTTGGTTTCTGAAAATGCGAGTGTTGTTAACCAGTTGACGATACGGCTTATAGCTAGAGAAGAGAAAGGCTAGTCACCACCTCGACCTTGAAGGAGTATTCGTAAGCAGGGTCCTCAGGGTTTATAAAATCACTCACTTTGACTCCCTCTTTAGGGATATAAACAAGCTATTGAATTTTTCAAAATAAGGGACAGGAGAATCATGGAAACTTTATCATCTACAGATTGAATGATGAGCATGACGAGGAGCAGTGGCATATAGACCACGCCACATGGCCCATCATCCTCATAAATAGAGATAAAAGGTCAGCAGAAGTATTCAAATTAAAAAGAACAGAAAGGGGTAAAGAAGGCCCAGATGTAGCCCTGCTAATGCAAAGGGATGCCGAAGAACGAAAGAAAATAAGTCAAACAGAGTTCAACGTAACAGATACTTTGCTGGTTTATGGGCCAAGATACGCGGCAGAATGTCTACGAGACTAAAAAGATAGGGTTCGAGGACCTGTTGGTCAAAGGAAAGGGGAGGTCCAGATTCCAGGACGGAGCCGTATGAGGCTGAAGCTCCACGTACGGTTTTGAAGCCGAGCCTTTCCAGCAATGGGTAAAGAAGAGATGCTAGGGCGGCACAGATTCATAGCTACATCAGGCTACTTAAGACGGTGCTAACCCTATGAGTCTTTTGCTTGAGATCTTTCACCATACACAGAAGGGAGTATGGAACACTTTCGGTTCAGCATCAGGAAAAAAAAGTGGGGTCTAAGAAGCTAACTGGCTTGAAAACGACGCACTCTTGTATCCTCGCAGGTCCTCTTTTTTTGTTTTCTGAGAAAGCTTGACTGGATGAATGGAATGGAAGAGAATAAGGAGAGAGGGAAAGCAAGTTAGAGATAGGAGATAGGGAGAAGATGAGACTCGACGTCTATGTCCCTTGACTAACAGAAGGTGACTCTAAGGAGGTATCACAACACAAACCTTGTAAGGTTTCAATAGCCGGTTCCGATAGCTTACTGGTTATACAGGGTCGCCTATTCACTCCAGGCACATCCGACCATTGAATCGGAATTCATAACAGACGATGCATTTAGAGATGATGGACCCCCTCATTTCCCTCACACTCCCTAGACCTTCATGGGACCAACCTATCCTGAATAAAGGGTCTGTACGTCTCGTTAGTTCCCGTGCGAGATGCTCCGGCCTTTCGAACCAACTCCCAATGTTCTATTCTATGGATTTCCAACCCTATGGAAGATGATCCTCTCCCAACCGCGGATAGTACCGGTCTTCGAGGGACCAACGCACCTCGCAATGCGCGTTGGGGTCGTTCACGCACCTCACCGGTCTATTTGAATCTACCTAACCCAACTAGTGAGTGATGCCCCGCCAAAAGTGGATCGGTTTGACCCACATCTCTTGTCTTACTGTTGATAATACTAAGAATTTATGGTCTTCCCGTTCACAAAATCCGGCTACTTAATTTACGAAAGCCGCCTTCCTATGTTTCACAATAAAGAAGGCCATACTCTAGGTCGATCGAAGCTGCTACTATGCTGTATAAACCATTTTTCTTTTCCAACCCGGGCAATGAATAAGCTGTTTCCTCCCGGCTATAATCCGCTAAATGACATCAAGTACACGGGTACGGGAGATCTGCAGCTACATCGATCCTCTTTTTTTTGTTGACCAGTGAGTTTCTTCATGATCCTGCCTACTTCTTTAAGTTGTTTTGCATGAGCCTAGAAAAATAGGGTAAGGGAGGCCGCAACTGCAGAGGCAGTTCCCATGTTCCGAATAGAGAATTCGGAGCAAGAGGCTTCCTTGTATGAACATATAAATAGACTCGAGGCAATGGACGGTCATAGGAGAATTCCCAAACTGAGACCGGGAGAATGAAATGACAAAGTAGTCCGTACTCACTCACTCTCAATTCGATGTTGATTTTAAAAGTTCATCAGGCTCAGCGGCCTTGTCTGCCCCGCTTTAGCTAGCATATCCGCTATAGCAAGCAAGGGATAAGAAACAAGAGCCCACCACGTAGCTACCGATAAGGTATAATCCCTCTTTTGGATGAGCAGGCACTTGAGCCTTGAATTGAAGTACGAAGTAAACGAACCGCGCGTAAAGTGCAGATGTCCAATTCCATGGCTATGGGAACGAACGGGCCGGGCAGAATGACCACCAAAGATCAGAACGGGCGGAAGAGCTCTCACTCGGCTTCACCCGTTCAAGAGGGTCTTGGAAGCACGGAAAGAAACCACATCTCAACTCATTTTAGTATACAGCTGACCTAAATTAGAAAGCATTAGTAGTATCCCTTCCTTCGTTGTGGATCCCTCTCCCAAAAAGAAATAATGCTTTCTAATTTCTGTATTTCGAATATCTCTTTGGCTACCAATTCAAAGAGTCAAGCGGTGGTAAGATATGGAGGAATGACTTCGTTACCTCTTAGAGCTTTGAATTGACCGGACTATAGAAACACCTTTCGCAAAAAAGAAAGAAAAGGAATCGGACGCATAGACGGAAAGAGGTTAACGATTTGACATAGAACCACAAAGAAAGAATAACAGAAGGATTGTGAACCTTCACCAAAGCAGACAAAGCCGAACCCAAGCCGGACACCGATAAAGACTGAAACGGAATAGTGGAAAGAAAAGTCCAATACTGAAAGTAAACCGGAATAATGAGACAGGAGAAAAAAACGTTCTCAAAGGCTTCAAGCCTAGAACGATCGTTTTGATGCAGTTTAGGTCAAAGACAAAGACCACACACAACCAATTTAAGCAGCGACTCAATAAGTGCGCAACATGTCTCTGTCTTAGGTTACACTTCCTCTTTTCATGACAGGACTTCATCGATGACAGAACTTCAAGCCGAAAAGCCCGCGATCCACTATAAAGGCGATGTAATCGTTGTGGTTCTCATCCACGTCGTGAGTCATGCGCAGTAGCAACTTCTAATTGCATAGATGCATAGAATCTCTTTCTTCTTTGCCGCTCTGAAAGTCAAGAAAGGAATCGCTACTTCCCCACGGAGCGGTAAGGAAGAGTTTCAGTCTCCATTAGTAAGCCAATGAACTCTCTCTACTTTTGTCTCCAAAATCTCTCTTGCTGATGCAAGACATTGTGATATTCGGCCAATTTGCTTCTAATCTAAGAAGTGTCAGATTGTCATGAGAAAGACCTCCGCCGCCTCCAGCTTCTGTAAGTCATGAATTTCCGGCCGAAGCTCTATGGAAGAGGTTCCCGACCACCTCTTTTGTATTGCTTTCATTGCCTTAAAGATGGAATGAACTCTAAAAGCCGGGGCCGTTGAAAGGCCAAGCATTCCTAAGAACTTACCTAGATTGTTCATGCTCGAGCCAAATCGAACCTGAATGGTTTGCTCTTGTTAGACGAAGAATGATCTAGCGAGAGGAAGAGAGGGCAGTGGTCTGAGCCAATAGGCGCCAAATGCTCGATGGTAGAGCCTCTGGGAACTTAGAAAGCCATTTGTCATTGCAAAGGCCCCTATCCAACCGAAGCCATGATCTGGCCATGCCTCCTTGGTTCTTACACCAGCTATGGCTAGGACCCTGAAAATCCATTTCTACCAGCCCACACTGAGAGATAGACTCTCTAAACTCCTTAACTCTTCTATCCAGTCCAGTGCAAAAACCACTCTACCCTTCTTATTGGCCCCTCACAAGACTTCATGAAAATCCCCGACAGGGATATTAATACTTGTGCTTTTCTTTTGGTTCAGTTCTCTCTTTTCACAGGTCTTGCAGAGCCTTTCTTTTCAAAGTCAAGTGGTTCACATTCCGAGACCGGGTAAAGAGTTGATCGAACTCGGACTAGGCAACAACCTTCTCGTTATGCACTACTGCTTTGCTCAGAGGTACCTGCTCTCGTTAATGTTAATGGATAGCGATAGCCACCCCCGCACTTAACGCTGTCAAGCTTGCCAATCCTGCTTTCTTTCTAACCGAAATGGGAAAGGTATCTTCTCAAATAAGCCTCGCATCCAACTGCAATCTCAGAGAAAGGATATTCTGGTTAACCAAAAGGTGGGCACGGGTCCACTCCATCTGCGAGTCTCTTTTAAGCCGGACAGACTTCTTCCCTTCGTTCGGAGCCTTGAAACAACTCTCGCTAGGTTTTGAATCACAGAAGACTTTGGAGAAAGCTCTCGATCTTCACATACTTCCCGCCCAGTATAGGATGTGAATCACCTTACTCTATCCCCAAGCTATAAGCATTCGATCGCAGATCTGAGAAAGAAGAGGATTCGACAAGTTAACATTTTTCAAAGAAGGCCTATAGAAAGAAAGGAAGGCAATCACACCCACTACGCTCGGATACAGACTCCAATGGTCTCTTCGTCAACTCGAATATGAGCAATTTTGTAATAGAATCCCTACCTGGAAATCTAGACTTTGCTTTGTCCGTGTCGAAGATACGTAAGCCTCTTTTGTCTCGAAAAAGGCCTATCGTTTAAGAATTGGTTGCTTCTTCTTTTACTCGGGCAAAGGAATGAACAATAGGGTTACAACACTGTAATCCCATGACATGACTTGTCTGTTCTGTAAGGTAGGCTTTCTTCTTCCCGAGCAAGACCAGGAAGAACTTGACCTGTCGCAAATGCAAATAGCTTTTCACACTTTCAACCGGGTCGCCTTTCTTTCTTGCTTAACTTGCTTGCCATTCCGATATGATATCTGTCTGTCCTAGCTGATCTATTGCCTGACTTAAGGAAGCAAGCTCTGATCCTTCTTCATAGCCAAGTCAGAGCCTTTTTGCTTCGTTCCGTTATCACTCCACTCGTACCCTCCTGGCCTTGCTCTCTTGAAAAGCAGTAATGCCTCGTAGAGAGATTTCTTCCTCTGTTTCAGGAATTGAGGAAGCCCTATCTGTCGTGGAGGTCTCGCTAGCCTTGCTTGATCACCTGACTCGCCTATGCCTGAATGACGAGTAAATCCAGTTTGGTGAGAAATGACTTCTGCATAGGCATCAGAATCAGAAGCTGTAATGTAATTAGTACGAACCTTAAAGGAGCTTGATTACACCAGTTAACTACACTAGCTCTTCTCTCGCTGTCGAACCCTCACTCGAGCTCTTTTCTCTTAACAACCCGAAGAGGTATGATTATCAAAGTGAACTAGTCTTATCCCTTCGTGATGAGATTCAACCTGTCAAGGAGTAATAAAAGCAATAGGCCGATCGATATTGTTTAAAACGTCAGATGCTTCACGACCTTCATGGCTCGCTTGCCTGCTTCCCGACCTGCCTCGCCCCGTTGCCCAAAGCCAGTTTGAATCATTTCTGAGGAATCACGAGCCTCTAATTACTGAAACAACTAAACAAAGGAAAGTCAAGAAATAGAGTAAAGAGTTTCAGTTCGGAAAGTGAAGAAATAATGTATTATATGGAAAGGATTACTCGCTATGGTTCCCGTCCCGGAGATGAGATCAGAGTTGCTACCTGGTTCGGGCAAGGAGGAAAGTTCATCAATAGTTTCAGTCATTTTGAAAGAATCGTAAAAAAGAGTAATATAGTAAGCAGAGGCTAGTTGACTTGTTTCATCATCCCTCTTCGGTGAATAAAGACAAGAAGCTAGGGCAGTTAACTGGTATAATTAGGGCTTATAGCGCATGGTATTATCCAAGATGTATGAAAAAGGAGTGAGTGATTCCACCAATGGAAGCACTCGTCACACGTTGAATGAGAAGCCCTATTAGATATTCGTTATGAGTTCGTGTTGGAAAGCCGGGCAATGATCAAAGGAAGATGCAAAAGTCTAAATAGAATGAGGCTCGTAGGGTGTACTATAAGTTAAGTTAAGTTAAGTTGAATCCATTCCATTTTGAACGAGTTCCCGAAACCCCGTAATTTTCAATTCAACGAGTCTCAAGGTAGTTTTGACTTGCTTACTCTAACGGGTAAGGCCAAAGAGTGCTCTTTGAACGCTACCATGCATCCTTACGAATACAAGAGTGGTTTTTTTGGGTATAGCAGGACTTGAACCTGCGACCATTAGGTTAAAAGCCCAATGCTCTACCAACTGAGCTATACACCCAATTTGACAATCAGGGTTGGTGCGGAAAAGAAAAGAGGGCTAGACGATTACATCGCCTTTTCTTCTTATCATATCACAAGGGCACGGCTCTGTATGAGGCTCGTACTGCGGAGCAAGTCTGGGAATCCTTTCCACTCATTGAAGATTCTATCTATAAAAAAAAGACGGGGGAGACTACAGTAGCTCTCACTGAGACTATCTACGAAAAAGGTAAGGTCGTCTTTCTTTCCGGCGGGTTCGACCGAAAGGTGTTCTATGGTTTGAGGTTGTTCCGGTCGAGCACTCTCTTTTCTTTGTCCAATTCCGTCTGACCAACCCGCGAAGGGTTGTGAGGCTGGACCAGGTACGAAGAATGAATCTATGCCCTCTTCATTCTCAGGCACGGAAGTTGCTGGCCAGCGCCCGCTCAACTCTTCGAGAGCCGAACAAGAAAGGAGTGGTGGTTGGTTCCGATTCGACAAGTCAATAAACAATGTAGAAGGTCCAGTACTTTAGTACGGAGAAAAGCGAGATCTGGCTTCCGAGCGAGAACAAGAAAGAGGCAGATGATCGGTCTGCTACGCTACGTACGTTGACCTTGACTTGGCGGATTCATCCAATTGAACCACCACCTGGGATTGGTACTAGATAATCCGACTCTTTTTCCTACCGGGAAGGATGATGATGACAGCTAGCTTCCCGACCATTCCTCCCGGAACTATTCCTCCGACTGGCCGCTGCTTTTTTGAGTTCGATCTAGTCTGCTGGACTGTGACGGCTAATTACTCACCAGATACGACTGCCTTCCCTCTCCTTTCTTTCTCCCCCAATTCATTCACCAGTGAAGTGGTCTCATTCCTGCCAGTAGTCGTTTTTGGAAAAGACCGGCTAGTGAACAGCATAGGGAAAAAACGAAAGACGGGTCCACTAGCTTCTCAATGATTGGCAGGAAAGCAGACAAAGAATTTCTTGATTGACAGCTGTGCGAGTATATATTTTCGGTAGTTCACTCAGAGCTGTGGAAGGTTCTAAGCGGTAGACAGGTGGGGGACTCAATAGCTGAAAAAGACGCATACGCGATCTTAAGCAAGCAAGAAAATGGGAAAGAGGCAGAAGGTAAAGATATAAATGTGCTGGGCAAGCACTGTGAAATAAGAAATAAGTATACTGCCATCTCTCCTTTAAGACCTGGCAGGACGAGTTCCAGTCGGCAAGTCAAAGACAACATAAGGAAGTTCACTGCAGTCAATCATGATGTACGCAGTTATAAAACAAAGACTATTAAGACGAGTCGTGTGCGCAAGACGGCAGGCTGTGGTCATTCTCTTCCACCGAAGAACGACGAGGTCAGGTCGCCTGGAAAGAGCGGATTTGTCTCTGTGGTCATTCTCTTCCACCGAAGAACGACGAGGTCAGGTCGCCTGGAAAGAGCGGATTTGTCTCGGTTTTCCATGGATGGAAAAAAAGGTGACTAGAAAATAAAGGAGGGTTACGCTTGTCTTCGACCGATGAGGGCAAAAACAAGGCTGTGCTTTGCCAACCCTTACTTGTGATCCTTTCGGTTCTGAACGACACCCTTTCTCCTCACTGACCCTATAACGTCGAGCGTCTACGAAACTCTTTTATCAGCCTATGTGGTTTTTCTTTCTTTCCCAGACGCTTCCAGCAAGAAAACGGATTATATGCAAGGCTTTGAATATAGCAGGCACATGAAAACCAATATCGCCTGCTATATTCAGTCTAGCTCATCCGGCACGACCAAACAACGGAGTGAGCGCTACCGCGATATTGGTTTTCATGGTGCGGTAGCACATCCGTTTTCTTGCTCAAGTTCAAACTACCTTAGAGTGAGTGATTTTCACACTAGCGGTCTGGGAAAACCGAGACCTATGGGGTTGAACCAGCAGCTTCCGGTTCCGTTAGAAAGGACTCCGCTGACACCTCTTCCTTTCGCCGCGCAGTGGCTCAATCCTTTTTTTCCAAAAAAAAGATTTTGTATACTCTTCTGTATTCCCTACCTCGAAAGCGGACTCTTGCTGATCTGAGTCCATTCCTACTCGCTAAGAAAACGGACTGTGCTCGCGTGAAAGTCTTTTGTTCCGTGTCAAGAGACACCTTCCTCAATCAAGGAGATTCCTGACCTCCGTGAAAGAGATGGATTGATCCCTGTCATCTGAGTCAGAATCAGAAAGCGGAGAATCCTGCTTTGAATCTCCTATAGGAGCAAATGAGCCCTAAAAGGACTTTCTTCAAGAGCCTACATCTCGATACAGCGCTTGACGCAAAGAGTGTATTCTTCGACCTGGACTCGAGTGCTTTAGGGCTATTAGCCGAATCAGAAAGAAGAGAAAGATTGACTTTCACCGCGCAAACCGTAAGATTCAAGATAAGTTGTGATCTCAACAGCGGAAAGCAAAAGCTACCTGATCTACGACCACCCTTTGCCATTCTTTTTCCAATGAGGAGTCCGACCTTAGGAGCATCCCGGGCAAGATCTATGGCTTCAGCTGCGGCTAAGCGAACTACCTATTCTATATATTCTATAGAAGTGAATATGAGAGAAAAAGCTCTTCTTTCACATTGTAGGAGGCTGGCCTTCTCTCTTCCCAATTCTCCCAATGAGACCTCTTTCACTCACTTAGTAGACGATCCAGAGGACTTGAAAGTGCCGCCTTCCGGAAAAATCAAGGAAAAAGTGCTTTATGGATGTTCCATTCCTAGATGCTTGGGAATAGTCGCACTGTCTGCCACTGACTCGCATCTCGGAAGGCCTCCACGGGTCTTCCAAGCGATCCATTAACGACAAGGTCAGAGCTTGCATCCGGATCTCTCGGTACAAACCCACTCGGAAGGCATCAAAGCCCTAAGAATCAGAAAGGGGGGCTATTAGAAGATCGAAGTCCGGTAAAACTGAGACGCCAACCTCAGCACTCAGAAAGTGGCTTTTTTGGCCCTCATTTGTCGAGGGGCAGGCACCCAGCGAATCCTAGATCCCGATAGTCAACTCATCGTCCAGCCAAAAGAGACGAGACCTCCTGCCTGATGAAGCTGGGACTGCCCTTGGGGGACCTTCCCACGAAGAAAGCTGTATAGAAAAGTGCTCCCTTATCAATTGATTTCTTCTAATAGAGTGATTTACCCGATTAGATTAAGGCGCAGGATTCCCCACCCGTTGTCAAATAAGGGAAGTTTCCGTCCACACCTATCCCGCATCGAAGAGCATTCATTCCGTATCCTCACTTATCCTATCCTACGTGCTTTCCGTTTTCGAAACTCAAGAAAAGAGCTAGCGCCAAGCAAAGGGCAATGAGAAGTGCACAGAGAGAGCTTTCAAGTCAAGATGTCAGATCGAAAGCCTCCGGAATTGGAAGAGGTGAGGTTCACCTGTCACCCTAGTGGGAAGTAGGCTCTATTAGGGGGTCTGCAATCTCACTAGAAGAATTCCGAGACTTTACAGCAAGCATTAAAGGCACCTCTATCTTGACTTGAAAGCTAGTAAACGTCAAGTGAAATAGGGGCTATTACTCTTCTACCGCACTGGTTACCGATTTTCGTGAAAGGGCTTATGAAGGATTGACCGAAGTCACTTTCTCTACCACTTGGACGAGCCAGCTATCGTTCGAGCTCTTTTTCCTGAAGCGATTCCTCTTGCTTGTAAGAAAGAGGTAGGTTATTCAACCAATTGATGAGAGTCGGTTACAATAACAGATGGGGATGGCCGCTAGCGCTTTCATCAATCAAACTCCTGCTATAACAAAATCCCAAGCCCAAGCCCAACAAACGGCTACTTCAAGAGCAAGAGTTGGATTCCCGTCTCGCCAAGTTCACTTACTCGGGTGCTTAGTCAACTTTGGCTAGCTTTCGAGAATCATCAATTAACGTTGAAAAGAGTGACATCCCCTCCTTTCCAGAAGAACCCAAAAGACTACTTCGTTCGACTTCCTTTTCGTTGAGCTATTGACTCATGCCTGGTAGTAAGCGTTGGAACTTTCACTGGTATGGGAACCTGTAATACCCAGCTTCTTATTATACCAAAATCTGTATTTTTGTTATTCTTGAATTTTATTTAATTCATTTAATTTTATTTCTAAACCCCAAACCCTAATCCCAATGCCTCATTTCCTTTTCATAATCCCTGCAGCCCAATTTTCTATTCAAAATAAAACCAGGCCTTTCCCCATCTCCTAAACCCTGCATTTTAATAAAAAGGAATTTGTTTTAAATCCCCGGCCCACTCCCTATATTTTTTCTCCATTTTGATTTTTTCTTTAAATTCTCTGGCCCGTTCCCTTCCCATTCCCTTATATTTCTTTTTATTGCTAAACCCCCAGCCCATTCTTTTTCCCCGCTCTATTCTTTAAGCCCGGCCTCTTCTCTTCATTTATCCTTGATTTTATTCCTGGCCTAACCCCCAGCCCACTTCTTCAGCCCATCCCTTTCGAAAATAAACTAAATTCTTTTATCCCAGGCCCGGCCCGCCTCACTCCAGCCCACTCACTCTCACCCGCGTCCCCCTCTCCAAACCCGCTTCCCCGACCCGACCCGCTTCGCCTCCTTTCTTCCCCAACGGCTGAAAATTTCCCGCTCATTCCTTTATTCGCGATCCTTTCTTTCCGCCGCACCCCACGCCTGCGCCCACGTCGCCGCTCCTCGCGCCAACGCTCGCGAGCGTTACCCACGACGCGTGCCTCTCTCCTCTCATAATTCACTCCCTCTCCCCCATGTTTTCTCTCTTCTTTCCCTCCCGTTTCTCCCTCGAACCCACGCTCACGCCAGCGCGTCGCGCTCGCCGCCGTCCCCTCACGTCGCACGCCTCCTCCTCGTCATTCTCCTTCTCGTCTTCACCGTCGACACCCTCCCTGCCATCGCCGTGACACCATCCATACGCACCCATTCATCGACCAACCCCATCGAGCCCTGCCTCCACCTCGAGAAACCGACCACCAACCTCGCCTGCACCCCGACGACGCCGACAAGCTCCCCGCTGCCCCGAACCGTCTCGTCGACTCGAGCACCACCTCCTCACCTCCCTCTCAGCCGAGCATACCTCACCGAGCTTTCCCCCACCGTTCCCACCTCCACGTCAGCGCTGGCATGACCAAGCTTCCTCCTCCGTCGATAACCTCACCATCTCCCTCGAGCAACCTCCAGTGACCAACTTGAAAACCACGGCAATCACTACCTCACCGGCGAGCCCCCAACCCAGAACCCCGACCTCACCCATCGTCGCAGCACCACCTTGCTGTTACCATCAACACCGACCTTTGCATCGCCGTCTCCTGCCTCCAGCCACCATCCGAGAACCCATATCCTTCTTCCCAAACTCTTCACCGCCCGAGCATCTCCATAGTTCAAAACCCGAGCTCATTCCAAGACGCTGCCGTCGTCGTTCGTCGCGCGTTCGTGACGTTACCGTCACCGTACATCCCCGAGACGTGGCCAGGCAAGTATTTTACTTGCTTACATGCTATATACTCAAGTTACAATCTTAGATTTCATAGATCATAAAGTGACAATTTTAGATCAATTAGATGTCGTACCTGTTCGATGTGTGTTCCCAATGAGAATACTTATCAAATTTGACGGAACTGGATGATTTATATTGGCCCTTGTAGTGATGGATATCTTGTGTAAGTTTCGCTGGAAAATATGACCGTTAACGACTAAAACGACTACCCCCAAGTTTACTCGTAAAACTGGAATTTTCTTGTACCTGAAAACCGTTAAAATCGCCATAAATTGTATACACACTGGAAAGATGCGTTCGAGGGCTTAAATCGAAGCCGACTCGACGAACTATAACCCTATGTAAATTTCTAATTGTTTCTGTACTTAAACTGTGACAATAATTGGATCGGAATGCAACTCTGGACTGCAGTCCAGAGCGACTCCAGTCGTTGTTTACTGTCCCGTAATGAACACCACCATGTTTCCTTAACTCGTAGGTTGCGGAACTCCGCTGTTTTTTATAGGTGAATCTGTTAGCTAGACAATACAAGTGGTTCCATCCTGTTTCGTTATCGTTTGTTATTTAATCGGCAATTTAATAGATGTGGACGTATAACAGTCCAGAACAGAATCAGAATTGACATACTAGTATTAAACAGTGTATATCTCCTGACGTACAGACGCGATCGAAGATCCGTCTGTTGCGTTGAAGACCTTACTGAAAACTCTAGATTTCATTCAACTGTAGCGTCGCTAAAATATGAGCCCAACTGGGATTAAAATGCGTTGCGAAACGGACTTCCGATTCTGAAACCGGATTTCCAGCCGTGAACGCTTAAAATGAAATGGCTATAATTAGTGATCCTGGAACCTGATTGGCATGAAACTAAATTCGATGGATAGATAACTGAACATACTAGTTATTACCTGTATATCGTTTCGCTAAACGGTAACCGTATAATTTATGATAAATTATGCAAGTGGTAGATTACTGATTCATGACATTCTAAACATCTTTATATACTGTTTACGCATCATATCATACACATGTCACTGCATTGATAACCTAGTGATAACGTGCATTACCCAGTGTTAGGTATTAGTGATGATTGTGGCAAGTACGTTAGTGTTCGTGTATAAGTGAATAAGTGGAAGTGACACGTACTTGTATACAATCAGTGAACCTTATTATTCTATTGCATTGTCGACGTCTGTGGGACGCGTGTACGTATGACTATAAGTGGTATGGGACACTTATGGAAGCTCTTGCACGGGTGTCACAGATAAGGCACCAGACACTGACATTTATCTTAGGTATTAGTCGGGACGTGCTTGATGAAGGTCCTGTCTCCAGTTCTCGCGCAGACTTGTCACAGACCGATTGGTATTTAAGGTTATGGTTAGTATTTGATGTAGACCACGGGGTGTGGGGTAGTTCGAGTGTGAATTCAACAGAATCTCGGGAGTCCCTTGCCGGCTTATATATATGGAGATATATGGAGATTTACAGGGTACATGATTATTACCGTGAGTTACATGTTGGGCCCGTGGTCCCTTGCCCTTGGGTTCTACCCTTGGGTGGAGGACACTCGCGAGTGGTTGATTCTCACACTTGGACTGACGATAGGCTTAGTGACCTGTACAGTAAGACTTAGAGACTGATAGGGATGATAGCATTGTTATACCTTACTGTATTGACATACGCGGCATATCATTCTACTGCTTTTACTGTTCCACTGCATTAATTACTGCATGTTCATACCTATACCGCCATTGATCTACTGTTATATATATCTATTATCACTGTTAGAATTGTCACATGATTTTATATATTATATTGCTTTTGTGTCGCTCTGACGACCTGAGTATGCATGCTCAGTGTAAGGAGAAGATTTAGCCTGTACCAGGATTAGGCGTATATCACAGACACCTCGACTTGCTATCCAGAGTTATATCCAATTTGTTTCCCCTCAGGTTAGTTCCTTACGTTGTTTCATTCAGTTACTGCATTTTCTCATTACCTGCGCATTATTTACTGTTTACCATGCAAAACTAGAAGCGGAAGTGTGACTACGGCAGGACATTTCCTTCACCGTATGAACATGGCTGGCCTTGTCCACCCTTCGTATTCCGTATTTTGGGAAGCGGGGCGTGACATGGTTTAGTTGGGGTCCGGTTCGCCCCAAAGGACAAAACCGTGCGGCGTCGGCCAGAGCGGACAATACTCTCTGTATTGGAAGTGGGGCGTGACAGAATGGTATCAGAGCTGGTCCCTCAATAGTAGGTCTGTGGTTCGAGGACGAACCATTGTTCAAAAGTGAGGAGAATGTCGGGACCCGGTTCTTGCTCACGGAGCAAAGTGCCACACGGAACAAAGTGCCACGCCAAGTGTCGTGTTAAGTGGGCGGGGGCCACCTCTTGAATCCGTGGGGGCCACCTCTTGAGTCCGTGGGACCCACTGTAGAACAATGGGGACTCTTTGGAATACATTCCGAAAGGGGACAGATCTGTACTATAAATGGAATGATACAACTCTTCAATACAGAGGCGCCTTTTAAGTGAACCGGCACTACAGGAGCTTGAGAACTCCGTAGTTAAGCGTGCTCGAGCCAGGGAAGTTCTGGGATGGGTGACCTCCTGGGAAGTGGCCCCTGGTCGGGTCCGGTTCGCCCCAAAGGACAAAACCGTGCGGCTTCGGCCAGAGCGGACAATACTCTCTGTATTGGAGGTGGGGCGTGACAGAACCATTGCCCACTATAGACCATATCCCGGATAAAGACCACTTTCCTTAGTCACGCTTGCCTAGACACCATAAGAAAAATACGGATAAGCAATAGACTACCCATGACTTTTCTCTGTCCTAATTGAGCGCGAATGTCCTTAGGGGCTAGGTCTAGATTTTTTTTATTAATATAGGGTAAGAGTATGCCCGTTTGTGATTTGTGGGTGTCACGCCCCACCCCCAATACAGAGAGTATTGTCCGCTCTGACCGAAACCGCACGGTTTTGTCCTTTGGGGCGAACCGGACCCGACTAGGGGCCACTTCCCAGGAGGTCACCCATCCCAAAACTTCTCTAGCTCGAGCACGCTTAACTACGAAGTTCTCAAACTCCTGTAGTGCCGGTTCACTTAAAAGGCGCATTTGTATTGAAGAGTGGTATCATTCCATTTATAGTACAGATCTGCCCTCTTTCGGAATGTATTCCGAAGAGTCCTCATTGTTCTACAGTGGGTCCCACGGACTCAAGAGGTAGCTCCCACGGATTCAAAAGGTGGTTCCCGCCCACTTACATGACACTTGGCGAGGCATTTTGTTCCGTGTGGCACTTTGTTCCATGAACAAAAACCGGGTCCCGACAATGTAATACCCGGCCCTGTTTTATACGACAATGCCAGTATTTAAAATAAAATGGTAGTACAATTAGTTTATCCATTTTAATTTCTCTTTTGTATTCTAATTATTTTGTTTTCTTACAAGCCCAACCAAAAACCCAAGGCCCAAGCCTAAAATCCTACCCCATCTCTTTCTCTTTTAACTATGCTTCTTTCCTTATTCTTTTTTAAAAATTCAAACTCTTTGAAATTCCAACTGAAATCTCCTCCATAATTTTCCTATTAAGCAACCAAATTAATGCCTCTTTAATCCCAATTAATTTCCCTAATTAATCTATTATTTTTTTAAAACTCCACGTTTTCCTTTTCTCTCTCTTTCTCTTTCTCTTCTGATAATTTTCAATTAATTATATTTTTAAACCCCCTCATTCGTTCTCTCTCTCCCTGTTCACTCTCTCTCTCCTCTCGATCTCTCTCTTCTCCCGCTCGTTTTCCCTCTCCTCCTTCCCCGAGCTCGAGCCCCTCCCCCGAGCACACCTCGTCATCACCAACTACCGCCGGCTGCCTCTCCATCGCCTCCCCCGAGCACCCCTCGCCCCACCTTCACCAACCCGAGCTTCCCCCAGAACCAAAACCACTATCGCCATCACCCGACGCTCGCGACTCACGCCCGCACCCATCGCCTTGCCTCCTCGCCATCGTCGCTACCCCACCGCCTAACCCACGTCGTCAGCCTCCTCACCTCGCCTCTCATCCCCGACGACGAATCCCTCCACCGTGCAACCCACAACCTCCACTGTCGCCGAGCTCCTGCTCCATCGCCGGCCATCACAACTATCACCCATAGCCGAGAGCCCCATCGCCTTCGCCTGCTCCGGCCAACCAACTCACTGCCGGCCTTCAACACTACAACCACCAACTCCACAAGCGCCTCACCCCCACCTCCTCTCCTTCCTGCCCTCAAGCCGCGCCCAAGTCCCCACGCCGACGACCACCTCAGCCACCACCGGCTGCCTTCCTCCAGCGCCCAATCGCCACCGACACCCCTCACCACCAACCGCAGCCGCCTCGCCCACCACCCGCAGCCATCGCTTCCTCCAAGTCACCGACTGCAACCCTCCTTCGACGAGCACCCATCACAGCCTTCGGCCAACCCTACGCCGACGACCTTGCCAACGGCACACCGTGCTCTGCGTCATCGTCGTTGTAGCATCACCTGAGCCATCGCTGTCGAGTCGTCGAACCCAAGTTCGAGCCGAGGCCGAGTTTGCCGTGTCGGGCCTAGCCGCACTTGGGTCGTGATCGCGCCGTTGCCGTTTCCATTGCCGTAGATCACCACTGCGGTCGCATCGCTGCCGTATCGCCATCAATATGTCGTCAGGCAAATTTTAAATACTTGCTACATGCTATTATATATACATTTCGATTGCGAATCAAACGTAATACCAGTGTTCGATGCAAACCATGATCTGTAAGCCCCCTTAAAACGACAGGAATTAAACATATCAGATGGCCCAAGTAATAATGAATACTGTGTTAATATTTGGCTTGAAAATACGGATTTTAACAACGTGATATGTCATCCTCATTTAGATCCATCGAATCTGAAATTTTCCGTACCTGAATTTTGTGAAAATCATAGTTAATTGGTTACACACCGGAATGTTGCGTTCAAGGGCTCATATCAAATATGACTCGACGACCTAGAACCCCATATAATCTAAAATCTGTTTCTATGTTAAAAAAGTGACGGAAACTGGTCGGGAGTGCAGCTCTGGACTGTAGTCCAGAGCAGCACTGATCGCCAACACTCGATTAGAAATGCTTTTACGTCTCTGTGTAAAAATGATATTATGCGGAACCCTATACCGTAGCGAAGATAAATCCGTTAGATAACTATTGAAAGCAGTTTCATTCGTTTTATCACCGTTTACTATTTTAATTACATTTTAAACCATCTGTACATACTGCAGTCCCAAACAGGGACAGAACGTACATCCCGACCTTAAATAATGTGCAACTCCGAACACACAACGGATATTGTCGATCCGTCTAGTGCGTTGGAAACCTAACTGGTAAAACTAAATATTGTATTTAGCGATGTCAGTGATTTAGAGGATGATTATTCGAACAGCGACTCTTATATATTAGGTTTGGGCCTAACGGTCCGGCGGACAGGGTTATATCCAGGGCAACAGTGGGCCGTAGTCTCGGGTACGTACGAGACCCTCATTAAACATGATCACTCCTTTCCGCATCTCGATTTCAAAAGTGATTAGAGACCGATAGGGACACAGATCATACGTTGCATCAGTTATTGACATATTGATTGTCTGCATTTATCATCTCCAACGTTATTACTTTATTTCCTTGTCTCTTTGTTATTATTATAATATGGCTATTGCGTCGCTCTGACGATCTGAGTATACATGCTCAGTGATAAAGGTGGATTCGTCTGATCTCGAGAAGACCGTGAAGATCCAGACCAGTGAACCGGTTACTTTTCTCCATTGATATCCATGGTTAGTTGCCCTCTGGTTTACTTCCATTGCATTCAGTTTCCTTTATATCCGATAGTTTTAGTGACTGCATTTTCTTTATCCATGCTGAGTTTCACTGATTACCATATAATGCTAGAAGCCGAAATGTGACTACGGCAGGATTTTTCCTTGATCGTAAGAGCATGGCAGGCCTTGTCACCCCTGTATTCCGTATTTTGGGAAGCGGGGCGGGACCCGGTTCTTGCTCACGGAACAAAGTGCCACACGGAACAAAGTGTCACGCCAAGTATCATGTTAAGTAGGCGGGGGCACCTCTTGAATCCGTGGGGGCCATCTCTCGAGTACGTGGGACCCACTATAGAACAATGGGGACTCTTCGGAATACATTCCGAAAGAGGGCAGATCTGTACTATAAATGGAATGATACCACTCTTCAATACGGAGGCGTTTTTTAAGTGAACCGGCACTACAGGAGCTTGAGAACTCCGTAGTTAAGCATGCTCAAGTCAGGGAAGTTCTGGGATGGGTGACCTCCTGGGAAGTAGCCCCTGGTCGGGTCCGGTTCGCCCCGAAGGACAAAACCGTGATGCTTCGGCCAGAGCGGACAATACTCTCTGTATTGGGGGTGGGACGTGATAGAATGGTATCAGAGCTGGTTCCTCAATAGTATGTCTATGGTTCGAGGACGATTCATTGTTCAAAAGTGGGGAGAATGTCAGGACCCGCTTCTTGCTCACGGAACAAAGTGCCACACGGAACAAAGTGCCACGCCAAGTGTCATGTTAAGTGGGCGGGAGCCACCTCTTAAATCCGTGGGGGGCATCTCTTGAGTCCGTGGGACCCACTGTAGAAAAATGGGGACTCTTTGAAATACATTCCGAAAGAGGGCAGATCTGTACTATAAATGGAATGATACCACTCTTCAATACAGAGACGCCTTTTAAGTGAACCGGCGCTACAGGAGCTTAAGAACTCTGTGGTTAACCGTGCTCGAGCCAGGGAAGTTCTGGGATGGGTGACCTCCTGGGAAATGGCCGCTGGTCGGGTCCGGTTCGCCCCGAAGGATAAAACCGTGCGGCTTCGGCCAGAGCGGACAATACTCTCTGTATTGGGGGTGGGGCGTGACAGAATGTCGGGACCCGGTTCTTGCTTATGGAACAAAGTGCCACACGGAACAAAGTCCCACGCCAAGTGTCATGTTAAGTGGGCGGGGGCCACCTCTCGAGTCCGTGGGACCCACTGTAGAACAATGAGGACTCTTCGGAATACATTCCGAAATAGGGCAGATCTGTACTATAAATGGAATGATATCACTCTTCAATACAGAGTCGCCTTTTAAGTGAACCGGCACTACAGGAGTTTGAGAACTCCGTAGTTAAGCGTGCTCGAGCCAGGGAAGTTCTGGGATGGGTGACCTCCTGGGAAGTGGCCCCTGGTCGGGTCCGGTTCACCCTGAAGGACAAAACCGTACGGTTTCGGCCAGAGCAAACAATACTCTCTGTATTGAGGGTGGGGCATGACACAGTGGGTGTCACGCCCCGCTTCCCAGTTTATGAAGGAGACGTGACGGGCACGCGGAACAAAGTCCCACACCAAGTGTCATGTTAAGTGGGCGGGGGCCACCTCTTGAATCCGCGGAGGGCACCTCTTGACGAACATTCCAAAGAAAGAAAGAGAAGGAATGTCGTCAGTGAGCTAGCGCTCGGTAAGTCCCAAAAGAAGGGAAGGAATACAAGTAATGTGGAAAGAAACTGTACATGTATCAGTTTATTATTCTAATGTGGTTGTTTGTAACTTGGTACAGAAGGCATCAGTGTATACGAGAGAAGTCCATCTTACCTCGTGGACTATGATAACATGTAGGTACAAGGCCCCATCAAAACCTACGGGACAACGGCACGAGAGTTCATGTAGGTGTCTTTTAGTGATCATCTCGTTCCACTTCTAATACATTCTGTAGCAATCTACCCCTTTAACCCCATAATGTGTTGAATAGATTATAATTATTAGACTTGCCGAAACCATGGATACAATTTGTTCATGTAATCAGGTTCAGGATTGTAAACAATTAGTCATGTAATCAAGTCAAGTTATAGCCATGGTTCGGTCAAGTCAAGTCATGTTTGCATGTTGATATTGTTCTGGTATTCAGGTTCTGGTTCAAGTATACATGTTAGAGCTTGGATTCTGATTTGAGTATGAATTCAAGCTTGATTTAGACTCAGACTTGAGTCAGACACTTAGAACTGATTTGGATCCTGAATTATGTTCGGGAGTTATCGGTAACTGCTGCACATGGACGGCAGGATTTGTGTCTTTTTTCAAGACAATTACCATTGATAACACCATTAAGTTTTTCTACCTTAAATAGGAAAGCACTCACTTTCTCCGGCTCTCTGAGGCTCGAGAGAATTGATCCCGCTTAAAGCTATATTTACTAAAGTTCTTAACAGTGTTTTATATAGCTTGAGAGGGTTTTATGAAAAAATATTTTTATTATATAGTTCAAAATAATCTCGAGAAATTATTTATATTATTTAGGGTTTCCATGGATGTGTATTTTAAGAATTGAGGTATTTTTGGTGTTAATTATCTTAACTTGAGTAGTTCATGGTATTTTACTGTAAAACTCGACTTGTATTGATATCTTGATGGTATTTTGATAAAACTTGTAATTCTTTTATTAAAAAAATTTAAGTTATTTAATTTTGAAAATATATGGATTTGTAATATTTATATAATTATTAAAAATTAATTTTATTATTAAGTAGAAAATTGCGTTTTCTTAAAAATCGTATTAAAAACCTTTCGAAACCGGATGCTTCGTGAGGAGGTCTGCATCTCGCTCTACTAGCCCAAGGATGTGCGATAAGCTGCACCATCCAATAGCGGGTCCCTTAAAAAGGATTGTAGAGGCTTATTTGCAAAGGATTTTGAAATACAATTCAAAGAAAACCGTTTTTTATACTTGATGGTATTTTGATGTAATATGGTAACAAAAGTATACTCAAGGGACATCGTGCTATAGAAACATGTGTGTATGTGAGGGGTAGGTCATTATCCCGTGAAGTTTTCTAAAGGTATGTTCAAACAAAGGAATAGAAGATGACGTATATAAAGTTCATGGTATTTTCATGTAAAAGTTAGATTAAAGTTATTTAGCATGATATTATTGAGTGAAAGTTGGTTCTAAACATTAGTTTCATGGTTATAAACATAGGATAAGAATTTGGATGAAAGATATGGAAGCAATTAGTGAAATTTTAGGGTTTAGAACAAAAGATCGGTGTTAACCCCACTTACCGACATATTTTGAAAAAGAGAACTTTTCAAAAGAAAGAGAGAGATAGTGAGTGACTTACTAGCTAGTTATCCTAAGGAAATGTAGACGAGAGAATGTTGATCTTCATGGTTTCACGGGGTCGCTGGAATAGCCTCGATTCCTTGCCGGAAGTTGGTCGTTGGCTAACTCCTCTTCTACTTCATTTGTACTTGAGAAAATTTAAGGGTTTTAGCTAGAATTTTCAGAATGAGGAAGGGCTAGGGTATGGGATAGTATTTATAGTGTGCAATTAAGGTTTTGGGATTAAAAGAGTGAATTAAAATACATTAAAATGTGATAAATTGAGGAATTGAGGGGTTATGTTTGATTGCAGAGTAATCAAACAGTGCAGGGATAATGAGGGTAGGCCAAGGGAAAACACGGGCACTTTTCCTACGGGGGACCGTCGGCGCCGTTGGAAATGGGCATCTCGTCGGTCGTTTTATGGGTTGAGGCCGGTGGATTCATGCCATGTGTCCTTCTCTGTATTTACAACATTTTACACATGTTTGTTTTCTCAGACTTTTCATTTTTGTGTGCATTACACGTGTAAAATTTTGTGCTTCCAAAAAGTTTAAAAATAAAATCTGAAAAAAATAAATGTGTCTGATGGGATTCGAACACAGGGGCTATGTCACAGCAGTGCAAGGTTTTACCAGTAAGCTACAAGTTGTTTCTTTCTGTTCTTAATAAAAAATTAACTTATAAAGTGTACTCAGCCTTACAAACTCCTTTCTGTACATTAAATTGAAAATTTTCGTACAGTAAATTTAGAGTCGTTACATTCTACCCTCCTTATAAAAATTTCGTTCTCGAAATTTACAATTACATAAGGACTAGTTTACAAATAAGTAAGGGTATCTTGCACGCATGTCATCTTCTTGTTCCCACGTTGATTTTCCTGGTCAATCTTTTCTCCACATCACTCGGAATAAATTTACTTTCTTGTTTCGAAGTGTCTTCACTATTCTTTCCAGGATCTCAATGGGTTGTTGCTCGCAAGTCATGTCAGTCTGTACAGTGAGCTCAAAGTGATCAAGGATGTGGCTGGGGTCACTCACATATCTTCAAAGATTGGATATGTGGAACATGTTGTGCACTCCTTCCAATGAGGGTGGTAATGCCAAACGGTATGCCACTTCTCCGACTCGTTCGAGAATGTCGAACGGTCCTATGTATCTGGGACTGAGCTTACCCTTCTTGCCAAAGCAGATTATTCCTCGGTTTGGAGACATCTTTAAGAAAACATGATCTTCAGATTGGAACTCCAGGTGTCGACGCTTTCCATCAACCCAATGCTTCTGTCGGTTTTGAGTTATGCGCATTCTTTCTCTGATCGTGCGAACTACGTCCACAGTTGCCACAATCATCTCTGGTCTAAGGAGCTCACGATCTTTGATGTCGTCCCAATTTAGTGGTGAACGACACTTCCTTCCATAGAGAGTATCAATTGGTGTCATTCCAATACTCGCCTGATAGCTGTTGTGTATGAAAACTCCATAAGGTGTAGGTGATCTTCCCACGAACCTCCGAAGTCTAACATACAAGCTCTTAGCATGTCCTCCAGAATCTGAATTGTCCGCTCAGACTGTCCGTCCGTTTATGGACGGTAAGCCGTGTTGAAGTTCAGACTCGTTCCGAGGCTAGCTTGCAGACTCTGCCAAAACTATGATCGGAATCTGGTGTCACGATCGGAGATGATGCAAACCGGTACTCCATATAATCTCACAATCTCTTGCATGAGTTCATGGGTATAAAAAAATAGTACACTTTGAGGTTAAATCTTAATTTAGATTCATGCTTACCTCCATGTACTTCTTTGCTAACGTATCGGTAAATTGGCCAACTCGAAATAGGATGAAATGTGCCGACTTGGTGAGTCGATCCACAATAACCCATACCGTGTCGTTACCTTTCGTGCTGCGAGGAAGGGCAGCCATGAAGTCCATGGTAATGTGCTGCCATTTCCATTCTGGAATAGGTAACGGCTGAAATAGACCAGCAGTTCTGTGATGTTCAGCCTTCACTTGCTGACACACCAAGCACTTGGCTACGCTTCTGGCTACTTCATGCTTCATTCCATGCCACCAGTAGTATTGCCGTAGATCCTTATAAATTTTGGTACCACCGAGATGTACTGAGTACGGAGAGTTGTGAGCTTCTTTCATCAACTCTTCTCGAACAGAACCTTATGGTACACACAATCTACTTCCATACCTCAAGGATCCGTCTTCATAGATGATGAAGTCTGTTCGAAGTCCACTTTCTACCTGTTCTCGGATCTTTTATAGCTCGACATTATTTGCTTGAGCTGCCTTAATCCGATTAACAATAGTAGACTGAACTTGTAAGTTCATCAACTCTGAAACATTACCTGGCATAACTACCCCGATCTCCATCCCATGCAATTCCTGCTGAAGCTTTCACTGTGTGGTGAGATTCATTCATACTGGCTGACGGTTAAGTGCATCAGGAACTACATTCACCTTCCCTGGATAATATTGTAGGTTGATGTCGAAGTCCGCCATAAGTTCTAGCCATTTTCTCTGCCGCATGTTCAACTCCTTCCGAGTAAATACATACTTCATACTTTTGTGATCCATGTATATATCCACTCGTTCTCCAAGAAGAGAGTGGAGCCAAATCTTAAGTGCAAAAATAGCGGCTGCCAACTCCAAATCATGTGTTGGATAGTTACGCTCATGAACTTTCAGCTGTTTTGATGCGAAAGCTACAACCTTTCCATACTGGTGTAGGACACATCATAATCCCTTACCGGACGCATCACAATGCACAACAAAACCTCCAGATTGATCCGGTATTACAAGAATAGGAGCTGATGTCAATCTTGACTTGAGTTCTACAAAAACTTGTTCACATGCTTCTGACCACACGAACGCTTCATCTTTACGTGTGACCTTGGTCTGGGGTGCTGCAATCTTTGAAAAACCTTCAATGAATTTTCGGTAGTATCCTGCTAATCCTAAGAAACTTCGAACGTTCTTCACCGTCTTTGGTGTCGGCCATTCGCTGACAGCCGATACCTTAGCTGTATCTACTGAGATTTTTTCGCCTGAAACGATGTGTCCGAGAAATTCGACTTGATCTAGCCAGAATTCGCACTTGCTGTACTCGGCATAGAGTTGATACTGTCGCAATGTCTCCAGGACAATCCGCAAATGCTTAGCAGGTTCTTTCCAATTCTTTCAATACATCATGATGTCGTCGATGAAAATAACAACGAACCTGTCTAAGTACTCTCAGAAAACTTGGTTCATCAGATTCATGAATATAGCAGGTGCATTGGTCACTCCAAATGGCATCACGAGATATTCGTAATGACCATAGCGAGTCCTGAACGCCGTTTTTGGAATATCAGACTCTTTGACCTTTCCCTAATGATAATCCGAACGAAGATCTAGGTTTGAGAATACGCAAAACCCACTTAGCTGATCGAACAGATCATCGATGCGCGGCAGTAGATACTTGTTCTTTATCGTCACTTTGTTCAGAGCTCGGTAATCTATACACATTCTGTATGAACCTTCTTTCTTCTTCACCAGCAAAACTGGAGATCCCCAACTTGAAGAACTGGGACGAATCCAACCTTTCTTCAGAAGTTCGTCCAACTGATTACGGATCTCCTTCAGGACTTAACCGGTACGGAGCTTTGATCACCGATTGCGCACTAGATAGTAAGTTAATGCTGAATTCAAGAGCTCGGTCGGGAGGCAAACCTGTTATATCTTCAAGAAACACATTCTCGAACTCTCAAACTATCTCTGGTTTTTCTCCTTCCGCCGGTAGGGTAAATACTTCTGCATTCTTCGGCTTGGCATGGAAGATACCTGGCTCCAAGGTTCTGTCTCCACTCTTAAAGTAAAAGACTGGGTGATCTAGTATCTCAAATACTACCCTCCTTTGACGGCAGTCAATCCCAGCATAGAAAACTCCCAGCCAGTCCATTCTCAACACAACATCGAAGTTTGGGATGTCCAGTACTTTGAAATTCGCGTAGAATTCTCGTCCGTAAACTACAACTGGACACTGATCCAATCTCATGGTTTCCTCAAGACTCCATTCCCGGAACTAACATTCCAGCTTGAAATAAATGGCTTCACGGAAATCGCATGTGTTCTCACGAATCGTTACGACATGCAGCAGTGTGACACTCCAGTGTCGAATAGTGCTAATGCAGGAAAAGTGTCTACTAGTATATTACCAGCGATAACTTGGCCAGTGGCCTCGACCTCTCAACTGTCATGGTGAAAGCCTGACGTCGGGGTACATTCCTCCTTGCTGGAGGCACGTTCCTCTGACCCTGGGGCATGTTTCTATGCCCTTAAGGCATGTTCCTCTATGCCTGATGAAACTGACGAGGAGGCTGTGCCGGAAATCTACGTGGAGGTGGAGCAGGGAGAGCAAGACGAGATGCGGGAGCTTGAATAGCTGGCCACTGCGGAATGGTGATTGCTGGTTGGGGTGCGGGAGCTGGGTTGAGACGATATGGACAAGTTTTGATAGCGTGGGTGGTTGCGCCACAAACCAAACACAGGCCATTTGCATGCCTACAGTCCTTCGCCAGGTGTCCATTTCTCTTGCAATAGAAGCAAAAGTCTGGACTGGGCCGGTTAAAAGTTACTCTCGGTCTCCTTAGTGCAAAAGGTGGCCTGGAAGAGGCTCCTCCTGCCATCTGAGTGGCAGGGAGTTTTACACCGGTAGTCTGAGGTCTGCCCTTCTTCTTCACCACTTCCTCATAGCGTCGGACAGCCTTAAGAGCGAGATCATGGGTTGGGAAATCCCCTGTAGCGAGTGCAGCTTGGATTTCCGGGTCCAACCCTTGCTGAAATCTTCGTGCCCGGATCTCAGCAGTCGGGATCAGGTGTACCGCGAATCTGTTACGACCTTGTGTTAGCAGTGTATTATGTGATATTAGGAAATTGAATATTGAGAGATATTTTACCTGCTAAGCATGGTAAACTCAGCATCGTATTCATCCACAGATTTGTTCTACATTGAACCTTGCTGTAAGTGGATGAACTACTGTTTCATGTCGAAACGGGCAGTTTCAGGGAAGTATTCGCGTCGAACATATCGCGAAATGTTCTCCATTCAATCGGTTGAGAGAGTCGGTTTTCTTCATCCTTCCACCAGACTCTGGCGTTATCTGTTAGTTACAGCTTCGCAACTCTCATCCAAGCAATCTCTGGCACTTGTGCTGCTGCCAGATCATCCTCAATGGACTGAGCTCATTCCTATGCCTCTAGTAGTCTCTCTTTCCCAGAGAAATGTTTCGGGTACAGTTCCCGGAATTGCTTAACTCTGGGTGCCTCGACCTCAGGGCAATGCATGAAGATAGCAGTCTACTGCTGCTGACCCTCCAAGAGACTCTTGATAGCCTCAAGCAGTATCATTTGCTCATTGATGGGAGCTGCAACGGTAAGTAATGGTGGTAGGGTAGGATGTGGAGTGTTTCCATTGACGTCCGTGCTTGTGTTGCTGGAAGAATCCATGATCTTGATAGAAAAAGAAAGGTTAAGATAGATTCAAGGAATTTGAAATGTAAAAATTGTATAGTTGCTGATTCTTATAATTCTTGTGATATATTGCTTAGGATTCCATACAGAACTGACCTGCATGGGCCACCAACAAAACCTGTCACGCCCCGCTTCCCAGTGTACGAAGAAGGAGACGTGACGGGCACACAACGTATTTACTCATAAATAAATACGTTAAGCATAAATAAGCAATATATAAAATGCATAAGAAATGACAAGAGATAAAATAAACAGCAACTTTTATTAACATTCATCTTTAAAATACAACTGATGTGAAAAGGAAAAGTACAATGAATAAAGCAGTGCCTAAACAGTGGCATATAAACTTAAAGGTAAGTACAAGTAAGCTAGTAGTCTGGTTGTGCCTCAATCTGCTCAAAGTACTCCTGGCTGGGCTCGGTCTCCTGAGGGTCCGGTCCTCCTGACGAACATTCTAAAGAAAGAAAGAGACAGGAATGTCGTCAGTGAACTAGCGCTCGGTAAGTCCCAAAAGAAGGGAAGGAATACAACAAGTAATGTGGAAAGAAACTGTACATGTATCAGTTTATTATTCTAACGTGGTTGTTTGTAGCTTGGTACAGAAGGCATCAGTGTATACGAGAGAAGTCTATCTTACCTCGTGGACTATGATAACATGTAGGTACAAGGCCCCATCAAAACCTACGGGACAACGGCACGAGAGTTCATGTAGGTGTCTTTTAGTGATCATCTCATTCCACTTCTAATACATTCCGTACCAATCTACCCCTTTAACCCCGTAATGTGTTGAATAGATTATAATTATTAGACTTGCCAAGACCATGGATACAAATTGTTCATGTAATCAGGTTCAGGATTGTAAACAAGTAGTCATGTAATCAAGTCAAGTTATAGCCATGGTTCGGTCAAGTCAAGTCATGTTTGCATGTTGATATTGTTCTAGTATTCAGGTTCAAGTTCAAGTATACATGTTAGAGTTTGGATTCTAGCTTGAGTTTGGATTCAAGCTTGATTTAGACTCAGACTTGAGTCAGACACTTCAAACTGATTTGGATCCTGAATTATGTTCAGGAGTTATCGGTAACTGCTGCATATGGACGACAAGATTTGTGTCGTTTTCGAAGACAATTACCATTGATAACACCGTTAAGTTTTTCTACCATAAATAGGCAAGCACTCACTTTCTCCGGCTCCCTGAGTGTCAAGAGAATTAATCCTGCTTAAAACTATATTTACTAAAATCCTCAATAGTGTTTTATATAGCTCGAGGGGGTTTTACGAAAAAATATTTTTATTATATAGTTCAAAATAATCTCGAGAAATTATTTATATTATTTAGGATTTCCATGGATGTGTATTTTAAGAAGTAAGGTATTTTAGTGTTAATTACCTTAACTTGAATAGTTCATGGTATTTTACTGTAATTGTATTGATATCTTGATGGTATTTTGATGAAACTTGTAATTCTTTTATTAAAAAAATATAAGTTATTTTATTTTGAAAATATATGGATTTGTAATATTTATATAATTATTAAAAATTAATTTTATTATTAAGTAGAAAATTGCGTTTTTCTTAAAAATCGTATTAAAAACCTTTCGAGACCGAATGCTCCGTGAGGAGGTCTGCATCTCGCTTTACTAGCCCAAGAATATACGATAATCCGCACCATCCAATAGCGGGTCCCCTAAAGATGGTTGTAGAGGCTTATTTGTAAAGGGTTTTGAAATACAATTCAAAGAAAACCGTTTTTTTATAGTTGATGGTATTTTCATGTAATATGGTAACAAAGATATACTCAAGGGACATCGTGCTATGGAAACATATCTGTATGTGAGGGGTAGGTCATTACCCCATGAAGTTTTCTAAAGGTATGTTCAAACAAAGAAATAAAAGATGACGTATATAAAGTTCATGGTATTTTCATATAAAAGTTAGATTAAAGTTATTTAGCATGATGTTATTGAGTGAAAGTTGGTTCTAAACATTAGTTTCATGGTTATAAACATAGGGTAAGAATTTGGATGAAAGATATGGAAGCAATTAGTGAAATTTTAGGGTTTAGAACAAAAGATCGGTGTTAACTCCACTTACCGACATGTTTTGAAAAAAAGAACTTTTCAAAAGAAAGAGAGGGATAAGGAGGGACTTACTAGCTAGTTATTCTAAGGAAATGTAGACGAGAGAATGTTGATTTTCGTGGTGTCGCGGGATTGCCGGAATAGTCTCGATTCCTCGCCGGAAGTTGATCGTTGGCTAACTCCTCATCTACTCTATTTGTACTTGAGAAAATTTGAGAGTTTTGGCTAGAATTTTCAGAATGAGGAAGGGCTAGGGCATGGGATGGTATTTATAGTGTGGAACTATGGTTTTGGGATTAAAAGGGTGAATTAAAATGCATTAAAATGTGATAAATTGGGGAATTGAGGTGTCTCTGTTTGATTGCAGAGTAATTAAACAGTGCACGGATAATGGGGGTAGACCAAGGAACTTGTGTGCAAAACACGAGCACTTTTTCCCAAGGGGGGACCATCAGCGCCGGTGGAAATGGGCATCTCGCCGGTCGTTTTGTGGGTTGGGGCCGGGTGGATTCATATCATGTGTCCTCCTCTGTATTTACAACATTTTGCACATGTTTGTTTTTTCAGACTTTTCATTTTTGTGTGCATTGCACGTGTAAACTTTTGGGCTTCCAAAAAGTTTAAAAATAAAATCTAAAAAAAATAAATGTGTCTGATGGGATTCGAACACAGGGACTACGTCACAGCAGTGCAAAACTTTACTAGTTAGCTACAAGTTGTTTCTTGCTGTTCTTAATAAAAAATTAACTTATAAAGTGTGCTCAGGCTTGCAAACTTCTTTCTTTACATTAAATTGAAAATTTTCGTATAGTCAATTCAGAGTCGTTATAGTGGGGCCTAGGAAGAATGATAAAATCCCTACCTAATCTGGATTTGGGTTTATTGCCCCTTAAAGTCCGGTTTAAATATGCAAAAACAAACCGAAATCAAAACCCGCAAAAAGATTTTTGAGCGGCAATATTTGCAAAGAATCCTGCAGGTAAAATCAGATTATTGGAAATTTAGAGGAAAGAGAAAGATATTAGGAAAATACGTGAGAATTTTGGGAGCCCAAACCTACCAATGTGCCGCGGTTCCGCCGCCAAACCCACCAATATGCCGCGGTTCCGCCGCAATGTGGAGTGTTCTTTTGCTAAATTTTCGTCAGGGCCCTCCTATACTTCTCTGGTCCAAATTGAAATCTCTGAATCTCTATTTTCTTGCTCCAGTTTTCCTTGCAAAACGCGCACAATAATCGTTAAAATCGCAAGATACGGTTTTGGTTCTCGTTTATGTTATGTTCGCTGGATTTTATAAGAAATCAACCCGAATAGCAAGAAAAAGAATTATGACCGTTTTCCCGGCAACGACACCATTTGATTTTTCGTGTGCGAGAGAAGTGTTTTTGTAAATAACCGCAATCAAGACGGTATCGCTAGTAGCTAGCTGCGATGAGTACGGGTCGTCCGCAAGGAAACGTGAACTCTTTTCTTGTTTTAGACGAGTTGATAAAAGATAGGATAGTTTGATTGTCGTTATATTTTAAAACGGATATAAAATTTATAATGAAGACTTGTTGGGTTCATAAGACTTAGTAGTAATGGATGAATAATTAAAAATAACTCTTTTATCTTTTAATAGTTTAAAACTAAAGCGGTAGTGATGGATGTGGATTAGGGTTTTTGGAAGAAACTAGGGTTTCCCCACTACTAACCCCTGTCCTTTCATTGATCTCTATTCATGTCAAGCCCTTAACAAAACAAGTGTTAAACCAATCTCAAATCGTAGTCGAGCCTATCAATAAATTGGTAGCATGCCCGATAAGAGATTACCATTTATTTTGCTAAATTTTATAAACTTTAAAATGTACAAAAGAAGTTGAGAGATCTTTTCATTCATTATCCTATCCTATCCTACAAAGCCTAGCAAGCTAGGAATTACTCGCTCATGGTTAACTTAGAAGAGAGGTGAAGAAGAATGAAAGCATGGTTAAGATGCAGAAAAGTAATGCGTAAAAGTAAGTGCAAAAAGAACTTAAAATAAAAACTATCTTTATTAATCAACTATTGCATACAACTTTTCTTCTGAGAAAGCGGATTACAAGAACCCTAGTTTGCTCTAGATCTTTCTCTTGTTGCAGGTAGATGAATAGATGATGATCACTCGAATACGTGGATCTCTTAGATCTCTTGATCTCTTTGATGATAATTTTGAATGTACAGCTCTCGGTCCTTTATATAATATTTAAAACCAGAAACCCTAGATTCCATTTATGAGAATATACAGTTACAATACAATCTACAAAATCTCACATCTGACGGCTCTGGTTGCGCCACGGAACCGCCGCATATTATCCTCTGTGGCCGCGGTTCAACCGCAATATAGTGGAATCAGGATTTGATATTTCTTCTGGTCTCTTGTGTTGACATGTGGAAATCCTTTTGATCTCTAGATTCTAAAAATACTACTCTGAGTCTCTGTCGTTGCTAGGTCTCTCGATTTGCTTCTAAAATTTGGCAGATTCAGTTCCGATATCCTGATTTGACCTGGATCTCTTACTTGGATTCTAGACCTGAGCTAATATCTGCACAATATCTCAAATCAAAGTGTTTAGTAGAATATGGTATTCTTGAGATATTATCCTAACCATTTATATAATATAATATCTTAAGAATATTGATTATAAATATTTGATATGATATGCATATTTTAATTATTAAGATTTTCATTTAAATATTATATGCATATATTTTCCCTCATTATATTAATTATAATGTAGAAACATATGCTAATAAACTTTTTACAATTAAACCCACATATGTTTTATATTTATAATAAACACATTTTTATACTTAACAATAGTAAGAAAAATATTCATTCAAATGTGCAATATTTTAGACTAATCAGGCTTCCAAAAAGTTAAAAGAAAAATTCAGAAAAAATAACGTGTCTGATGGGATTTGAACACAGGGATTACGTCACAGCAGTGCAAGGTCTTTACCAGTGAGATACAAGTTGTTTCTTGCTGTTGTGTAACAAAATTAACTTATAGCTCAATCTCAGACTGTATAACTCATTTCTGTATATTAAACTGGAAAATTTTGTAAAATAAATTCAAAGTCGTTACATTCTACCCTCCTTATAAAAATTTCGTCCTCGAAATTTACATTTACATAGAGACTAATTTACAAATAAGTGAGGGTATTTTGCACGCATGTTTTCTTCTCGTTCCCAAATTGATTCTCTTGGTGAATCTTTTCTCCACATCACTCGGGCCAAGTTTACTTGCTTGTTCCGTAATGTCTTCACCTTTCGGTCCAGGATCTCAACGGGTGGTTGCTCGCAAGCCAGGTCAGTCTGAACTGTGAGCTCCGAGTGATCAAGGATGTAGCTGGGGTCGCTCACAAATCTTCGTAGCTGTGATATGTGGAACACGTTGTACACTCTTTCCATTGAGGGTAGTAGTGTCAAACGGTATGCCACTTCTCCAACTCATTCGAGAATGTCGAACGGTCTTATGTATCTGGGACTGAGCTTACCCCTCTTGCCAAAGCGGATCACTCCTCTCTTTGAGGATATCTTTAAGAAAACATGGTCTCCAGATTGGAACTCCAGGTGTCGGCGCTTTGCATCTGCCCAATATTTCTTTTTGTCTTGGGCCATGCGCATTCTTTCCCTTATCGTGTGAACTACGTCCACAGTTGCCACGATCATCTCTGATCCAAGGAGTTCACGATCTCTGATGTCGTCCCAACTTAGTGGTAAACGACACTTTCGTCCGTAGAGTGCTGTGAATGGTGCCATTCCAATACTTACCTGATAGCTGTTGTTGTATGAAAATTCCACAAGGTGTAGGTGATCTTCCCACGAACCTCCGAAGTCTAACATAGAAGATCTTAGCATGTCCTTCAGAATCTGAATTGTTCACTCGGACTGTCCGTCCTTTTATGGATGATAAGCCGTGCTGAAGTTCAGACTCGTTTCTAGGCTAGCTTGCAGACTCTGCCAAAACTATGATCGGAATCTGGTATCACGATCGGAGACGATGCAAACTGGTACTCCATGTAATCTCACAATCTCGTACATGAGTTTCATGGGTATCAAAACTAGTACATTTTGAAGGGTTAAATCTTACTTTAGATTCATGCTTACCTCCATGTACTTCTTTGCCAACGTTTCGGTAGATTGGTCAACTCTGAATGGAATAAAGTGAGCCGACTTGGTAAATCGATCCACAATAACCCATACTGCGTCGTTACCCTTCGTGCCGCGAGGAAGGGCAGTCACGAAGTCCATGATAATGTGCTGTCATTTCCATTCTGAGATTGGTAACGGCTGAAATAGACCAGCAGTTCTATGATGTTCAGCTTTTACTTGCTGACACACCAAACGCTTGGCTACGCTTCTGGCTACTTCGCGCTTTATTCCATACCACCAGTAGTGTTACCGTAGATCCTTGTACATTTTTGTACCACCGGGGTGTACAGAATAAGGAGAGCTGTGAGCTTCTTTCATCAACTGTTCTCGAATTGAGCCGTTTGGTACACATAATCGACTTCCAGATCGCAAGGATCCATTTTCATGGATGATGATCTCAGTTCGAAGTCTACTTTCTACTTGTTCTCGGATCTTTTATAGCATGGCATCATTTGCTTGAGCTGCTTTGATCTGATTAACAATAGTAGTCTGGACTTGTAAGTTTATCAAATACGAAGTGTTACCTGGCATAACTACTTCGATCGCCAATCTGTGCAATTCCTGTTGTAGCTTCCACTGAACGGTAAGATTCATTGCTAATGGCTGACGGCTAAATACATCAGGAACTACGTTCACCTTCCTTAGATGATACTGTGCTGCCATTTCCATTCTGAGATTGGTAGCGGCTGAAATAGACCAGCAGTTCTATGATGTTCAGCTTTTACTTGCTGACACACCAAACGCTTGGCTACGCTTCTGGCTACTTCACGCTTTATTCCATACCACCAGTAGTATTACCGTAGATCCTTGTATATTTTTGTACCACCGGGGTGTACAAAATAAGAAGAGTTGTGAGCTTCTTTCATCAACTGTTCTCGAATTGAGCCGTTTGGTACACATAATCGACTTCCAGATCGCAAGGATCCATTTTCATGGATGATCTCAGTTCGAAGTCTACTTTCTACTTGTTCTCGGATCTTTTGTAGCATGACATCATTTGCTTGAGCTGCTTTGATCTGATTAACAATAGTAGTCTGGACTTGTAAGTTCATCAAATACGAAGTGTTACCTGGCATAACTACTTTGATCGCCAATCTGTGCAATTCCTGTTGTAGCTTCCACTGAACGGTAAGATTCATTGCTAATGGCTGACGGCTAAATACATCAGGAACTACGTTCACCTTCCTTAGATGATACTGTAGGATAATATCAAAGTCTGCCATGTGTTCTAGCTGTCTTATCTACCGCATGTTCAATTCCTTCTGAGTAAATACATACTTCAGACTGTTGTGGTCGGTATATATAACCACTCGTTCACCCAAAAGATAGTGGTGTCAAATCTTAAGTGCAAAGATAACGGCTGTCAACTCCAGATCATGTGTTGAATAGTTGCGCTCATGAACCTTCAGCTGTCTCGCCGCGAAAGCCATAACTTTTCCATGCTGATGTAGAACACATCCTAATTCCTTACCGAACACATCACAATGTACGACGAATCCTCCAAACTGATCCGGTATTACAAGGATATGAGCTGAAGTTAATTTTGACTTGAGTTCTACAAAAGCGTTTTCACATACTTCTGACCACACGAATACTTCATCTTTACGTGCGAGCTTGGTCAGGGGTGTTGCGCTGGCGTCTCGAATCCACTATTTTCAAGATCTTTTCCCTCTGGTCTTCGAAAAGCCTTCAATGAATCTTCGGTAGTATCCTGCTAATCCTAAGAAATTTCGTATATCTTTCACCGTCTTTGGTGTCGGCCATTCGCTGACAGCTGACACCTTAGCTGGATCTACTGCGATTCCTTCGCCTGAAACAATATGTCCGAGAAATCCGACTTGATCTAGCCAAAATTCACACTTGTTGTACTTGGCATAGAGTTGATGTCGTCGCAATGTCTCGAGGACAATCCGTAAATGCTCGGTGTGTTCTTTCCGATTCTTTGAATACACCAGGATGTCGTCGATGAAGACGGCAATGAACCTGTCTAAGTACTCTCGGAAAACTTAGTTCATCAGATTCATAAAAATAGCAGATGCATTGGTCACTCCAAATGGCATTACAAGATACTCATAATGACCATATCGAGTTCTGAACGCCGTTTTCGGAATATCGGACTCTTTAACCTTCACCTAATGATAATCCGAACAAAGATCTAGCTTCGAAAATACATAAAACCCACTTAGCCGATCGAAAAGATCATCGATGCACGGTAGTGGATACTTGTTGTTGATCGTCACTTCGTTCAGACCTCGGTAATCCACACATCCTGTATGAACCTTCTTTCTTCCTCACCAGTAAAACCGGAGATCCCCAACTTGAAGTACTGGGACGAATCCAACCTTTCTTCAGGAGTTCGTCCAACTGAGTGCAGATCTCCTTCAACCCTTCAGGACTTAACCGGTACGGAGCTTTGATTACCGGTTGTGCACCAGGTATTAAGTCAATGCTAAACTCAAGAGCTCGATCGGGAGGCAAACCTGATATATCTTTAGGGAACACATCCTCGAACTCTCGAACTATCTCTGGCTTTTCTTCTTCCACCGGTAGGGTAAACACTTCTGCATTCTTTGGTTTAACACAGAAGATTCCTGGCTCCAATGTTCTATCTCCACTTTTGAAGTAGAAGACTGGGTGATCTGGTATCTCAAATACTACCCTCCTTTGACGGCAGTCAATCGTAGTATAGAAAACTCCCAGCCAGTCTGTTCCCAACACAACATCGAAGTTTGGGATGTCCGGTACTTTGAAATTCGCATAGAATTCTCGTCCGCAAACTACAACTGAAAACTGATCAAATCCTATAGTTTCTTTTAATACTCCATTTCCGAAACTGACATTCCAGCTTGAAATGAGTCGCTTCACGGGAATCGCATGCGTTCTCACGAATCGTTGCGACATGAAACAGTATGACGCTCCGGTGTCGAACAGTGCGAGTGCAGGAAGGGTGGCTACTAGTATAGTACCTAAGTTGTGTGAGGTTGGTTTTAGATACAGGAAAAATATAGTGATATACAAGAATTGAAAAGATGTGAAAGGATTGGAAATTATCAGTGATAACTTGGCCTGTGGCTTCGGCTTCCTCAACCGTCATTGTGAAAGCCTGGCGTCTGAGTACGTTCCTCTTTGCTGGAGGCATATTTCTCTGTTCCTAAGGCATGTTTCTCTGCCCTTGAGGCATGACCCTCTATCCTTAAGGCATGTTTCTCTGGCCTGGTGGAATTTATGAAGAGGCTGTGCACGAGGTCCACGTGGAGGTGGAGCAGGGAGAGCAAGACGAGGTGCAAGAGCCTGAATAGCTGGCCGCTGCGGGACTGTGATTGCAGGTCTTGGTGCTGGAGCTAGGTTGAGTCGATATGGACATGCTCCTATAGCATGAGTGGATGCGCCACAAACCAAACACAGGCCATTTGCATAACTTCAGTCTTTCGCCAGGTGTCCATTCCTCTTGCAATAGAAACAAAAGTCCGGACTGGGCCGGTTAAATGATCTTCCCAGTCTCCTGGGTGCAAAAGTTAGCCTGGAATAGGCTCCTCCTGCCATCTGAGTGGCAGGGCACTTCACACCGGCAGTCTGCGGTCTGCCCTTCTTCTTCACAGCTGCCTCATAGCGCCGGGCAGCCTTCAAAGAAAGATCGTGGGTTGGGAAATCCCCTGTAGCATGTGCAGCTTGGATTTTTGGGTCCAACCCTTGCTAAAATCGTCGTGCCCAGATCTCAGCAGTAGGAATCAGGTGTGCAGCGAACCTGTTACAACCTTGTGTTAGCAGTTTAGTGAATGAAATCAGGAATTTGAATTTGAGACAATATCTTACCTGCTAAGCATGGTAAACTTAGCATCGTATTCATCCACAGACTTGACCCACATCGAGCCTTGTTGTGGGTGGATGAACTGCTGCTCCATGTCAAAACGGGCAGTCTCAGGGAAGTATTTCGCATCGAACATATTACGAAACGTCTTCCATTCAATCAGTTGGACGGGACGGCTTTCTTCAGCCTTCCACCAGACTCTGGCGTTGTTTGTCAGTTGCAGCTTCGCAACCCTCACCCAAGCAATCCCTAGCACTTGTGCTGCCACCAGATCTTCTATTGACTGAACCTATTCTTCCGCCTCCAGTGGGCTCTCTTTTCCTGAGAAGTGTTTTGGGTGCAGTGCCCGGAATTGCTCGACTCCGGGTGCCTCGACTTCGGGACGGTGCATGAAGATAGCAGTCTGTTGCTGCTGACCCTCCAAGAGCCTCTTGATTGCCTCAAGCAATACCGTTTGCTCGTTAATGGGAGCTGCAACGATAGGTAATGGTGGTAGAGTAGGCGGTGGGGTGTTGACATTGACGTTCGTGCTCATGTTGTTGGGAGAATCCATGACCTTGATAGGAAAAGAATGGTTGGGATAGATTCAAGGAATTTGAAATGTAAGGAATGTATAATTGCCGATTCTTATAATTCTTGTGATATATTGCTTAAGATTCCATGCAGAACTGACCTGCATGGGCCGCCAACAAAACCTGTCACGCCTCACTACTAGTGTACGGAACTGGTGACGTGGCGGGTCGCAACGTATTTACTAAGAAATAAATACGTTAAGCGTAATTAAGTAATATATGTAAAATGCACAAGAATGACAAGAGTTATAAAATAAACAACTTTTATTAGCATTCATCTTTACATACAACTGTTTTGAAAAGGAAAGGTACAATGATATAAATAGTACCTAAACAGTGGCATACAAACTGAAAGAAAATACAAGGAAAGCTAGAAGTCCGGCTGGGCAGTGAGCTGGTCCAAGTCCTCCTAGCTAGACTTAATCTCTTAAGAGTCCGGTCCTCCTGACGAACATTCCAAAAAAAGAAATAGACAGGAACGTCGTCAGCGAATTAGCGCTCGGTAAGTCCCAAAAGAAGGAATGGAATATAACAAGTACTATGAAATGAAACTGGTAAGTTGTACAAATATATGTTTGTTATTCTAACGTAGTTGTTTGTAACTTGGTACAGAAAGTATTTGTGCATACAAGAGAAGTCCATCTTACCCCGTGGACTATGGTAACATGTAGTACAAGGCCCCGTCAAAACCTACGGGACAACGGCACGAGAGTTCATGTAGGTGTTTTTTAAGTGACCATCTCGTGCCACGTTAATACGTTCCGCACCAATCTACCCCGTTATCCCCGCGTAATGTATTTTATAGGTTATATTTACAAGTCTTGCCGAAACCATGGATACAAGTTGTTCAAGTAGTCAGGTTTAGGATGTAATCATGTATTCAAGAAGTCATGTCAAATTATAACCATAGTTCGGTCAAGTCAAGTATTCATGTTTGGTATTCAGGTTCAAGTTCAAGTATTCAGGTTCAAGTTCAAGTATTCATATTAGACTTTGGATTCATATTTGAATTGGACACTGATTTGAGTTTGGATTCAGATTTGAGTTAGACTGAGACTTGAGTCAAACACTTGAAACTGATTTAGATCTTAAACTAGGTTCGGGAGTCATCGATAACTACTGCACATGAACGACAGGATGTGTTTTTTTCCAAGACAATTACCATTGAAAACTCCGTTAAGTTTTCTACCTTAAATAGGCAAGCACTCACTTTCTCCGGTTCTCTGAGGCCCAAGAGAATTGATCCCGCTTAAACCTATATTTACTAAAGTCCTTAAATATTATTTTATATAACTCGAGAGGGTTTTATGAAAAATATTTTTAATAAAATTAAAAATAAATCTCGAGAAGTTATTTATATTATTTAGTGTTTTCATGATGTGAATTTTAAGGATTTGAGGTATTTTATTGAAAATTACATAGCTTGGAAAGTTCATGATATTTTTATTGTAAAACTCGTCTTTTGTTGGTATCTTGATGGTATTTTGATGAAACTTGTAATTCTTTAAAAAAATGTAAGTTTATTATATTTTGAAAATATATGGATTTTGTAATTTTATATAATTATTAAAAATTAAATTTTATTTAAATAGAAAATTGCGTTTTTCTTAAAAACCGTATTTAACACCTTTTGAGACCGAATGCTCTGTGAGGAGGTCTACATCTCGCTCTACTGGCCTAAGGATTGCGATAATCCGCACCATCCAATAGCGGGTCCGCTAAAGAGGGTTGTAGAGCGATATTTGCAAAGGAATTTAAAATACTGTTTTAAAAGAAAACCGTTTTTAAAGTGAGTGGTATTTTAATGTAATATTGTACTCGTAACAAATTTTCCAACAAAGATATATCGTGCTATGGAACCAAGTGTATACGTGAGGGGTAGGTCGTTATCCTGTGAAGTTTTCCTAAAGGTATGTTTAAGCAAATATTAAAAGAGGTGATATTTAAAGTTCATGGTATTTTAATAAAAAACTTAAGTTAAAGTCATTTTCATGGAATTCTAGGTTAAAAATTTATTCTAAACATTTATAATTAAGATTACAATTATTGTGTAAAATTTGGATGAACAATATGTAAGAAAAAGGGAAGTTTTTAGGGTTTAGAAAATCGATATTGATATTAACCCCACTTACCGATATTCGTTTAAAATGAATTTTTAAAGAAGAGAAAAGAAGATTGGATGGGATTTACAAGTTAGTTAGGTCAAAGAAAGGTTGAAGAAGAAGAGTTGAACTTCGTGGTATCACGGAATCGCCGGAATTTGCTTTGATCCTCGCCGGAAGTTGATCGCTTGCTAACTCCTCTGTTACTCCGCTTGTAGTTAAAAAATTTTGAGAGTTTTGGCTTGAAATTTCAGAATGATATTGAGCCAAAGGGTGGGGTGGTATTTATAGCGGAGAATTAGGGTTTTGGAATTAAAATGGTGAATTAAAATACATTAAAAAGATGATAAATTAGGAATTGAAGGGGCTCTGTTTGATTGCAATTGCAGAGGAGTTAGGAGTGGGGGAAAAGTCGAGTGTGCAAAGCCCGAGGCTTATTTTCCTGGGTTCACCCGTCGGTACCGGCCTATATGGGCTTTCCGCCGGTCGATTTTAGGAGATGGGTCTCTAGATTTGTGCCACGTTTACAAGTCAGTATTTAAACACTTTTGCACATGTTTGATTTTTCTGTTTTCATTTTTATGTGTATTGCACGTGTAAACTTTTGGGGTTCCAAAAAGTTAAAAGAAAAATTCAGAAAAAATAATGTGTCTGAAGGGATTCAAACACAATGGCTACATCACAGCAGTGCAAGGGCTTTACCAGTGAGGTACAAGTTGTTTCTTATTGTTATATAACAAAATTAACTTATAACTCAATCTCAGGCTGTATAACTCATTACTGTATATTAAACTGGAAAATTCCGTACAGTAAATTCAGAGTCGTTACACTTTATGTGCTATATCAAGGAAAGTATTGAAAACCAGAATAAAACAGAAAATATTGAGATTTTTGAAACTTTCGTGATTTTCATATTTTAGCATGCAAAATAATGAAAATTAAAGAAAATAGAAAAAATTTGAATTTTTAAAAATTCGTGATATTCATGTGGATATTGAAAATTTGAAGAAAATGGAAAATTTGGGGATTTTTTAAAATATCACGATTATCGTGCTCTAACAAGCAAAATATTGAAAAACCAAAATGCACAGAATATTTTGATATTTTTGAAAATTTTGCGACTTTTGTATGTTTTATAGCATGCAAAATATTTTAAAAATCGAAGAAAACAGAAAAGTTTGATATTTTTGAAAATCACTCAATTTTCATATAGCAACATGCAAAATATTGTAAATCTAAATAAAACAATAATGTTTCGATTTTTGTAAATGTCACAGCCGTTCAAAATTTTGAAAACAAAAAGAAAAAATTTGAGTGTTCTAAAATTCATGATTTTCGTGTGCTATAGAATGCATAGAATTGTAAAAATGAATAAAAAAAACATAAAATGTTGAGATTTTTTTTTTAAAATACGATTTTTGCATACTTATATCAAGGAAAATATTTAAAATCCGAAGAAAACAAAAAATATTTTACTTTTCAAAATTTCATGAATTTCTTGTTTTCTAACAAGCAAAATACTGAAAAACAGAAATTTTAAGATTTTTAAAATTTTGCCATATTTATATATAGCAGCGTACAAAATGCTGAAAATTTGAAGAAAATAAAAAAAATATTGGAATTTTTGTACATTTCCTGATTCTGTGTGCTATATATAACAAGCGAAATTTTAAAAACTGAAGAAATTTTTTTCGGATTTTAAAAATTTCGCTATTTTCATATGCTAAGGAAAATAATGAATAGCTGAAGAAAACTGTAGAGGTATTTGCAAGTTAATTTTTCATATATTTTATATATGAAGTTCATAAATATGATATATATAGGTTACAAATCATATAATAACAAACTTTTAAATTGTTATGATTTTTCTTGACTTTGGACTTCTTAACCATGGGAGAAATTTTGAATGGATTCCATTAAATAATTTTCTATATCTTCATTTGTAACTTCATTTAGTTGGAACCCATAACTCATGGACCGGTTAATTGTTGCATGGGTGTGCGGAATGGGAGGTCTCGTGTTCGAGCCTCCACATGCACAGGGTATTTCCTCCCTCCCCCTTTCTTTTTTTAATTAAATGCGCACGCCCAGGATTGACCTGGACACGTGTGGGTTTGTATGTCATCGAACCCCTAGGCTAGCCAGGGATACTCGGTTGTCAAAAAAAAATTTTTATCAAGTTGAATTCTAAAATATTGTCATATAGTATGTAGATAATTGGCATCCTCATAAAATAGTAAGTCAATTGTCCAACTTTTCCTAAAATATTTTTTTTTAAAAAGAAAAAGAGAAAGAAAATAGCAATTAAATGTAAGAAATAAAAATGATTATTTTGCTTTTTAGTTCTTATAATCTTAAATTGCAGAACACTTGTATCTATCATACAAATTAATACTAAACTTGCGATGGAGGTCCTAAGTAAAGTATTTCTCAAGATCAGAATAGTCTAGTATCGAAAGGTACAGTGAAAATGAAGAAAATAAATACAAAACCGAAATTAGATTTACCTTTTAAGCTTAGCGACCAAATTAGTAGGCACAAGCCGCACAAAAGCCCAGATCTGGACCCATAAGATGGGTAACCTGTAAGGCTGTATGACGTGTTATAATACAGAAATATATCTCTCAACCCCTGTCACAACCTTGTAGTAATGGTGTAGGAGAAGAAACGTTTCAATATTCCGTTTGATCCCCGTCTCCATTCAATCCTAAACTTGTTTCACAATCTGACTAACTTTTATTGCAGCTCCCTCGCTCTCCTTAGCTTTCCGTCTCGATCTCATCACTGAAGCTCATCTTTCGTATTCCTTCAACGGCAAGACGGTATCATGTCCACGGCGCCAATACTCGATGCTTATGAAACCGTCAGGTTCAACTCTTACATAATTTGCTTCAAAAAATTTTGCTCTGATAATTTCATTCTTGGAATGTTGCAGAACTCAAATTATATGCGAAACAGATTAGATGTAGATCCAAAATCATTCATTCTATGATATTTGTGCATGCATATTACAAACTTTCTGATCAAAATCCTTCCTCGTAGCTCTACGCAAGACTTAGAATCATATAGAGTGCAGCGAATTATTTATTTTGCAGCCTTGGGCAGATTTAAGTACTCGAGCGGTGTGTACATTGAGAGCAGACCCCCAACAAGTTGCAAGCAAGAATCATAATCGAAATCATAATTGTTCAGACCAAATTGGTATTTATTCATAATTTTGTAAATTCAAAGGAATTAGCTAGATAAGGAAAATACTTCAAGTATGTGGCTCGATTTCTTCCCTCCGGCTTTCCTGGAGTTGCCAAAACGCGTCACTGAAAGGAGCATGAACAAGCAAGTGGACAGTATTAGTAAACCCAGCAGTGAATGAAATTTCCAAACAAATAATTTTCAATCCCTTTCTTTAAGAGGACAATAATATTTTTACGGTTTTACCACTCATTTTCTGTCCCTTTCTTTAAGATGCCTACAATTCACTTAATATGAACAAGGAGTCACAATAAATCCCCATATCGAATCCTTAATTCAATCATGCTACATTGCTACCTATCAATATATTGCTCACTGACACATTGCCAACTCTTCCATTTGTTTCAAACACGCAAAATCGTTACAATTTCATTTAAGCTTTTAATTACCCAAAGCTTTTCAATATTCCATTAAGCGAACGTATGAAAGGATTTTCTAATGGCAGTTCACACCAAAATGTAGATATCTAAAATTGAGGTGAGTCTACAGCATTTGCAAACAACTGAACAAAGTTCTATAGTGGTCCCGAAGACGCTGTTTGAGTTATTGTACAACATTAAAGAACATGAGTCAGAATGAGAGCATTTTCTCACAATGGTGCATGCATAAACCACCATGCGGATTCAAATACAAATTACGATGCATGCATGAGAAAACAGGCCACATACCAATTCTCCAAACAAACACTAAAAGTGCTTAAGCATGCATAAGTTGCAATGCAATATAATAACATATAGACCATCTTAGTGGTCTCAGTCTCAGAATCAATAAACTGTACTACACACTGCTATTGGATACTTTTCGAGAATGCTCGCTCACATTCATTATATATCATCACCTATTTTTTTGTTTGGTGAAAAAAAAGAGAAATATATGACTCCTAGCCCATACCCAGATATCAAGCCAAAATAATAACCGGTCTAAATTACAAGTCTCCACCATTAGATTTTTTATTGTTTGGTTTGAGAGTAGGAATATGGCCCAAAACAAAAGTTTGATAATCTCACCCATTGTCAGTAATAGAAGCATGGATAGTTAATGGAAAAAGAAGTAAATCAAGATAGAGCTATAAATTATAATTAATCATATCGTGTTTAGTAAATTTTGGCTAACATGGAGGGAGTATCCATGAAATTTCACAATCAATGGTCATTCGAAGCAAAATGGACAACAATGACCACAAATCCCAATAATCAAGTTATTAACATATCATATTACGTGAAAATGGTAGATATTAATTTTGTAGTTGTGAATGAAACCCAAAATACATGCCAATGTTATGGAAAGCACAATACGAAGCTGGGTCAGTTATTGGGCTTAATAAGTTGTAACAGAACACAAAGGCCATGCCAGTTGGTTAGGGACTTTTCTTCTAATCTAAGCAATGCATTTTGAAACCATTGGTCCAATGTAATCCCTCCACTGGGTTAGTTCCAGATCTAGTTTTGGGACTAGCGTACTTGATAAAAGTTTCAAGGTTGCATCGGTAAGGATTAGCCTGCTTCTAGTAAGAGCTGGGACTACTATCCAAGAGCTTAAGGAAACCCATCCTAACTAAGTAGGTTGATAAATCTACACTTGGATGACCCCCACCTAGAGAGAATCAAGATTACTATTAACGCGTCGAGAATCCCTTCCGAACTAAATTGGTTGATAAATGTTCACATGATAAGGGTTTAGCCTCCTTTTAGCAAGAGTAGAGACTACTATTGAATAGCCACCCTAAATTGGTTACTAAATGTTCAAATTAATAAAGCTGTAGCATGCTTCTGGAAAGAGTCGAGAGTACTACTAAAGAGCCATCCATTGAAGATTAAAGCATCCACCGGAAATCGGTAGATAAATGTTTTGCAATGACAAGGCATTAGCACACTACTGCCTCTGGGGTCAAGACTACTAATGAAGAGCCGATCATCTCATCTTAAATTGATCGATAAATGTTTGCATTCTTAAGGCTTTACTATGCTTATACTGCGAGTCAAAACTACAATTGAAGATCCAAAAAATCCAATCCTAACTAAACTGGTTGATAAATGTTCAAATCGACAATGATTTATCCTCCTTCTAGCAAGCGCCGAGGCTACTAATGAAGAGTCCAGCATTCCATACTAAAAGGTTGATATGTGCTTCCATTGATAAGGCTCGCTTCTAGCACGAGACAAGATTGCTATAGAAGAGCCTATTATTGAAGAGTGAAGCATCTCATCGTAAGTTCGTTGCTAAATTTTTGCATTGAAAAGGCTTCAATGTGTCCCAAGTAAGGTTCAGACTACCGTTGAATGTAGTGTATCACATCTTAAATTGGTTAATAAATATTCATGTTTATATAAGCCTTTGTTATGCTTATGCTAAAGAGTAAAAGCAACTATTGAAGAGCTGAGAATCAGATACCATGTTGGTTGATAAATGTTGACATAGATACTCATTAATTTGATTGATAAATCTTGACATAGATAATGCTTTTAGCCTCTTTCTAGTAAGAGCCAAAATTACTATTGAATAGTAAAGCATTCCATTCTAAATTGGTTGTTAACTACCACATTGATGAGGCTTTAGCATGCTTTTAGAAAGAACCAGGGAACTACTATTAAAGAGCCTACTATTGAAGACAATGAAGAGCGAACCATCACATCCTAAAATGGCTAATAAATGTTTGCATTGAAAAGGATTCAGCACGTTCGTACTAATGGTTAAGACCTACCATTATAATGCCGGGTATCACATCTTAAATCGGTTGGCAAGTCTTCGCATGACAAGGCTTGCCTCTGGCAAGAGCTAAGACTACCAGGGAAGAGATGAGCATCCCATCATCAATTGGTTGATACATGTGAACTGGTAAAGCTTTATCACGGGTCAATCCTACTATTGAACACCAAGCTTCCAATCATATTGGACTAATGCTATTTGATGGACTAAGGGAACATAGCTCTTGTAGTAGTACTTACTTTCCTCTCCAAAATGAGAGGTCGTCAGTTCAATTCCGAAAAGGTTCGCATCCCCCAAAAATATTATTAGATGAAATCCAAAGAGGTGTTCTAAAGGCATAGTGCTCTAAAGTTCAATGGAGATTGTCGTGGCTTTCCATATAGATAAGTCAACATGACAAAGAGCTAAGCGTTGTGAAGTAGTTCCAATTGATTGAAACAATAAGAGTAGTCCAATCCAACTTCATCCAGAAACCAATCACGTTAGTTTAGCTCAACATCATCATCATCATCATCATCATATAGGCCTTTTCCCATCCAAAGAGGGTCGGCTATGAAGCAAATCACACTATCTTAGCTAACAATTGTAAATTGTGAAGTTTTTAAAAATGCGAAGCAAAAATATTAAGTCCAAATGTTCCAAGTCTAGTAAGTTGTTCAACATGTCATGAGTATGATGCGACAACACATCAATAAATGCCTTCAATTTTGACTCTAGTTATAGGTATTATCTATACAGGTAAGTCGGTTCTTCAAAAATATCTCTCTAGTATAGGACAACTAATGCAAATATTTGATTAACACATTTAATTTAAGTATAACCACTACATCAAATACATAAAAGTAGATAAATTCAAGATAGAGCATTTGATGGTGCATTACCCAAGAATTGAAGCTCGTCAACATCTTTGCTCAGAACTTTGGAGCATACCAAATAGACTTCTCCCTATGTGATTGCAGATTGTGGTGATAAGGCAGCACTTCACAACTCCCTTTCTCAACATCAAACACATGGACATGCTCTCTTACAGCATTATTAACCATAGACTTGGAAATAGAGTAAATCATGTTTCCTCTACATCCAGAAACATCACTCCCAACACTAGACCACAGCGACCCCTGCTGCAAGAACATCTTGAGGTCACCAATATCCCCAAGCTTCTCCCACCTCAAGCTCAAATTATGGCTCGTATCCAACTTAAAAATCTCAATTTGATTCAGAGGAGCGTGAAAACTATCAGGATTACTAACAATCAGCAGATCGTCGCCCCATGCCAACATGTGGCAACACCACCGCCTTTTCAAAGACGGGACGGCTACAAACTTCCTCGCCAGGTCAAACTTTCCTGTCGGCTCACAACCTCCAACATCAAAAACCGAAACATTACCAGACATATCCATGGAATAAAACTTCCCCTTGTGATATGCCATCGAGGAGATGCGCGGAGGAACCACTACAGTCCATTCCGAATCCCCCAATCTGCAGTAGACGAACAGCCTAGGAGCAGAGGTGAAGGCTATAACGCAATCGCGCGGGGAATCGGGGTAGGGTTCCATGAAAGCATAGCAGGTGAAGGATGCATGGATCTTGCCCATATCCGAAAGCGGAAAAGGGATTCTTCTCGACCTCGAAACGAGGCTTCTTAAATCGAACATCGAAGGGAGCGGGATGGTGGATCCGGTGAGGGGATTGAGAAGAGAGACGTCGAGGTTGTTGTGGATGAAAAAGAGCCAGCCGCAGGAGGATCCGCAGAGGGTGAGGCCGCGAGCTTGGGGGAGGTTTATGGGGGTGATCCTGCCGTTGATGGGGCTGAGGAAGTAGCGGGTGATGGCGTCCGTCGGAAGAATCAAGAAAGGGATTTGGGGACGGAGATGGGAGGATTTGGCGGAGGAGCGCCATGACCTGCAGACGCCGCGGAATCGGATGAGGTTGGAGATGGTGGTGATCTTCGTCGAGATCAATTCCAGTAACTCTGGAAGAAGATTAGACCATCCATGAGATGGTGCGTCTTTCTTGCTCTCCGGTGCCACCATTGCTTTGGGGAGAGGAAAGAGAATAAATGGAGATCAAAGCATAATAACATGATAAAGAAACGACTCAGGGCCTATTTGGATTAGGGTTTTTTGCCGAAACAGGATGTAATAATATTAAAATTATTAAAATAAAATTATTTAAATTATACTTAGCAGAGTATGACGGTTTGCCCTCCATCCGCACAGAGAGAGAGGGTTACCAGAACCTGCCCCCACCCTCTTTATAAAGGAGAGGGTGGGTTTTAGGAACCGCACTCTTCTTTAGAGGGTAGGGGCGGGTTCAACCCGTCCTATTTTAATAAAAAAAAAATTAAATAGAATTTAAGAAATCTCGTTTTAAAAAACTGAATAAATAATAATATTGTTGTTTTTGTTACGGACGGTTGTCAAGTGTTATTACAGTTCATATAGAATTACTATAAATATGAATCTTGTATACACTCCAATAACAAAATGAATCCATCAAATTTATAATACAATTAGACATCCATTTGTAAAAGTATACAATTATCACTTTCTCTTTCCCTTTCCCTTTCCCAATCCGAGGAGGCTTGACATAAGTCCATGCCTCTTAGGATGACTGGACGACCCTCCCGTTTCTTGGGTATATGGCGGCGGCGGCGGCGCTTCTGCTTCGTCTTCAGCATCGTCTTGGACAGACTGTTGTTCCGCAAATCCTGAATGTGAGACATGTGTCAAATATGTGTTGCCTCCCAACAACTGTATGTAGGACGAAAAATCTGTCTCCCAACTTGGTTGTTGCTGCGAAGAACCTGTCCTGCTTTCATGTTGTTGCTGTTACACAAAACCTGGCCCTCATGGCTGCGCAAAATCTGTTCCCCAAGACTGGTGTTATTGCGCAAAACCTGACCCCCAAGACTGCTGTTGTTGCGTAAAACCTGAACCCCAAGACTGATGTTGTTGCGCAAAACCTGTCCCCCAAAACTGTTGTTCCTCCGGTTGTTGCGCTTGTTCAATATACCAGAGTTGTTGCTGACAGTATGGTGTTCAGAACCACTGATCCCGCTGCTCTGGATCTCCCTCATGCTACTGCTCTGGTGCCGGTTCATACTGCTGGTCTAGCGATGGCGATAAATGTAGAAGCATATTATATGAACTGAATATACCACCATATATGAGTCTACAGTAGAAAATAAAGCCTGAATATCTAGACCAGTATCAGTCGGATATGGATCCTGGATCAATGATTGTATATGATGCAACCCATGAACCTGTCATTACATTAAAAATAAGATATAATTATTGACTCATACCGTCGGATGTTAAAAACTAATATAATTTAAAGAATTTAACTCACCATTTCTCGTTCCATGTGGTCTCTAGGCTCGTACTGCTGGATGTTTGGAAAGTCATTAGGAAGAGCAGAAAGATATCTTATCGTAACACGTTTATACCATTGTAAATATGTTTCTGTAACGTCGGTGGTTGTTTGGTCACCTATTTGCTGTAAGGCAATATTGCGCTGTCTACCCTCCCATCTCAGCAAATATTGATGATGATGCTCCCACCAATCATGCTCCGCATTTCCTCCTCGCATGTCTCCCTCTATTGTCATAGGCGCAGGCGGCGGAACATGAATATGTTGCAATCTACCGAACTGTCGCAACACCCGGTCCGGTAGGTGCATGACCACGATATTAATGCAGAGTAGTAGGTATCGAGCCCGCCAAACCGGCTCTCCTTCGATACAAATGCCGGGTAATCCTTGCAGACGATCTGCTGTATAAGGCGTCCACGTGAATTGCGCAAATAACATAGTACAAAATTGTAATGAAGCTAATTTAAAAATTTTAAACAAAGTTAATTACCTAAGGTATGGTTACCTGAGTCGCCTCCATACGATCCAACTCATCTCTATAATACTTAAGTACTCGACGAGGAGCCTTATAAGATTTCTTATCACTCCACCATGAGCCGAGAGGCTTTCCAGGGGTATCCATGGCAGAAATATTAATGCGATCTGGTCTTTCCATACACATGTGCGCCCATGACCAAATCTATATATAAAGCGTCAGATGATAAGGGAAAGAACCAATATTACAATTTTGCAAATGTCTGGCTGTTAAAAAATACTATGTACCTGAATTAATGTAATGCAGCTACAAATTTTATTCTTCGTAGGAGCACATGCATTATCTAGTTCCTTGTAAAGATAGGCCAAGACCACTGCTCTCTAAGCATACTGGCCATACACATCAAAATCCGTAAGAATCCCAAGGTATAAAGGATGGACATGCGTTGCCGATTGGTCCGATATCAACCAAGAACCGATCATGTACAGAATGTAGGCACGTGTATGTCTATCCAAGACATCATTGGTAGCTTCATCAGGGATATTAGTAAATATATCTTTGAGCCAGTTCAAACTGATCTTATACCCCTTAATATAGCCTCCTGGTGCCTGAATTTTACAAATAATTGTTAATTAATATCACTGTAACATACTTAAACTTTTGATTAAAAAATTACGAATTATACCTGTCCGAGAGAAGACTTAATATATGTATCCCAATATGGGTGTTTGGTATATAGACCCACAATTGTACCTCCGACCAATCCAAGGTTATTCACCCGTAAAACAAGTAAGAGGCTAATATCCTGGAGTGTGATAGTGGTCCCACCCCATCTAAGATGAAAAGTGTGAGTCTCTTTTCACCAACGCTCAATAAGAAAGCTAACGAGACTGTGGTCGATTTGGATATGACGAAGCAATGAAGCTTCATAAAATCCGGTTCTTCGAATCCGCTCGATTATACGATAATCAGTAACTTGCCACTTGTCAGAACTATGACTGACGACTTGAAGATTATCTCCACCCTGCAAAATTTAATCATATTATTTTCAACTATTAGAATTAAAAGAAATGGGGAATTAAAACAAATTTAATAAGTTTTGAATCTTTCCTCCCTGTGTAATATACTGAAAGATCTAGGTTCGTTTTGATTTACGAGCAGTGATTTGTCGAATGGTTGATTCTCCATTGAAATTATTTTGATATTACAATTACTGAAAGATTGAGACAGTTAGTGGGTTTAGAAGGGAATTTGGATAGAGATAGTAAACTAAAGATAGTGAAAATCAGAGTGAAGAGGGCGGGGTTTTATAGGGAAAGGAGGGCGTGTTCCAAGAACCCGCCCTCATCATTGCCCACACTTCTGTTTTTTCCTAAAACATTGTGTTGTCAAATCTTTCGTTTTTTTCTTAAAATATATTGTGTTGTCAAATCTTACTTTTAAAAATTAATCATAGGTGTGTTGTCAAATCATACTTTTTTTAAAAGTAATTATGTGTGTTGTCAAATCTATTCCCTAATCCCGCTCTTTCATTTTGCAAAGAAGAGGGCGGGTTCTTAGAACGCGCTCCCTTCAATAATTTTATGCCAGCGAGTTCCAACAACCCGCCCTTATCTCTGTTGTTTTTTCCTAAAACATAATGTCGTGTGTTGTCAAATCTTTTGTTTTTTTCTTAAATCATATTGTGTTGTCAAATCTTACTTTTAAAAATTATGTGTTGTCATATCATACTTTTGTTTTATTAAAGTAATCATATGTGTGTTGTCAAATTTATTCTCTGATCCCTCTCTCATTTTACAAAGAAGAGAGCGGGTTCTTAGAACACGCCCCCTTCAATAATTTTATGACAGCGGGTTCCTAAAACCCGCTCTCTAAATTAAAAATAAGGAATGTAAATAGCTCGTGACTCTCGTGACTCTGACCTATTGTATTGTCAAATCGAATTTGTCACACGGTTACAAGAACCCGCCCTCTCATTTAGAAAGGAGATAGCGGGTTCCTAAAACCTGCCCTCTAAATTAAAAATAAGGAATGTAAATATCCCATGACACTTAACCCAATAGGCCATGACTCTAACCTATTGTCAAATCGAATTTATAGAGGGTTACAAGAACCCGCCCTCACATTTAAAAAGGAGAGGGCGGGTTCTTGAAACACTCCCTCCTTAATACTTTAAATAATTTTACTTAATCCAAAACAAACCCGTGACCCATTTATCTCCAGTCAAATTTAAAAGGGGATAGCGGGTTCGAAGAACCCGTGACCCCTTTACCACCAAACATATATAGAAACCCCTCTCTCTCCTCCCATTTGCTCTCCATTCTGCTCCAATTTGCATCTGCACTCTCCTCCCATTTGCTCTCCATTCTGCTTCGATTTACATCTGCACTCTCCTCCCATTTGCTCTCCATTCTGCTCCAATTTGCATCTGCTCCTCCTGCAAAATCTCATCCTGCTCCGATTTGCATCTGCACCTCCTACAAAATCTCATCTACACCCCTTCAAATGTATGTAAATTTATTCTAACGTTTATTTATTTTTCAATGAATATAATCATTATATAAGTTGTTAACGCTTTTTTTTATTGTTGGGTTAATATTGTTTGATGCAGATAATGGCAAGTTCAAGTTTATTTGTTGTATGTAAATACGATGGTCAGTTTGTCACAAGTGCACAAGGTCCCGAGTATATGAGCGGGTGTGCCAGAATTATGCGATTAGAACTATCAACGACTTATAATGAAATCGAAAATAAAGTGTTTAAAATCACGAAATACGATCCCCGTGAAATTAAGCTTAAGTTAAGTTGTATATGGCATATATTTAGTGAAAATGCATGGTTGAAATTATAGACAATGCATCAATATTTTCAATGATAGACTTCGGTCTGGCAAACACCCAGCATTCTTTTAAACTTTTAGTTCAGAAGGAACAATTGGAAGTATCAGATGTCGTTCCAACGGGTAATTTTGATGGTAATACTAGAGGTAGTTCCTGAGGATACGGTCCTATGGTTAACGATGATACCGTTAGTCTCAGTTGATACGACTATACACAATATTATTCAAACCTTCAAATTCAAGGGTAAACATTTTATAAATCCACTTTTTGTAATACCAAAATACTAATATATTTTATATATTAAATACAGATTTTCCTAATCGACTGCTGCAGCTGCATGCACCCCTGAAGAACAACAAGGATTACCATATACAACCTTCCAAAGGTAAATAAATCTGAAACAAGTGGTGATTATGTTTATATTCTTCGTAATACGAAAATATTAAGGAAAAATTATATAAGAACAATTTATATACTAAACGCAGATTTTCCCATACCTCCGCATCATTCCAACACGATCCAAGTAGCGCATTCCAAGTATGTCCGTCTGCATCTTTTCGGTCTTTTCACCCCAAACCATCCATATTATACCGACCTCAACCATCATATATTACATCTGAGTTTTATGTTGCTACGGTTGACATTGATATGGGTGACAGTGATGATGATGAAACTGGTGAAGGTCATCAAGGGGAGGATAGCGTGGATTATGCCGCTGGATTGAATGAAGTAGCATTGATTGATGATATGGCCGCGAATAATGATTTTGTCGAACTAAAAGATCCCGGCCTCGATCCGCTGGAAGATGATAGTTGGGTGGACTTAGCCGTGGCAGAAGTAAATAGTGAACCATATTTGAAAGCGACTGTGGCAGGCGAAAATTGCGTCACTGTTGGAGATATGTTTCAGGAAAAAGGAGATCTTATTTATAAGCTGAAGTTGTGGGCTATTCAAAAAAACGTTACATTTAAAACCAAAGAGTCAAATAAGACGTACTATACCGTGGTATGTACGAAAGCTCCTGAATGTAAGTGGAGATTGCATGCATGTTGTTCCAAAAGAGCCAAAGCTTGGAAGGTCACGAAATATAACCAAGAACATACTTGCATCAATTCTATTATGTTAAAAGATCACAGGAATTGCACTTCATCTTACATTTTCTCACTAATCATGCTACTAATCCGTACAGATGTGGCGATGACTCCCCGAGAGATACGACTCTACGTCAGCGGAGAGCACAAAATTCAGATTTCGTATGTGAAGGCATGGGATGCTCGTAAAAAGGCATTATGCAAGACATTTGGGGATTAGGAAAGCTCGTACAACTCACTAGTCTCTTTTATGGAAGCCATGAAAGCATCAAATCCGGGGTCCGTATACCGGTTAAAAACCACAGAAATAGATGTCAATGGCTGTGTCAGGTTTCAAAGAATTTTCTGGTGCTTTGCTCCTTGTGCGGCTGGTTTCACACACTGTCGGCCGGTATTGTGCGTGGATGGGATGTATCTATATGATAAGTACAGAGCTTGCATGTTAATTGCTACAGGTGTTGACGCTAATAACGGTATATTTCCGTTGGCATTTTCTATTGTCGAAGGTGAAAATACATCATCCTGGTCATGATTTTTTCGTCAACTCAAAAGTATCCCATCTGTTATTGATAAAACAGATTTATGCATCATATCTGATAGACATCTAGGAATACTAGCTGCAATGAGAGCTGTATTTCAGATGACCCCACATAGGTTTTGACTGCGGCACTTCAGACAAAAGTTTGATAGAAAATTAAAAAATTTAGATCTACATAAGCTTATGTACAAAGCCGGTGAAGCGTCTAATCCTAATGTTCATGACATGTACATAATGAAAATTGAAGAGATGAGTCAAGCCGTGAAAGCATGGTTAGATGAGTATCCAGTATGCATGTGGTCACAAGCACATGATAATGAATGCAGATATTTACTAATGACCACTAATATGTCTGAAAGTTTCAACGGGGTCCTTAAAAGTGTTAAAGGCTTACCGATACAGGGGTTGATTGTTCGAACCTTTTTCAGAGTGAATACTTACTTTGTACAAAGAAGGGAAAAGTTTTTTGGCGATGGAGACTCCACTCACCGAGTATTACGAAGATATATTCCGGAAAAGAGAGCGCATAGCACAATACTATAGATCTGAAAAGTTTGACACAACGGAGTTTCAAGTTACGGGGAGTAATGAGAATCAATATACTGTAAATTTTAGATATGAAGGGCTATCTTCGTGCACATGCGGTGTTTTCCAGCAACAACATTTACCTTGTGCCCACGTAATTGCTGCTGCGAGCAACATGCATAACTCACATTACAATTTTGCTTCCCGTTACTATTCAGTTTTCAATTACCAAGGCGCATACGATCCAAAATTTCATCTTATACCAGATAGTCATTATTGGCACTATTATACTGGGAACAGACAAACACCGACTGTATTACCGCCAGACAAAAATATAGGACCTAGAAGATCTAAGATGCGTTGAGATCGAATGACAATGGATGCTGATCCTCAGCAAAGGCATGGCAGATGTAGCCTATGCAAACAACCAGGTCATTATACGACCAGATGTCCAGGACAGTCAACAGGGGCGGGACCTTCGAGATCGTGACTAGTGCATCGGAAGAAAATCAGTTAGCGCTTGTAAAGAAACTTGTACAATTTAATTGTATTATAAATTTGACGGATTCATTTTGTTATTGGAGTGCATACAAGATTCATATTTATAGTAATTCTATATGAACTGTAATAACACTTATCAACCGTCCGTAACAAAAACAATAATATTATTATTTATTCAGTTTTTTAAAACGAGATTTCTTAAATTCTATTTTTAATTTATTTTTTTATATTAAATAGGGCGGGTTCTAGCAACCCGCCCCCCCCACTCTCTAAAGAAGAGGGCGGGTTCGAACCCGCCCTCTTCTTTAGGAGGGTGGAGGCGGGTTCTGGTAACCCGCTCTCTATGCGGGGTCGCAAACCGTTCTACTCTGCTAAATATAACTTAAATGATTTTATTTTAATAATTTTAATATTATTACAACCTATTTCGAAAAAAAACCCTTTGGATTAAGATTACTTTTCTTCAACAAGTGAATAAAAATCAGGATCTTTTCCTGTGATTATTTTACCGTCCCATCATCCCATCATATTTAGCTTAAAATTGTATCTTTATCCACTTAAAAATAAATTAGGAATTCCTAGATTATTATATAAGTGATTTTTTATAAGTAGAGTTGACCAAATAATACACCATAATACACCTTGTTAATTTAAAAATTAATTATTTTTAAGGGGGGGGGGGAGGGGGAGATGTGGAGGGTTTTAATAATTAAAAATTTAATTATTTTTTTGGAAGAAGAGAGGGAAAGATGTGGAGAGTTCTAGTAATTTATCTTTCCCTTGATGATATGGAGGCTTGAGAGAAGAGGATTTTTCTTTCTTTTTTCTTCTTTGTTCAAGAAGAGGAGGGGTGGATCTCTAACCAAGTCTATTCACATTATAAAAGAGTGTTTGTGCGTGTATAGGGGAGTGCTCCATTGTAAACCAGTCCGTGTTTTTTAAAAATGGGACCTCTCGATCTACGACATATTTTAACGATCCGATCAAGTTGATCACCCTACCCGCAAATGAATGTATATGAAAATCAAGAGATTTGAAGATTTCTAACCTATGCATCGGAGGATGTTTGTGTTACATTATCGAAAGACGTTCATTTTTGCACCCATCGTTGCATTGGTTATATGAAGTTTATGTTGCATTATCAAAAGAATTTTGGGAAATCTATATTTAAGGATCTTGAATAACTAATTAGATTTAGTAGTATTAATCTTGGACCATCTACTTATTTGCTTTTCAATCCAACGGATGAGATCGACCGTCTCATTGTCTCATATAAGTATTGTGTCTCACTGGATCATTACTATATGTGTGTGAGAGAGAGATGACTAATTTACTCTCAGGGTATAACCAGCTTTATTATGTCATGTGGATGAATGGATAAAATAAAGATAGTTTTTATCATTTATAAGAAGAGAGAAAGTAGAGAATCTTGTAAAAATCATACGAGATTCTCTCTTATTGAAAATGACAAAAACCACCCTTACTTTATGCATAAATGAAAGGCAAATGAAGTAATTATCTATAGGGCATAACTAAGCTAGTTATGCCCTGCGAGTAAATTAGCCTTACCCATATATGTCTGTGTATGTGTGATCATATGAGGTTTGGCCTTATCTCTTATTTTGAAGTCCACTTCTCAAACACACAATCCATTGTGTTTTTACCAATCTGCACCTGCCATCGTGATCTACATGTGTTAGATAGGTTATGTATCAAATTTTACATGATTTGGAGACTTCTAACACGTCCATCAAGCGATCTTGTTTTTCATGCATCATAAAGTCATCAATTTTTTAGTTTATTTGAAGGATTAGTTTGAGGACACCGAATTCCGTAAAATTCGATACGTTATTTATCTAATACACGTAGATCACGATAACCGATACGAATCGGTGAAAAACACGACGGATTGTGTGTTTGAGAAGTGGACTTCAAAATAAAAAATGAGACCAGACCTCATAGGACCACTCTTATATATATATGTTTTTGCCATTAATACTTGCATTATATTCTTTACAGTGTTTATAATAGTAATTGAGAATAATAACAACAGTAGCAGTAGTAACACTAACACCACCACCATTACCACCACCAACAACACATGGTAATGTTTTAATAATAGTAATGAATATTTTAAGAAATTGTAAACATAATTATGTGTAAGATATAAAAACCTATATGGGCTTAAGGGTCATGAGCTCAGCCTCCGGAATTTTTTCCTAAGCTCCCCGCCCGAAACACCCTGGTTGCCTCGTAGGGGGAAAAATTATTTTCCCTATCTTCTCTGTGCCTCAACTCCTATTTCTTTTGAGGTATTAATATAGAAACCATAAACCCAACCCAAAATCAATCCTCTGTTAATGTAGCATACCTAAAATCAATCCTCTGGGATTACGAACAACTCCTGCTTTAAACCCAAAAGCGATTAAAATGGGGATCTACACCGTGAGTCCAAGAACAGTTCTAACATCAAAGATTGAAGACTAGGACTTCAAGATCTGATCGCTAACTGAAGCTGATGAGATGGGGAGGTTGATGGTGTATATCTGACCTGGTAGCGGCTCGAGGTTTGTGTGGAGATCCGAAGAGAGATTGCGGATCTGTTAGGAGAGGTTCATGTTTTTTCAAATTCACGAACTTTTTCGTGCGGTGTCCAATGAACGATCCATTCCGTTTAAGTTGTTCTACACGTCTTAAATAGTGTATGGATATAAAATCGCATCAATCAGAAGTGTTTTTCATGTGTAGAAACATGTGGATTTATTTCAGTCGAACGAATTTTAAAATTTTAAAACTAGGTTCGATACATGCAAGACACTTCCGATGAATGCGACCTTTTATCTATACACTATCTAAGACGTGTAGAACAACTTGAATGGAACGAATCGTTCGTCGGACGCCGCACGAAAATATTCACGAATTTGAAAAACACGAACCCGCTCAAACAGATCCGCACTATATATATGTGCGCACGCGTGTGTTTTTGCCATTAATACATGCCTTATATTCTTGGCCATATATATGGGGGGGTGTGTGTGAATTTTGGGTTTTTCCATAAATCTATATCTGCATATAGAGAGGAGCATTAGTCGTAGTTCTACATGCAGGCGAAGTTGCGGCCAAAAGTTTATAATTTTTGATGTTTTAAATTTCACGTTATTGTAGCATGGCTTAACATATGTTAATTGCTTGTGCAGTATTTCCCCAAGGATTAAGGCATCAAGACACTTTGTTGTAGATATTTTTAAGCTCTAATTTATACTGCAAGGTTATCAATTGTAGCACTTGTGGGTTGATCCACAGGAAAGATGTCAAATTTAGTTGAAATCTAATGAATTAAGGAAAATATCTTTTGTTAAGAATATTATACTACTATATTAAATGCGATAATAATTTGCGATATTGATAAAGATTTAAATAAGTAAATTAAATGCAATATTTAAATAAAATAAAATGCAAGATTTAAATAGATAATAAGGAAAAATATTTAGGGATTTGAATCCAATAGATTTATTCATGGTGATTTATGAAAATATATTTTTCTATCTTTTGTTCCATCCCTAAAACAAATATCTATCAATTCATAAAAGCATAAGATGCGTGTGCATCGCAATGAACTATAAAATCTAACAATAAGTATAATTCATATGAACATCACATAGCATCCTATCAATTAACAACGAGAAGATATATATTCAATAGATTATTTGCTAATTAATGCAGAATTACTTTAATCTAAACCTTCTGCTAAGTAGATCTAATGGGTGTCAATTATCAATCTACCTAGTTTTATTGACCAGTCCAAATTAACCCGAAATTAACTAGATCGACTATAAACAATAAAAATATAAACTTTACTTTCTCTTGATAAATTCCATGGTTGTCAATCGATCATTAATTTACCTAGTTTATCGGCAATGCATATCATTTTCCTAAATAAACCTTATGGTCGCCAATCACTCATTGATCTATCTAGTTTATCAGAATTGCAAAAAAAGAATTTATTTTTAGTATTTAAGTATTTGTCATTAAGATCATAAAAAAAACTAAAGCTTTAAAAAACATCACCAATCACAAACCTAGTTTCATCTAACCCTAGACCGGATAATTAGCTATGCATAATAAAATAGAAGCAATGAATAATAATGGAAGACATAATAATTAAAATAAAAGTATAATATTATCTTACAACTCTAATACTTGATCTTGCTCTCCAAACCCTAGCCATCGAAATAAAAAGAGAAGACGAGAGATATTTAGCCCTCTGTATTCAATGAGTATTTATAGTTTTTCATCGAATACAGGGTACCAACAAAATGACAATAAAAATACAAATCTTCAGAAAAAATCGAGATTATTTTGCCAAAGGGGATCGGTTAAAAGCGGGTTTGCTTCGGCTAAAAGTCGACCAATTTGGAGAAGTGGGCTCCACTTTGGCCTCCGGCTTCCTTACCATGAATTGAATGTTTCCGGCTATTTAGATCACTGTAAATCATTTCCATGCATTTATGTTCTCTCTTTAACTCATTTTATCGATGTAAAACGCATGTGTTGGTGTCTTTTCTTCACATTTTGCAATTAAGCCATTGTCACCTGCAAATATCATAAAATACATTTGCGCAACATTAACTATGACAAAATAAAGATAAATATGAATATAAAATATGTATTAAAATACACCAATCAAATATCCCGCACTTATCTTTTTCTAGTCCTCTAGCAAAACATATAGACTCTAAAAACTAAAAACTAAAAATCTAAAAAAAATAAAAACTACTTATGCTTCTTTTTGCAGGCGTTGCGATTGCACTTAGTGCAACAAGCCATTAAATCTCAAGATTACCCAAGCGGACGAGTGTTGTCTCGTGAGGGTTTTCAGCGGATACTACCCAGAAAATCCCAAAAAAGAAAATAAAAGAAAGTAAAAATAAAAGAAAAACTAAAAATAAAGAAAAGAAAAACTACAAACCCAAAAACAAGAAATAAAAGCAAAGTGAAAACAATAAAAGGTAGAATTTTGCGGGTTTTTCGGTTTTCAAGAATTATCATCCTAAAGTGTCGTTTCAAATCTAGAAATTCTATCCTCCTGTAACACCCGAGTTCATTTATACCAATTCCAGTTTTCGTATTTACTTATCCATGGTTTATTCTTGATTTATCGTGTTTGGGTCGAGTAGTAGTTACTTGGTGCTTTGCATTCGACCCGACCCGCTTACTTGAACTTGTTTGATTTATATTTATAGTTTACCCTTACTCGTTGCTTAGACACGTGAATCTAGTATAACCTGCATATCGGCATTTCTTCTGGCATCGCATGTTTTAACATATAACTTTTAGTCACTGTAAATATTTATTAAAATACATGACTTGGCTTGATTGATACCGCTAACCCTGTGGTAGCGTCTTTGCATTGTGTTCTCGTCCCGTTCAGTGAAACGGATGCGTTTGGACGGCTATGCGCACGTACGTGCATCCGTACTTGGGGGTATGCTTTTCTATTACAAAATCCTTCATTTTAATTTTTGGAGTTTGCCAATAGTTTTCACATTTCAAATTCAAATTTTGGACCCAATCCAGACGCATTTCTGAATTGTTTTATTTCCCGCCAAATTCTAATCATTTAAATATTTTTCAAATCCATTTAATTTATTTTCCTGCTAAGGCAACAGAAGAAATATTTTTGTGATGAAATCTGTTTCCCAGCGAACAAATTTACTCTTGAAAATATTTGAAATCTTTTACAAAGTTTCCAAGCCCACTTTATCTTTCCCCAGCCTAGAATGATTCTTTTAAAATACTAAAAGAAAATCTTTAACAAATGTTTCCAAAACAAATTCTTTCTTCAGCCAATCAATTTTTCCCTCTGCGTGCACCTGGACCCCACCACTCAACTTCTCTCTCTCTTTGTTTCAACCAATCAAATCCTTTTCTGTTTTTCCCTGGCCCACGAGCGCAGATCTCTCTCTCTCTCTCTTTCTTCTCCTTTTTTCTCTCTCTCTCTCTAGTGACGCAGCTCTCTCTCTCCCTTCTCTTTCTCTCTCCTCTCGCACCCTCTTTCTCTCCTCTCGCGAACACTGTTCACTCCTCGACTTCCGTCACCTCCCTCCTTGTTTTCTCCTTCTCTCCTCTTTTAAAACGAGAGCCCATGGACACGAGAAACCCTAGCCTCGTCGCCGTCGTCGCCTCACCCCCGCGACCACCATCTCCTCCACCTTTCTCTCCTCTCCTAATCTCTCCCTCCTCGTCATCTCTTTCTCATTCTTCCTTTCCCCGAGCATGCAGCCGCAGAACCCATTACCGCCATCCTCACCTCCATCGCCGCTGATCACATCGTCATCGCCAGCACCTCCTTCTCTGCTCATCTCTGTCATCTCCTTCTTCTTCTTTTCTCCTCAACCTCGCACACACCTCTCTCTCACCCCTGCACACCCGACCTCCTCTCATCCCTGCACACTTCGTCGCCGGTGATCCCTCAGCCTCACCGTCACCACCCATTCTCCTCTTCTCTTCCTCTTCATTCTCTCCTTCTCCCTCTCTTCTCTTCTTCTTCTTTCTTATCACCCCACACACCAGAACCTAGCATGCACCCTGCACCCTCGCCGGCAACTCACCTCCGGTGACCCTGACATCGCCAACATCTCGTCTTCCATTATCAGTGCAACCCCAGTGAGCCGTTTCACTCTCGGTCTCCCCCTCTTTATTCTTCTTCCTTCTATTCTTCTTTCTCGAATTTTATCTCTTTTCTGTAAAATCTTTAAGCCTCTGTTGATCACCGGAGATGTGACGACTCGACGATCCCGGCGACCCAGCGAGCGTACCTGACCCGTGTGATCATACTGTGCGTGGTTTGGATCCGTTCCGTGTACCGTGCGCGCATCGCGACATTTTCCGCCGACGTGAGACGTTCCGTATTCCCGTTCTTGATCCGTCCAGGCAAGTTAATCTTGCTACATGCTAGTCATACTATTCATATATCAATCTATCTATTTTCCTATTAAAATCTATAGATAAAAATCTGAAGTTTTGAATTCCAGATTAACAGTACAATGTTCCGTTTATATATTTCAGATCTAAACTTGAAACTTAATTGTTGCATCTAGTTGATTATACCTAGTAATCACATGTATATGTTAGACCACATAATCACAATTGTTTTATAGCCATATTACCCTTTTGTAGTTTTACCCTATCATACGACCGATTGCATACATTTAGCCTTATTCACATTCAATTGCATCTCTAGATTGTTTTAATACATATTAATATGATTTTTTCATCCACATGTGTAATACTGCATTTCTGAAATGTTAAAACTATTCCTTAAACCAAACTGATAACCGTACAACTAAGTAGTTTAATATGCACCTATTGCTATCATGTTACTGTGCCTGTTTATTGTTCTGATAGTACCATGCTTGTTTATTCATAACCATGATCATGCTAGTCGATTATGAGCATCCATATGTTATCTTGTACACCCTGACGTGACTGGCTACACATATTACTTGACCTGACATGGTACCGTACACTCTTTACATGACATGACATCTTAATACACTACTCGACTTGACCTGATGTACCATGGCTTTACCTGTTACCTGATCTTGTGTCTAATGCCAACAAACCTGACATGTAGTCCTTACGGACCGTTTCTGTTGTCTATCCAGACAAACCTGCACCTACCTGATCCTGTATTGGCATTAGTTCTTGATTACGGAATACCTGACTTGACACATATAACTTGGGGGTATGGGGAAATCAATGATGGAACCTGACTTGTAACTCGACAGTTGCTTGCTTTTACTGATCAGTTTTGGAGGCTAGGCCCGCCTCGTGACGATGCTGCTGACATCGTTGGTCTTTACCCTTTTCCTTTTAGTGCCTAGCGGCATGTCTCGGTTTCAGCCCGGATGTCTTAGACCATGGTCCCGGGCATGCACGGGATACTATTGAGTTACATCGATGATTCATCAAATTGATTTCAAAGACTTGAGAGTAGTTAACCCAATAGACCAGTTTAGTTTACTCACTGCACGCTACCTTTCACTGCCCTGATTTAGATTGCTGTACACCTGCTTTACTATTTATGATTATACTTGCATGTCTTGCTACCCTGTTTATATTGTTGCTTGATGTTATGACGCGCTGACGTCTGGGTTTTGCATGGCCCAGATTCTTCTACCCTTGTTGCAGACTGATCAGGAAGATTGCCGCCGTTAGACCGAGCGGTGAAGTTCCTGTCGGTATGTAGTTTTACTTTCCAGATGTTTCATTTATTGTATCTTTTGCTTCCGCATATCATTATTTCTTAACTCATTCATTCTGGCTCATGGACATGTACTAGATAGTTTAGTTTACTTTCCTGTTCTTGATATCTCTACAGCCGTAATGTGACTATGGAAGGATTTTTCCTATCCACAGGTAGCATGGTTGGCTATGCCACGTGCCTATCTTAGCGTACTCTGGGAAGCGGGGCGTGACATGGTTCTTTTGGTATCAGAGCATAGGATATAGGTTAATCGGGTTTGATTCTTTTGTAGTTGGGTATTGGACCCAATACACGAATCAGAATACTCGTGATTAGGAACATGTCCTACCACCTTGTTATCGTGATTCTTGAATCATATCTTTCTTTTATCCTTCGTCCTTGACGGTATGCAAACAACTTTGCATCTCGGCTGGAAACCTTTGGTTCTCTATTGTTTCTCCCTGTTCTTTGATTCTGATACTAGGATTTGGGCGACTTGAGTGGAGTTATGTAATTGTACCCATGAACTGCAACATGGTTACAATGCGGTACTCTATTCGAGTAACTTGGAATTCTAGTTTTGATTCACTTCCTTGTTTCATGGTCGTCATATTACCTTGCTTCTCTCGGTTTCATTGATTACCAGTTCTTGTTTTATCGTCAGTTTGAATCATGTTTACCGTGCTTGATCCTCTTCAGTATCTTGACTTCGGTTGAAGTCATCTCGGTATCTTACTTGTTTTTGTTTTCCCCGCATTAGGATTGTTCAATTCTGGTGCACCCCTTTGTTGTTGTTGGCTTGAGAATGGATTTTCGCGGCACTTTCCACGCTCATATTGATTGTAAGGAAAGGAAAGTGATTCTCCAGATTCCCAGACATACGAAGCTTGTTTTGCTGGAGGAAGCGGTTCTGTCGGGCCAGTCGAGTTTAAGGGCTAGTCCGACAAATAATGTTCTTTCGTCGATGGAAGTTGATAAGGAAGAAGAGCCGGTTATATTTTGAGAGTTCATGGACGTGTTCGAAGACATCTCGGGATTATCGCCGAAACGAGATATGGAGTTCGCGATCAATTCTGTTCCTGGTGCAGCGCCAATTTCAAAGGCGTATTACCCGATGGCACCAGTAGAGTTGGAAAAAGTCAGGAAGCAGGTTGCTGAATTACTTGAGAAGGGTTGGTTTCGCCACAACAATTTAACTTAGAAAGCTCCAGTTCTTCTACTAAAGAAGAAAGATGGCACAAGGAAGACGTGCGTTGATTATCGAGAACTAAACCGGGTGACTATTAAGAACGAGTACCCGATCTCTCGCATCGGTGAAGTATTTGAGCAGCTTAGTAGCGCAAGGGTATTCTCGAAGCTGGATTTGTGGTTCAGACATCATCAGGTCTGAGCTAAATCAGGAGATATTTGCAAGACTGCGTTCCGAACTCAGTATGGACATTACGAGTATTAGTGATGCCTTCGAAGTAACGAATACACCGGCAATATTTATGGACTTGATGAACCGAATCTTTCACTATTCTTGGGCCAGTTTATAGTGGTGTTCATCGATGATAGTCTGGTCTACTCGAGGAGTATTGAAGGGCATGCGGGACACTTGAAGATCGCACTGCAGACATTGAGGCAAGAAATATTATATGCAAAGATGAGCCAGTGCAAGTTTTGGCTTGAAGAAGTGAAGTTTTTGAGGCACGTCGTATCCGGAGATGGAATCGCCGTTTACCCAGGGAAGATTGCAGCAGTTCAAGACTGGTCGATTCCTAAGAACGTTGTAAAGATTAGAAGTTTCTTGGACTTGTAGGAGACTATAGAAGGTTCGTGGAGAATTTCTTTGCTCGTTTGGCTGAGCCTCTGACCAAGCTTATGCACAAGGTAGTACCATTTGTGTGGACAGATAAGTGTGCGTCAGCTTTTGAGGCGTTGGAGCAAAGATTGATAACCGCTCTTGTTTTAACCATGCCAGACAGTTCCGGAGGATTGGTGTTTCGCAGCAACGCATCTGGGAAAGGTTTGGGATGTGTATTGATACATCATGAGAAGGTTTTAGCTTACGCGTTGAGACAGTTGAAGACCCATGAAAAGAGCTACTCGACTCATGACTTGGAGCTTGTGGCTGAGATTTTCGCTTTGAAGATTTGGAGACATTACTTATTGGGCGAAAGGGGTCGAAATATTCACCGATCACAAAAGCCTAAAGTACGTGTTCTCTCAGAAGGAGCTAATTGTGAGACAGCGAGGATGGTTGAAGCTGACGACTGACTACGATCTCAATCTTAAGTACCATCCGGGAAAGGTTAATGTTGTACCAGATGCGTTTAGTCGATTGCCAGCAAATCAGATGTTGACTGCACGGAAGGAATTTATCGAAGACATTCGAAGATTTGATTTGGAGATTGTGCTACCGCATTCGTCGGGACAGTTAACGCCGCTGCAAGTACAGTCGTTGTTGATTGAAAATATTAAAGCAGAGCAGCTACAGGACCCTAGATTGCAAAAGTTCCGTGGACAGGTGGAGGCTGGACTTCGAACAGATTTACTGATCCATGAAGATGGTTCGTTGAGATATGGTAGCCGTTTGTGTGTGCTAAAGGGAGATATTCGCGAGGAACTTATGAAGGAGGCACACAATTCAGCACATTCCGTACATCCAGAAGGCACGAAGTTGTACCAAGATTTACGGCAGCATTTCTGGTGGGAAGGCTTGAAACGGGAGATTGCTTGCTTTATGGCAAAATGCTTGGTGTCAGCAAGTTAAGGCTGAATATCAAAGAGTTGCTGGTTTATTGCAACCACTTCCGATTCCTCAGTGGAAGTGGGAACATATAACCATGGATTTCATGACAGCTCTACCGCGGAGTCCAAGAGGCAACAATGCAGTTGGGTGATTGATGATCGTTTGGCCAAGGCAGCTCATTTCATTCCTTTTCGGGTTGGTCAATCAGCAGAAACTTTGGTAGAACGGTACATTCAGCAGATTGTAAGATTGCACGGAGTACCGGTGAGTATCGTGTCCGATCGGGACACCCGGTTCTTATCACACTTTTGGAGGAACTTACAGGAAAGCTTGGGAACTAGCTTGAAGTTTGTACAGCTTATCCTACTCAGACAGATGGCTAGTCGGAGAACGATCCAAACTCTTGAAGACGTGTTGAGAGCTTGCATGTTGGACTTCAAAGGTTCATGGGAGGATCATCTGCATTTGGTGGAGTTTTCTTACTGCAACCGTTCCAGGCGACTATTCAGATGGCTCTATTCGAAGCTTTATATGGTTGCAAGTGTCGTTCACCTGTTGGTTGGGACGATGTCGGTGAACGAAGATTGTTGGGACCAGTTTGGTGGTGCAGACAGTTGAGAAAGTTAACACTATCCAGAATCATTTGAAAGCAACACAAGACAGACAGAAGAGTTGGGCAGATACGTCGAGAAGACCTCTAGAGTTCACCGTGGGTGATTTGGTATTCTTGAAGATATCACCGACTAGAGGGGTGATTCGTTTCGGAAGTCGAGGAAAGCTCAGTCCTCGATTCGTTGGATCCTTTGAAATTTTGGAGCGTGTTGGTGAGGTAGCATATCGATTGGTGTTACCGCAATCCTTGGCGAATGTGCATGATGTGGTTCACATATCTCAACTCCGTAGGTATGTTCGAGATGAAACACATGTGTTGGATCATTCAGAGCTGACGGTACGAGAAGACTTGACTTTTGAGGAGTGACCGGTTGCGATTGTGGATCGAAGGGAAAAGGTCTTTAAGAACAAAGTTATCCCTCTTGTACTTGTTACTTGGTGTAGTCGCTCATATGGAGAATCAACTTGGGAACGAGAAGATGAAATCCGGCAGAAGTTTCCACATCTATCCTTGTAGTTTCTTGATTGTTTATCCTTTCTTGTTCTTGGAATTTCGAGGACGAAATTCTTTTGTAGTTGGGTATAATGTAACACCCGAGTTCATTTATACCAATTCCAGTTTTCGTATTTACTTATCCATGGTTTATTCTTGATTTATCGTGTTTGGGTCGAGTAGTAGTTACTTGGTGCTTTGCATTCGACCCGACCCGCTTACTTGAACTTGTTTGATTTATATTTATAGTTTATCCTGACTCGTTGCTTAGACACGTGCATCTAGTATAAACTGCATATCGGCATTTCTTCTGGCATCGCATGTTTTAACATATAACTTTTAGTCACTGTAAATATTTATTAAAATACATGACTTGGCTTGATTGATACCCCTAACCCTGTGGTAGCGTCTTTGCATCGTGTTCTCGTCCCGTTCAGTTAAACGGATGCGTTTGGACGGCTACGCGCACGTAGGTGCGTCCGTACTTGGGGGCATGCTTTTCTATTACAAAATCCTTCATTTTAATTTTTGGAGTTTGCCAATAGTTTTCACATTTCAAATTCAAATTTTGGACCCAATCCAGGCGCATTTCTGAATTGTTTTATTTTCCGCCAAATTCTAATCATTTAAATATTTTTCAAATCCATTTAATTTATTTTCCTGCTAAGGCAACAGAAGAAATATTTTTGTGATGAAATCTGTTTCCCAGCGAACAAATTTACTCTTGAAAATATTTGAAATCTTTTACAAAGTTTCCAAGCCCACTTTATCTTTCCCCAGCCTAGAATGATTCTTTTAAAATACTAAAAGAAAATCTTTAACAAATGTTTCCAAAACAAATTCTTTCTTCAGCCAATCAAGTTTTCCCTCTGCGTGCACCTGGACCCCACCACTCAACTTCTCTCTCTCTTTGTTTCAACCAATCAAATCCTTTTCTGTTTTTCCCAGGCCCACGAGCGCAAATCTCTCTCTCTCTCTCTCTCTCTCTCTTTCTTCTCCTTTTCTCTCTCTCTCTCTCTCCAGTGACGCAGCTCTCTCTCTCTGTTCTCTTTCTCTCTCCTCTCGCACCCTCTCTCTCTCCTCTCGCGAACACTGTTCGCTCCTCGACTCCCGTCACCGCTCCTTGGATCCCGTCACCTCCCTCCTTGTTTTCTCCTTTTCTCCTCTTTTAAAACGAGAGCCCAAGGACACGAGAAACCCTAGCCTCGTCGCCGTCGTCGCCGGTGTCGCCTCACCCCCGCGACCACCATCTCCTTCACCTTTCTCTCCTCTCCTCATCTCTCCCTCCTCGTCATCTCTTTCTCATTCTTCCTTTCCCCGAGCATGCAGCCGCAGAACACATCACCGCCATCCTCACCTCCATCGCCGCCGATCACATCGTCATCGCCAGCACCTCCTTCTCTCCTCATCTCTGTCATCTCCTTCTTCTTCTCTTCTCCTCAACCTCGCACACACTTCTCTCTCACCCCTGCACACTCGACTTCCTCTCACCCCTTCACACCCGACCTCCTCTCATCCCTGCACACTTCGTCGCCGGCGATCCCTCAGCCTCACCGTCACCACCCATTCTCCTCTTCTCTTCCTCTTCATTCTCTCCTTCTCCCTCTCTTCTCTTCTTCTTCTTTCTTATCACCCCCACACCCCAGAATCTAGCATGCACCCTGCACCCTCGCCGGCAACTCACCACCGGTGATCCCGACATCGTCAACATCTCGTCTCCTGTTATCAGTGCAACCCCAGTGAGCCGTTTCTCTCTCGGTCTCCCCCTCTTTATTCTTCTTCCTTTTATTCTTCTTTATCGAATTTTATCTCTTTTCTGTAAAATCTTTAAGCCTCTGTTGATCACCGGAGCCGTGACGACTCGACGATCCCGGCGACCCAGCGAGCGTACCTGACCCGTGTGATCACACTGTGCGTGGTTTGGATCCGTTCCGTGTACCGTGCGCGCATCGCGACGTTTTCCGCCGACGTGAGACGTTCCGTATTCCCGTTCTTGATCCGTCCAGGCAAGTTAATCTTGCTACATGCTAGTCATACTATTCATATATCAATCTATCTATTTTCCTATTAAAATCTATAGATAAAAATCTGAAGTTTTGAATTCCAGATTAACAGTACAATGTTCCATTTATATATTTCAGATCTAAACTTGAAACTTAATTTTTGCATCTAGTTGATTATACCTAGTAATCACATGTATATGTTAGACCACATAATCACAATTGTTTTATAGCCATATTACCCTTTTGTAGTTTTACCCTATCATACGACCGATTGCATACATTTAGCCTTATTCACATTCAATTGCATCTCTAGATTGTTTTAATACATATTAATATGATTTTATCATCCACATGTGTAATACTGCATTCTTGAAATGTTAAAACTATTCCTTAAACCAAACTGATAACCGTACAACTAAGTAGTTTAATATGCACCTATTGCTATCATGTTACTGTGCCTGTTTATTATTCTGATAGTACCATGCTTGTTTATTCATAACCATGATTATGCTCGTCGATTATAAGTATCCATATATTATCTTGTACACCCTGACGTGACCGGCTACACATATTACTTGACCTGACATGGTACGTAAACTCTTTACATGACATGACATCTTAATACACTACTCGACTTGACCTGATGTACCATGGCTTTACCTGTTACATGATCTTGTGTCAAATGCCAACAAACCTGACATGTAGTCCTTACGGACCGTTCCTGTTGTCTATCCAGACAAACCTGCACCTACCTGATCCTGTATTGGCATTAGTTCTTGATTACGGAATACCTGACTTGACACATATAACTTGGGGGTATGGGGAAACCAATGATGAAACCTGACTTGTAACTCGACAGTTGCTTGCTTTTACTGATCAGTTTTGGAGGCTAGGCCCGCCTCATGACGATGCTGCTGACATCGTTGGTCTTTACCTTTTTCCTTTTAGTGCCTAGCGGCACGTCTCGGTTTCAGCCCGAGTGTCTTAGACCGTGGTCCCGGGCATGCACGAGAGACTATTGAGTTACATCGATAATTCATCAAATTGTTTTCAAAGACTTGAGAGTAGTTAACCCAATAGACCAGTTTAGTTTACTCACTGCACGCTACCTTTCACTGCCCTGATTTAGATTGTTGTACACCTGCTTTACTATTTATGATTATACTTGCATGTCTTGCTACCCTGTTTATATTGTTGCTTGATGTTATGACGCACTGACGTCTGGGTTTTGCATGGCCCAGATTCTTCTACCCTTGTTGCAGACTGATCAGGAAGATTGTCGCCGTTAGACCGAGCGGTGAAGTTTCTGTCGGTATGTAGTTTTACTTTCCAGGTGTTTCATTTATTGTTTATTTTGCTTCCGCATATCATTATTTCTTGACTCATTCATTCTGGCTCATGGACATGTACTAGATAGTTTAGTTTACTTTCCTGTTCTTGATATCTCTACAGCCGTAATGTGACTGTGGAAGTATTTTTCCTATCCACAGGTAGCATGGTTGGCTATGCCACGTGCCTATCTTAGCGTACTCTGGGAAGCGGGGCGTGACACCTCCCTTAACAGAACTTGATCCTATTCTTCACTCCCTTCTTTCCCTTAAATACAAATCCTACGCCCCTGTGTGTGTGTAATGCATATTTTCCTCTTGAGATTTCAATTCAAACTATAGTATCCTTATTTCATATCTACGTATTATTTATTTATTTATTTATATATCTATCCATATCACTTTTCTATGCAATTATTGATACTTTATAAGGCACCAATCAACCGATTACTTGAAAATATTCCTAGAGGGGAGGCGAATAGGAATATACGACTAATATGCCCAAATTACAAAAAATATACTACACTTACCAATAGAGAACACAATTGCAAAACTTAACAAATGATATACTAATATGATAAGAGGCTAAGAAAGATACAATTGTGAAACAATGAATAACAAGTAAGCAAGTAATGAGCATATAGAGCAAGTAGGGAATAAGCATGCAATTTCTAATCTATGGATACTTGCAAGCAATTAGACACAAATATAAATGGCAAGTAATAAAAAAGAGAAATGGAGAAATTGCAAATGCAAACATGCAAGGTTTTAGAGAGGTTCGGGAGTTCCCCTAGTTCTCTTTCTTTAGGCGCACGAGCCCGTTCCACTAAATACGTTTCCACCAAGACCACCGCGTTGCCCACTTGCAACTTCTCACGATCACGTCTCCACCGAGACCACCATGTTTCACACTTGCAATCTCACACGATCACGTCTCCACCGAGACTACAAGTTCTCCTTCCTTACAAAGACACCCTTACACTCAAGGGTCCTCATATAAAGAAAGAAAAACTTCTCTCACTCAACTCCCTTACAAAGACACGCTAGCACTTTCGAATTCTCACACAAAAGAAGAAGATGTTACAATTGAAGCACAAATACACTCAAAAGAGTTTCTCTCAAGCTCAAACTAATACTCTAAGAAGTATGGATATGCAAATAGAACTCTTGAATGTGTGAGAGTGAAAAATGGATAAGTAAATCAAAACTCAATCAAACTCTCACAAGAGATGAGATTTTTCTTTTTCAAATCACTTTTGAAGATGGCCAGAAAAAAAGACTTAAGTTATTGGTGCCAAAAATCTAAAGAAAAAATATATTTGTAGCCCCAAAGAAAAACTAGCCATTATGGGTCAAAATCAACATCAAACATTATCGACAGACATCCGAAGAAGAATTAAGCAAACGTCTGTCCTTTATAAAAAAGTTCCTAACGGCTATATTTATTGAAAACATTTTATATCCAGACGTCTGAAGTAAAAAGAGGAAGATGTCTAAAGAAGAAAAATTTTGGCCAAAACAATACATCAGACGTCTGCCCCGATAAACTGCAGATGTCTATGTTCCTCACTGAAAAGCACATAGTGAAAACCAGACGTCTTAAGTCCAAACTGGCAGACGTCTGAAGTTTAAAAATGTCATTTTGAAACCCTTCATCAGACATCTGGTCCATTAACTTTCAGACGTCCGTCTCATCTCAATTTTGAAAACATATCTGATATTACATATATCAATAGTACCCAGACATCTGTAGGTCAAAAAGGCAGACGCCTGGTTAAGCACAAAACTAAAAGTTTGGGTTTTTAACAAATATAAAACTTCGAAATCCGAAAACCCTAAGTTTATGCAATGTAAATAGTTTGTGCATGAAAGTGTGAGTGTTCAAGAGCTTTAATTGATATAAACCATATGCTATAGAGTATTTATATAGAATCCTATGTCGATATCGCATTTCTTCAAAATCTTATATTTTCGACACTTCGACACGAGCTCTTGAATTTTGGTGAATCGCTTGATCTTCAATTGACCTTCAACTTGACTTCCATTGATCTTCGCCACTCAACTCACAAACATCTTGAAATTGATATTTGATCTTCAAATGAACTTCGCTTCGACTTCGATTTTTGACGCTTCAAAACTCGGACTCCGGCTTCTTATCTTTATGGCTATTCGTAACTTGAACTCTTGAATTCCTTGATCCTTGGCTACTTAGTATCATGAAACTTGAATATGCATATTTTGAAGCTCTCGTCCATATCCTCCAACCTCCATTAGATATTCCTTTTAGGCTCAATTTCTTCCATACATCCTCTATTAAACGCTTGTGCCGTAAGATATCCGATATCTTGAAAAATCAATCTCAACACGACCAAATATATCATATACAATGTTATGAAATATATGTAAGTTAATAAACACAAGTATATGAATATTCATTGTTTCAATATCATAATCATGAATAGTATATCAATATCACAATATAAATCAAAAGCAAAGTATGGGATATTGATTTACCAAACATATATACATGTTATATGAAAAGCCAGATATAGAACACATGTATATGCATATTCATATTGTGAATCATCAAAACAATTAATGTGAGTAATATATCGATATTAAAGAATATAACACAAGTAAAGTATATTGATATTGATATATGCTCGATATACAAAAGATATAGGATAAGCAAGCTAAACAGCAAGTGTATACCAGTTTAGTGTTAATAATGTAAAGTAAGATAATTATGTGACACTAAACAACTATTCATATTTAAGCTATCATCAAAACAAAACAAGAACGGATAAACTAATATCATCAAAAATCCATAAGCTAACAGTCTCTCCCTTTTTGATGATGACAAAACATGAATAGGAGATAGTATATCTATATAAAAAATAACCAAATATCCGATATTGATATACTACCAACTCCTATTATTCTCCTCTTTTTTGACATAATCAAAAAAGATATTTACGGAATTTAGAACGTTTGAACTATTTCCCCTAAATATATGCGTACACCTAAAATGAATCGAACGTTTGAATCATTCCCCCTAAATGTATGTATAGGAGAACACTAGCAGTTGGATACGAGTACAAGTAAAATGCAAATTTTGAAAAAGAAGCTAAATTCGTATCCAAAAGTATGTATATAAGAAATATGAAAAGAAAAACAAGTATACATGCAACAATCCACATGAAGAGAATGAGCAAGATCTAATGGTATGTGGAGACAAGCATGAGTAATCAATGATGTGCAAAATAAGGACTGTACTCATGTAAGGTGTGTGCAACAAGAAATGATATACATGTTAAAGTAAGCACACACGAAATAGGGAATGGATATGAGTACGCAAAATGAGAATTTTGAAAAATGAAACTCAATCCATATCCAAAAGCATGTAATGAAACAATACACAATGAAAAGTTCAAAAACATACGCCAACTCATAAAAAAGTAAAAGCAAGTTTTGAAATGTATGAGTTAGAGTACATTAGAAGAATACGATTCATAAAAACGAAACATAGAATATATCGTATTGCTCACGTACAAAGTGTGTGCGTGTATTTAAAGACATAGCCTTTTAAAAGGTGTGCACAACACGAGATTGAGAATGTAAATACAAAATATTATACCTTAATCGTGCAACACTTACATATCCCAATCACTTGGATCTCCCAACGTTGAGAAGTAAGCCCAACAGATCGATCTATGAGTCCTATCTCACAATCACTTGTATACCAAACCATTAGAACTCATACCTAATATATAATGAAGTAAAAGTGATAGAATTTAATGATTTAACTCATGAATTGATCAACATATGCATATTTAAATAAGATATAGCAATGAAAGATATAAATGTTCATCCTACTCACATAAAATAGATACCAATTGAAAAACAATATGATACCAATTGAAAAACAATATGATACCAATTGAAAATGACTAAAAATCGTATGTGAGTGCAAGTATGAGTAACTCTCTCATCTTAAGAATCAACTCCCCGGTGAAGGGTCTCTAATTCTCTCCGCTATACCCGTAGGATTCGTTATAATTAACGGAATCCACAAGTGAGTCCCCTGAAAGGGTTGCAGAAGCCATTCAGTAAGATGAGCTAAGAATTCAATACCAATAAATAATTCTACTCATGCAAAAAGTGTGTGTAACAAATAGGCAAGTTTAAGCATAAGCACTGTTCTCCACCGAATACAGAAACGGAACCGCGTAGGCCGTCTTGTCTGAATTTGGGGGCAGATGCTATTTGGTTTTATTCGTCCACCTCTCCGAAGGTGCCAAGTTGATTTATGACACTGTATATCGGAGGTTTAAACGGATGCGGCCGTTGTAGCAGACTTCGTCAGATTCCCCCTCCTTATGAGGGGTTTTTGATTGTGCGGACGCTCTTCTCTGCAGGCGCAATCCCCTTTAGTTAATTACGCTACCGCATCGCGGTAACAACTTTCTCCTTCTCCAGATGGTCACTTCGTGTCGTGTATATTTGTTTTATTTTTGGTTGCCCGTGGATTGTATACAGAGACCAATTTATGTTGTCGCCCGTAGGGCGTGGATTAGTCCAAATCCGTATTTTCTTAGATTTGGTTTTGGGTTAGGTTTAAAGATCGTTAATCTCATTTGAGACTAAGATCAACTTAAATGTTTGTTAAGGATACGTTAGTCTAATTTTAGACTAAGATCTACTTAACAGGATCATTTAGATCCAACAAGAGAGCGTTTGGACTCTATTGTTTTAGTTTAGAGACATTGCGGTCCATTAGGTTTAAGGACATCATAGTCCGTGACAGTTTAAAGACGTCATAGTCTGTAAAGTTTAAAGACATCATAGTCTATGAGTTTAAGGACCTCACGGTCCATAAAGTTTAAGGACATCATAGTCCATGAGTTTAAGGACCCCACAGTCCGTAAAGTTTAAGGACATCATAGTCTAGTTTAAAGACGTCATAGTCTGTGTAGTTTTGGTTCAACCATTTGGGGATGCACCAAAAGTTATTGGTTATTGGGACCCTCCATCTCTCTGAAGACGTTGAGGAATTACACCGACATATATCAAAGATATGAAGAGATGTACCCTTGAACCAATGTTGGTTGGGAGATCTGTAGTCAAGTTTGGGACTAAGATCAGTTAAAAAGATTTATGAGCATATGGACTCAATTAATCTACATTAGGGATCTGTGGCCAACTTGGGCTCGGTCCACTCAGTTAAAATGCTGAACATTTGTTTGGGCTCAACCCTTTTTATTTAACAATACTGAGCATTGGTTTGGGTTCTGACAACTTTTTTGTCTTTTGTTGAGTGTTGAACACTCATTATGGCTCTGGGGATTTATTTAAAGAACAATTTATGTTCTCTCAGTACACACGTGAGGAGCACGTGGCGTGCTTGGCGCTGAGCGCCAGACTAAGAGCGCTAAGGCACTTTATGTGAGATAGCGCACACGTGAGGAGCACGTGGCGCGCTTGGCGCCGAGCGCCAGTCAATGAGTGCAGAGCGCTCTTTATAAAATAGCGCCCACGTGAGGAGCACGTGGTGCGCTTGGCGCTGAGCGCTAACCTTGAAGCGCTGAGCGCTTCTTTTAAAATAGCGCTTGGAGCGCTGGGCGCTGAGTGCTAGACTTGGAGCGCTGAGGCGTTTCTTTAAATTGGAGCGCTAGGAGCGCTGCGGCGCCAGTCTTGGAGCGCTAAGGCGCTTCTTTTTTAATTGGAGCACTAATGCTCTTTTTAGGCAGCTTTGATCAGTTCTGCGCTCTGAGAATTAAATTCTCATTTATAAGAGACTTTGTCTCGTAGCTATAAGAACAAAGTTCTTATTTTATAGGAGATGTTACAATCTCTTATGTTTTTTGTGAAAAACTTTATCTTTATGGATCTGTGATCTGATGAGAATTGAATTCTTCTCCCTCCTTTTTTATGATGAGATACTATGATCTCTTTTGTGAAAACCTCTTTCTTATAGATCTATGATCTAGAAAAAGAACTAGGTTCTTCTTCTTTTTATGAGATGCTTTGATCTTTCTATTTTATTTACCTTGAAGAAATTCTTCTTCCGAGAGCTTGTTCTTCTCTTTGAAATTTCTCAAAGTTTGGGGGGGGTTCCTCCGTGTGAGACTTGAAGTCTTGGGGCCTTTATATAGGGGAGGCTGATTTGTTGAATCAGTTAAGAAAATCTTTCCTCTGATTGATTTGGGGATGTTTCCCACCGTTGGATTTTTGATCTAAGGGTTTCTGTTTTACAAAAGGCAATCTTCTTGTTTTTAACAAGATTGGAAAAATATTTTTCCATACATAATTTATTCTGTATCTTGGTGATTTTTAATAACCATTGGATCTTTGATCCAACGGTGTTATAATTTTTAGAGGTAATCTGATAATTTTTAGTCATCTTTGTTGGATTTTTGATCCAAGGGTGGGGAACATTTAGTTCCGGCGCTAGCGTTCTCGTGCTTTGCACGTGAGCGCTGCATCAGAGTCTTTGACTCTTAACGTGGGCGCTGCTAGCGCTGGCGCTCTCGTGCTTTGCACGTGAGCACTGCAGCAGAGTCTTTGACTCTTAGCGCTGGCGCTGCTAGCGCTAGCAGCGCCAGCGCTCTCGTGCTTTGCACGTGAGCGCTGCATCAGAGTCTTTGACTCTTAACACTGGCGCATTTAGCGCGAGCGCTTTTATGAAGTGCTGCTTCATTTCGAATTTCAAAATTTGAATAGAGTTTTGCTTTGATTGGGGGAAACAAGCACACATCAAACAAGGCACAACTAAGGATACTAATTGAACAATCGGTTCAAATTTAAAACATGTGCCAAATTGTATCCATACGAAAAAAGTTTAAACAATTTAAAGCTATATGGATACAAACTATCATATAGATGATTAAAATAAAATTTAAACATGTGAAAGGGGTTTATGGCAATAAAACTAAACGATATGCAAATCTAACCTAGTTTTCAAACCAAGTTGTGCTCATGATTTATAATATTGCAAGTTTAAAGCAAATGAGCACAAGAAATCATATATGTGCAAAAGGATAGCAATATGAATAGTATCACATATATGGAACATGCACGAAAAGGATATTAAGAAGAGTTGCTCTTGCTCATCACGCTCCCGAATCACTCAAATCGTCGAAGTTTCCATACCTAAAAAATAAGATATGGAGGGGAATTTCGGTATCCAAGTTTTCTTGGATCCATATGAGTTAACCTTGAGAACCCATCTAACATTAGCACAAAACAAAATATTTTCTTTAAAGAACAGAAATGTGCCAAGTGTCCATGTGCACCACAAAAGTAGCAAGTGTTAGTGTATGTGTAACGACCCCAAAATTCATATACCTTCATATCATTCTTCTTTTTATTAAAATACTGTATTTATTTGCTTTTGGGTATCCCCGTATATTTTATTCACTATTAAATATATTAGTTAATTTCTCCTTCTATTTTGCCTATTCTATAATTTTTCAAAGCCCAAAACCCAAGCCAAAACAGTTCTATTTGATTTCTTTCTTTTCTTTTTCCTTAGTCCGCTTTCTTTTCAAACAACAACATATATTTAATTCTTTTTAAATATGTGCATGAACAAACTTGTAGCTTATTGATTAAGTCCTTACATTGTTATTTCATAAGCCACATGTTCGAACCTTGGGACTAGCAATTATTTTTATCTATTTTTTAAATCCCTCTCATAACCTACAAATGACATTTCATTTCATCTTCTTTTTAACTCCCAATATAATTAGGATGGTTATAAATTATATTTAAGTAAAATTATTATGAAGAGTTTTAATTTTCTTTTAATACAAATATCTCTCCATCACTTCTTCATCCCATCTTAACCATTTTCTTTCGATCAATTCTAAAAATAATTTTAAAAAATCTCATTTTCCTCGAGCTTGGAGAAGCACCGGTTCCATCAAGGTTCAAAGTATCGGTTGAGAATTTTATCAAAACGGTGAGCCGGTTGTTATACCGACTCACACAATGTGTAAGTCCCTTTTCTCCTTCTCCATCTCTTTCACTCTATTATTGTGTCTTCCCTATGATTTCATTTTCTTGACCGTGGTACCTAATCGAGTCTATAAACATGCATACATACATACATACATACATATATATATATATATATATATATATATATATATATATATATTTAAAATATTGTTTGTTTATATTTAATCTTCATGTTTATTCATTGTTTTTTATAGAATAAAAATGCCTCCATGTCATACACTTACTTTTACGTTAATTAGGAACATCATGGACTGAATATAAATAAATGATGCGCGATAACAACTTTGCATGAGCTCTCTTGAAATTAGGACTTTCCTGATATATGACCTTGTCGAAATTCACGATCCATATATTGACATTAGGGGATCCAATTTGAAATATATATTGCATGTGCCGTTTATTTTATAATTGTTTAAATTTTTTACATAAAAGAGAAAAACGAAGCTGCAAATAAATCCAGTAGTTTTGTCACCTTTAAATACGGTCCTAGATAACTTTTGTCCTTAAAATAATTTTTAAAAATTAGTTTTCACATCTGGAAATCCTAGAAAAATTAGAATAAATAATAGATAGAATTTCAGGTCTACAATGAAAAAAATTATATCGAACTGAAGAACGGTTTTGAACTTATGACATTTTTAGTCACTGTTTTTTTCTGAAATATGAAAACAGTTTTAATCGATCAATTTCTAGGACACATAACTCAGTTTATCGATATCCAAATTGAGCAAACTCAGGTGTTTTAGACATCTACATCGAAAGATCTAGATTTTATTAGTTTTAATCTTTTTACTGAAAACCAACGTAAAATACAGAAAACAACGTTACAATATTAAGAGATGAATATGGACAGAATCTATCCTGATTCACACACTGTTTTTGAATAGGACATAATTTGAACACCCGATATCCGTTCGTGACAAAATTTAGATGTGTTGACACACAATTGATAGAGCTATAATTTCCTGTATATTATATTACTTATAAACGCATGAAACAACTCGATATAGGCTTTGCAATATAACATATAGTCGCTGTCCAGAAATCTGAATTTCTGTTTTAAATGCTGATATTAAAACGAGCATAACTAGAGCTTCAGAAATCCAAATCGTGCGAATCTTAGTATTTTGGATAATTAATCCGAAAGACCTACAATTTTCTAATAATTTTTGTAATCTGAAACCCGATATAAATTAACTCAAACTGCGTTTTAAAAATGAGTGACGGTGCTGAACAGATTCTGATCTGTTTTGCACGACGATACGAAAACAAGTATATCTCCCAAACCGGTAGTCGTATTTAGGCAAGACTGGAACTCACGTGTGCATAACACTTAAGGATATGTTTTCGTTTATATTATGACTTCAAATGACTTGAATAACTAGTCGTACATATCATATATTTACAACATTATTTTTGGACGTTTCTTGTACACTTATCTCATATCATGTTCTATAATTGCTTATCTATTTTTATCTATATGACTTGTGATTAAACCATTATATACTAGAATTAACTTTATCTTGACACGACTCAATCATGAATACTTGAACCCAATAGGTATACTTGACTCGACTTGACCCGAACCATGAATACGTAATGACTTGACATGAACACTTGACTTGAATACTTGAGCTCGACTCGATATTTGAATTGCACTTTCTTATGTATTCATGGATTTAGGCAAGACTTGTAACTTTAATCATAGACTAATATACGCAGGGTGTTGGGGTAGTTTTAGTATGAATCCAACGGAATATCAGGAGTCCCGTTACTAAAATAACATTGCTGTGGTACCGTGCGGAAACGATAAAAATAATATTGTTGTGGTACCGGGCTGAAACGGTACATCATGAATTCATGAATGAGGGTCCGTGTTTCCAAGCCCCTGGATGATAGCCTGTTGGGTTTGGAATACTTCAATAATAATTGAAGTCCCGCTATTTTGGGCTCGTGATTCCTTGCCCCTGGACGATAGATTTGGGTTCGAGAATACTCTTGAGATTGGTTGATATTCACACTTGAACTGACGTTAGGATATATTACCTTGTAGATACCCCTTAGGACACGAATGTCCACTTCATGTTCACTATAGCTACACTCCATGGTCATGTTATACTTGTTTGTCATGCTGACATAGTTTCCATATACATTACCATACTTGTTCACATATTACAATTTCCATTTATACTATATTATAAGTCATGTTATACTCAATTTATATATTACATATCTCTATTGGGACCTACCGAGCGCAAGTTCACTGACGGGCATTCCACCTATCTTTTGTTTCTTGGAATGTTTGTCAAATAATTTAGGATCAAAGGAGGTGGACACTACTACAATAGGGAGTTGCCCCTACGGATATTGAAATCCGTAAGGGCCGATTTATTTTGGCCCCACGGATTAAGCCGTAGGGCTAGAAGGTTGCCCCTACGATCCAAGACGTTCAAGAGTAAAAATATTAAATCTTAATTTGGTGTTTGCCCCTACGAAGCCGCAAACCAAGGACCTATGGACATATCCGTAGGGGCAACTAAATAGCGATTTAATTAAAAAGGCACAGATCGCCTACGCCCCTTATCTCTTTCTCTCTCTCTCGATCGCGCGCGAACCAAAATCCCCAAATCATTCCCGCCGTTCTCGTCGTCGCCACCGCCGTTCTCGTCGTCGCCACCGCCGTTCTCGTCGTCGCCACCGCCGTTCTCGCGTGTCACCGTTCTTTCTCGTCGCGCCGTTTTCGTCGTTGCCTCCGTTTCGTCGTCGCCACCGATCGATCGTCTCCTCCATCGCACAGGTTAGTAAATCTTCAACTAAACAAAATTTTGATTATTTAGGGTTAGGGTTGCTGTTGAAGTTGTGGTTCAGCAGGGGTTGCGGTTGGGGTTGGGGTTGGGGTTAGGGTTAGGGTTGGGGTTGGGGTTCGGCTGGGGCTGGGGCTGGAGCTAAGGGTAGGGTTAGGGTTGGGGTTGGGGTTTAGCTGGGGGTAGGGCTGGGGTTAGGGTTAGGTTGGGGCTAGGCTGGGCTGGGGCTGGGGCTGAGGCTAGGGCTAGGTTGGGGTTGGGGTGGGTCTGGGCTGGGGCTGGGTCTGGGGTTAGGGTTAGGTTGGGGTGGGGGTTTGCTGAATTTGGCAAAACTGAGAGGAATTTCCAGCAATTTTAGCCTAGTTTGATTACTAAAATTATTGTTGATCGAGAAAATCTTGGGTCCTTCTAATCAAACATTGTTTGTTACTATATGTCAACGAGTACTGATAAAAGAAAAAACCGATTTCAAGTGGAAATTAGGTATGTACAATGGTCTAATATAATTTGTATTTCTTGCCATCATCAAACATATAAAAGTACTAATATGAAATGGAAAATAAATAAATAAATAATCAAAGCTTTGGCATGTATGTAAAATCCCTTGTTACTTTTTCTTGGTTGCCCAACTTTGAAAATTCTATCTATTAAATTAGACATACTCTAAAAAGAATGATATTGCAAGAATTTGACTTGGTGGAGACTTGCATCATTAATAGAAATATGAAAGTGTAAGGACGTTCTTTACCTTCGATAGGGTTCGGTTGGGGTGGGGCTGGGGCTAGCTAGGGCTTAGACTTCATCACCTGATATAGCGAAATACAAAGCGTACTTCAGTACACCCGACCTCATTGAGTTTCCTATTGTAGTTCCCGGTCAAACGGCATATGCATATTTTTATTCGCCATGAAATCCCAATTATCAAGCTACCGAGGACGAAAAGCCACCTTTGTTAGTCGAGAGTCATGATAATAAACTTGTCATTATATATCATAGTCAATTATTTTTCCTATCATTTTCTTGATCCAGATGCTTATCAACTTGTTAATTAGTTACTGTTTTTATGACGTATTTGTCTATATTTGTTGACAGTGGCATTTCTTTTGGATGAACATGTTTTTTTGATGCATGTTTCAGTCATGTGAATTCATATGTTGCGTATAACGCTTTATGATATCAGTATCCTACATTTGTAGTTTTAATTGTTGATTGTTATAGATGAATGTCATTGCAATAATAGTTTTTGGTTGATGAATGCCATTGCAATGTAGGATGATCAGTTATATCAATCTTGATCTCAATGGTTTAAAATCATGTTACACATACAACACGAATGCACAACAAACGCATAATTAGAGAGTGATTCAAGATGTTCAAGTTAAAACCAATATATGATACTCGATGATAATATGAAACCTTCGTATTCTCATCGATACTCATATATGAAACTAAAAGCACCACTTAGTTCCCGTCTATCGGTTAACATACGTGCGATGCTCGTCGTGATATAGAACTATACGAAGGTTGTTAAATATCGGACAGTATAGCTCGATACTAACAACCGTCGTATAGTCTACGCGACGAGAAAATTCAATCGTATGGTAACCCATAGATTTGTCCCGTGTGGACAAGTTAAGAATGTATAAAGCAAACGCCTTCATTCACTTGTGTTTTCATCAGTTTCGAGATATTTCGTCGGTACCTTTCCGCTGGTTCTCTGTGTACAAAGATAGATTAGATATTCATTTCAACGTTGTTTCACAGCTTTGAAATGATTATCTATTCTATTACAGTGTACTCGGAGAACAGCGGGAAGGTGCTGCCGAAATTTACTCGAAACAGTTGAAAGCATAAGTGATGGGTGTTCACTCTATACATTCTTAATGGGGATAGAAGCCTACCCCCGACAGCCGGAACACACACATACAACAAGAATACACAACAAACGCATAATTAGAGAGTGATTCGAGATGTTCAGGTTAAAACCACTATATGATAATATGAAACCTTCATATTCTCATCGATACTCATATATGAAACTAAAAGCGCCACTTAGTCCCCGTCTATCGGTTAACATACGAGCGATACTCGTCGTGACATAGAACTATACGAAGGTTGTTAAATATCGGACAGTATAGCTCGATACTAACAACCGTCGTATAGTCTAAGCGACGAGAAAATTCAATCGTATGGTAACCCATAGATTTGTCCCGTGTGGACAAGTTAAGAATGTATAAAGCAAACGCCTTCATTCACTTGTGTTTTCATCCGTTTCGAGATATTTCGTCGGTACCTTTCCGCTGGTTCTCCGTGTACAAAGATAGATTAGATGTTCATTTCAACGTTGTTTCACAACTTTGAAATGATTATCTATTCTATTACAGTGTACTCGGAGAACAGCGGGGAGGTGCTGCCGAAATTTACTCGAAACGGTTGAAAGCACAAGTGATGGGTGTTCGCTCTATACATTCTTAATGGGATAGAAGCCTACCCCCGATAGCCGGAACACACACATACAACAAGAATACACAACAAACGCATAATTAGAGAGTGATTCGAGATGTTCACGTTAAAACCAATATATGATAATATGAAACCTTCATATTCTCATCGATACTCATATATGAAACTAAAAGCACCACTTAGTCCCCGTCTATCGGTTATCATACGTGCGATAATTTATTCTTTTCAACGACAAACGCACACACAAAGCATATACACGGATTTTCTCCTTTGTCAGTAACTATCCCGTTCTTATATTTCTCAATATAGTCAGCATAACCTACAATTTATATGTTATACAGTCTAACATGGCCTATGAGTACGTCAGAGTTAAGGACTGGATGTATGTGGATTGGAAACAACGTATGCAACCTAAGTTTGTCACAGGAGTTGCTGCTTTCCTTGAATTTGCACGCGCACATAATAAGATCATAATAGAGAAGATTCTCTGTCCGTGCGATAGATGTAGCGATAAGTACTGGCAGAAGGTAGAATTGGCAGAGCTTCATATTGTAAAACATGGGTTTACTAGACTTTATACAACTTGGAAATATCACGAGGAAGGAGAAGAATGCAGTACTGCGGCAGAAGAAGAAGGAGAACACGATAATGCGGCAGGAGAAGAAGAAGAATTCGGTAATGCGGCAGGAGACGGTAATTTATTTCCATCAGAAAAAATGGAGGATATGGTAGAGGCTTCCCTAGGTGAATCTATTCGTACTGAAGATGACATTCCTTCCGGTCAAGGACCGCGTGCGGATAAATATGAAAATTTCATGAATGATGCTAGGAAACCAATTTATGAGAATGCAAAGTATTCCACCCTCTCATGGTTCATCCAACTTTTCCAGATTAAGTGCCTAAATAGATGGAGCAACAAGTCATTCACAATGCTTTTTTCGTTCTTGAAAGATTCTATGCCTCCGGGAAATAATGTGCCTGACAGCTGGTACGAAGCCCAGAAGATAATGTCTGATTTGGGTCTAAAGTGCGAGAAGATTCAAGCATGTCCTAAAAATTGCGTGTTGTACCGGAAAGAGAATTCGGATTTGAAAGAGTGTCCAACATGCGGAGAGGCCAGGTATAAGCCGAAAGATTCTTATAAGAAACCTGATATACCTGTGAAGATAGCGCGATACTTTCCCATAACACAGAGGCTATAGAGGCTATTCAAGTGCAAGAAAACAGCCGAGGCAATGATTTGGCATCACCGTGCTCCTCCAAGCGAAGATGGAAAAATGAGCCATCCAAGAGATTCACCGGCATGGAAGGATTTTGATAGGAGGCACGCAATATTCAGTAGCGATCCTCGCAATGTCCAGCTTGGACTGGCTACTGATGGCTTCTGCCTATTCAACTATATGGCTGGAAGTCACAGCACATGGCCCGTTGTAATGATAATTTATAATATGTCGCCTTGGTTGGCTATGGACCAATCATACTTTATGATCCTCTTCTTATCGACGGACCAAACTCACCGGGGAACAATATCGACGTCTATCTCCGACCTCTGATCGAGGAGTTGAAATCTTTGTTCATTGATGGTGTAGAGACATATGATGCAAATACAAATACAACCTTCATACTGCGTGCGGCTTTAATGTGGACAATTAATGACTTTCCTGCGTATGGAATGCTATCAGGTTGGTCCGTACATGGTCACAAAGCATGTCCTCATTGCCATGAACACACAACATCAAAATTCTTGAATTTTAGCAGGAAGGTTTGTTATTGCGGCCATCGACGTTTCCTGCCTCCAGACTACCCCTATAGGTTAGACACGGTTCACTTTGATGGTCATCAGGAGCTTCTTGGACCTTCATCCGCATTGTCCGGAGAGGACGTGACTGCTAAATGGGATGGTTACAATAACGTGACCTTCGGGATGGATCCGACTAAACAGGTCAAACCACCATATTGGAACAAGTTAAGCATTTTCTTCGAGCTTCCGTACTGGTCTACAAATTCAGTGCGTCATTGTCTGGACGTCATGCATATAGAGAAGGGAGTATCAGAGCACATACTTAACTTGCTTCTTTGTAAAGACGGGAAATCGAAAGACAACATGAATGCTCGGATGGATCTACAAGAGTGGGGAATAAGAAGTGAACTGCACCCTAGACCGGTAGCGGGTAAATCGGGCAAGTTTGTACTTCCCAATGCCGCTTATCATATGTCACAACCGGAGAAGAAAAGATTCCTGCAGGTATTACATGATTTGAAAGTCCGCACAGGTTTCTCAGGATCATTCAGCAAGAAAATAAAAATTGTGAAGGGCAAGATCGATGGGCTGAAAAGTCATGATCACCATGTTATCGTGGAGCACCTTCTTCCATTAGCCCTCAGGATTTCTTTCCCCGACTCGGTTGGTCTAGTAATCAACGACCTATGTTGTTTTTTCAGGGAGTTGTGTGCTAAAACACTGGAGGTTGCGACGCTGGATAAACTGGAAAATACTATTGCGTTGATACTTTGCAAGTTTGAGCGTATTTTCCCACCGTCATTCTTCGATATCATAATACACTTGACGGTTCATCTTGCAACTGAGGCGAAGTTAGCCGGACCGGTACAATATCGATGGATGTATCCCGTCGAGAGGTACGTGTAATTTTTCGTTTCGCGCAATTTATAAATTTATTGTTGTCCTGTATGCCCGTATTTATTTATTCAACTTATTTTCATTAGGTACCTCTACACTCTTAAGAAGTATATACGTAATAAAAATCGACCAGAGGGTTCTATCATGCAAGGTTATCTTCTTGATGAATTAACCACATTTTGTTCCCGCTATCTGGACGAAAGTATTGAGACAAGGCTTAACCGACCACGAGGAATTCAAGACGGGCCATATGGTAAAGTCGAGTATAAGAGGGTAGACACTATGTTTATCAACAAGATATATCGGTTTATCTTGCTTAATTGCGCATGTCTTCAACAAATTAGAGAGTAAGTTTTTTTGGATTAATTGTTATATCTGTGTTTGTGTGTGTATGAAATGATATAATATTAATGTCACAATTATTTGTCGAAAAAAGAATTCATTTTAACGAGGTACGTGAGGGGCATCCTGATTAGAACGAAGAACGTTTGGAAAAATATCATCAGGATAATTTTTTTGATTGGGTCACAGATCATGTAAGTTATTCGAATAACATTTTATTGCTATCAGTTTTAATCTAAACTTGTATCGTTATGTATTTGTCGTAAAATTTGTTTTGTTAGATCCACGATCCGAACTTGTCTGCATCATTTGAGAGTGATTCAAGATGTTTAGCTCAATTTCCTAGTATGAAGGTTGCATATTACAAAGGATTTGGTGTCCTTGGATACAAATTCGAAGTTAAGGACATAGAAACATCTAGAACCACTCAGAATAGTGGGATTGCGACGGTAGGATCGGACGGTGTGATTTACTATGGGTACTTAAATTGTATACTCGGCATCCACTATCCCGGACGATCAGAACCTTTTTATATATTCCAGTGTACTTGGTACGATACGCGAACCGATACGGACAGGTGGAGAAGCAATCTTGGGACTTGGAAAGATGAATATGGATTGACCAGTGTGAACACACTTCGATTTTACGGTCAGGAAGATCCGTTTATCTTTCCGAACCAAGCGTTCCAAGTATACTACTCACAGTGTTTGAAGCATCCGGGATGGAGTGTTGTATGCCGAAGGAAACCCAGAGATGTCTACGATGTCCCAGAATTCGAGGACAGCGAGGAGGACGAAGAAGAGAGAAGGCTTAAAGTGCTCCGACCGTCTGTTTCGAAGGACAGGTTGTCTTCGACCGATCATGAAGTTACGTGGGTTAGAAATGACATCGACGATGCAATCCAAGTAGATATGTATAATGCGCCCACGAAACGAAAAAGGTTATCAGAAATGTTATATTATTACTTCACATTTTACGCTTTATACATATATAGTCAATACTTTTAATGATTGTCTAATGCGTCCACGAACCGTTTATCTAGATTTGATGACGATGTCGGGAGCAGCAAGGGACGGCAGGAGCTCCAGCCGCGGCAGATGCAGAGGCAGTGGCAGAGCGGTTCTGCCGCCCGGAGAGCTCCGTAGGGAGCTTCAGAGGGCCGGTCTTGTACCCAGATCGGAGACCCCTTCGGATGCCTCCTTCCGTGTGGATTTTGCTACACCTCCAGGTATACTGCACGCATATCCATTTTGAATGTAATATTATAGATATTCATGCCTGTTTATGTCAAAATTACTTATATTGTCAATGTTTGATTGTCTAGTTGTTGGTGATGCGTCCATATCTGGGACAGAGGACACTCCCGCTCCTCCAGGTATGTTTATATATCATATAGTGCATGTATATTGATTTAGAATGCTATATCATAAATATACACATTCCTTTTTCTCTTACTTAGTAATTTTTATTATTGTCTAGCTGTAGGTGGTGACACCACCGCACCTGCAGGTATGTTTATATATCCTATAGTGCATGCATATTGATTTAGAACGTTATATTATTGATCTACACATTCTTTTTGCAATTACTTATATAATCTATTTTTAATTGTCTAATTATAGGTGGTGCGTCCACATCTTCCGCAGGGGCCACTCCTGCCGCTTCCATACCCTCCGCATCGTCTGCAGGTTAGTATGAATAAATTTAAAATATTTATTCATTTTACATATGCTCTATAGAATAAATATGAACTTCATGGAAATTTAGCGTCAATGTTTATTTTCTAGTTGGAGGGGATGCGTCCGCATCCGGGACCCCGGTTGTTCCTCACCGGAGGAACTATCGTTCTGCTCGTGCTGCTGCCCGGGCCCAGACTCGTGCGATAGTCACCGGAGGTATATATCACACTTGAATTTTCGTTTAACCTTGATTTCTTAATACAACTTTGTCTTAATATTGATTGTCTTGATATTTCGTGCAGACGCAGGGCCTCCCCATCCCCAGAGGGGACTCGAGGCCCGAATCAGTCCCATAGGCTGAGGCCTGACAGAGCTAGGGGGAGGCAGCATTCCCCCTTTTTTTACCCTTGACTATCGCTATACCGGTCCTCATACCGAGAGGTTCGGCCGGTATATGGGGGACGAGAGCCGGCTCATGAAGAACTATTCACTTCACGTTGAGTAGGGCGAGCCGCACCAGCGCTCATTCGCCCTCTTCTTTGATCAGGCTCGTGTACGTATTAATATATATTTTCAGTTAATCTATCCGCTTATCATATTTATTATTAACACTTGCAATCTAATAACAATGTTTTTTTTGTATTTTCAGTTGGATTACGATTTTCAGCCTGTAGCCGACCCTGATCATCCGGGGAGGGTGCTCGACCTTCATGCTCTGTACAATGGCCTGATGAAGAACATGCAGGCCAAGGTCCGATACAACAGGAATGAGTTGAAGGCCGACTGCTACTCCCTGTGGATGGAGACCCCCGAGGCAGAGAGAGCGGCCCTCCTATCTACTCCGGCGTTTGCGAGAGTCGACGTAGAGACATGGCCTCTATTGTGCCAATATTTCTACTCCCAGCGCAAACAGGTATGTATTTTAAATGTAATTCATTGTTTAGGATATAATTTATTTTTTTGTGTTCCTTAATTAGAAAACTAAATGTTAATGCGTTGTGCAGAAACAGGCCGCTCAGAATACAGAGAACAGGAAGTCGACGAAGAGGGGCCGCCTTACTTACACAGATGGCTCGAGGAATATTACTCGAGCCATGGAGTTATCGGTAAATTACAATAGACCGACCTTTGTGATATTCTGCAATATTAAGAGTTATTTTCTAATATTTCTAATGTTAAGAGTTATTTTCTAATATTGCAGACAGCTCGGACCGTGGCGTCAGGTGGTACACCGAGCGTGCTGTCCGCATATCTTGCCGTCCACGGCACCTCGACAGATCCCGCCACGGGCGAGCTTCGATATCCCGACGTCGCTACCCAGGAGTATTGCGTAAGTGTTAATATTTATTCTACCCATATTTGAAATTTTAGTTTTGGAAGGTTCAAGTTTAAATTTTATACTTATACTTTACTGCTTAATGTGGGTGTAGGAGCTGGTGGTTGAGCAGGCCGAGGCCTCGGGGATCGATTTTACCGGACAGAGCGATCCGAGGATGCTGACCCCAGTTCTAGACGCTGCACACGGAGGGCACCACGGAGGTTGGGAGAGAGGCCGGGGACTGGGCCCTAGCAGGGCCCATATGAGGTTGGACTCCACCCCGGCGGTTACTTCCTCCGTCTCCAGTGAGCGACGTGTCTATCAGGAACTGGAGAGCTTGAGGGCCACCGTTCAGGAGTTGAAGGAGATGCTGGTATGTATACTACTTTATAGTAAAATATCATGTCATATTATAGATATCAACATATCCATAATTAGTACGTAGCTTGAGCTTATTTGGTTTTAGACTTAAGTTTGATCAATCATACATACATATGTAATTAAAATAAACAACGGTTTTCCAAACTAGATATCCAAATGGGGTTTCGAAATAACTTAATAATGATACGAATTCGAATAATACACAGTTCTTACACGCTTCTTACACACGTTAGGTCCAGACGCGACAGGGTACATCGACCGAGCTTCCACATGCATCTCCTTCGGCTGCGGCTCCGCAAGCCACTACATCGGCTGCGGTTCCGCAGACAGCTCCTATAGCTCCACCGCCCGCTCAGACTCCCGCAGCCGCGGCTCCACAAGCGACTACCTCGACGGCGGCTGCGCAGACCACATCGCCAGCTCCACAGGCCGCTCAGACTCCCGCACGCGCTGAATTGCAGGGTTTATTGACCGAGGAGCAGGCGCGCTTGATTCTATCGTTTATCAGGGGTGGAGTTGGACCGAGCTTTGGTAGCTTTTTGATACATATTTTTTGAAACATGTATTTATTTATATCATACATATTGTACTACATTTTGAAATGATATTGATATTGATATTGGTTTATATTTATATCATATTCAGTTTTTGGGTTTCTTTTGTATATTATATGCGTGAGATGTGATTATGAATACTGCGATATATGTTGTGTGATGATTAATTTTATATTTTATTGTTATATAAATTATTGTGCACAGGGCGGGAAAAAATCAGGCAGCCTTTTTTTAAAAAAAAAATACAGATAATGTGTACCTACGGATTAATCCGTAGGTACACATGTTGCCCCTATGGCTTAAACCGTAGGGGCAAAATATCAGCAGTAACTGATATTTCCCCCCTGATCTCAGTACCAGGGGGGTTGGGAGTGCCCCTACGGATATGTCCGTAGGGGCCATTGTTTAGCCCCTACGGAGTTATCCGTAGGGGCAAAATATCAGGATTTCTGATATTTTTCCCCTACGGATAAGTACCTACGTAGATATCCGTAGGGGATAGTACGTGGCCCTACGGCTATCTCCGTAGGTACAGTTAATATATTTTAAAAAACTGTAAATAATATAACTTTTTTTACCCTACGGCCTACTCCGTAGGTGAAACGGGCCCTACACAGAACTCCGTAGGGGCAAGAGATTGCCCGTAGGGGCAAGTTCAGGGCTTCAACTTGCACCTGCGGCCTTTGCACCTACGGGGTCTTTTTTCGCCCCTACGGACATCTCCGTAGGGGCAGTGGTTTGCCCCTACTGATAAATCCGTAGGGGCAACCCTTATTTGTGGTAGTGGGAAGTGATTGCAGAGAATTACAACCAGTTCACACCTGAAATAGATCATTAGTTTTCTTTCCCGCTTTTCTTTTTCAGTAAGTGTTGTCTTCGGTTAGCATCCCGACACGGTTTTGGCAAGCATCAAGTATGCTATTTTAAAATTTTAGGGTGCCGAGCGAGCCCGAACCAAGGATCTAACTAGAGAATTAAGGTTTTTAAAACATGTAAACAACTTTAAACTAAGTGATATAGGAATACAACCTTTGTAGACCGGTCCTTTGCTTCTAAAGCTCCGTGTAGTAGTCCCTTTGCTCTAAGTAGTAGTCTCCCGGACTCTCCTTAGGCTCCACTAGGCGAAAGAAACGAGCTTGCTCAAAGATCTTCGAGACCGAAAATGATCTACGTCGAAGAATTGCTAACTCAAGCCGACTCTTCACTAATTGATGAACTAGTGAAGAAACAACCTATACTAAATGGCTAATTTAGTATAGATTGGTGAAGTAGGAATTTTGCTCACTTTAGAATTGTTTTCTCTTTTTCTTTTTCTTCACTCTTGAAAGCTAGAAAGCAAGGAAGGAGATGAAGAAAAAATCAAGTGATCAAGTATGAACCATGGGTAAGAAAATATCCCATATAAACTCATGTAGAGACTAAACCATGGCCAAAGATAATGGTTAGGTTAATAAATATCTAGAGTAAAACAAAATTAGCGGACTTAAGTCAAAGCTTCTCCATGCTTCCACAAGCATCTCAAGCCTTGCTAATTTCCACCTAATTTTGATTTTTCCCTTAATATTTAAACGCCCAATTTATCTTAAGTTAGGTATGAGTCTCATGCACCCAAGTCCTATGTATCATCTAGCATGACACATAAACAAATACATTAATATATATCACATATATATTTAAATGTATTTAGAGAAAACAATTTCTTAAGTGAGCTAATATTAGTTAATGTATATTAATATATCAAATATATAATCATATATTAAATTATTAAATCAACACTTGATTTAATAACCCGGCTGTATCGCATACAACCGACTAATATCATTTAATAAATTATTGAATCAACACTCGATTCAATAATCCAGTTATATCGCATATAACCTATATCGCGAGTTTAGAATATGGTATCACATACACGTATCAATCTCGGTCCTGCACATATCACATATGTGCCCTACTTCGTTTCGCATGAGCTAGGAAACCTCTGTGTAGGACTCTAAAGACTCGTCAATACGCCGGCAGTAGGTGGTGATCATATCAGTCACCCACAAGTCGTCTGCGGTACTATCTGGACGTAACGACTACCCTGGTATTGAGCGATCAGAAAATCAACAAGCAAGCTTGTCCATACTCCCATGAATCCAATAAGTAACACTACCATACAGTCCGGTCTCTTCGTCTGATATGTCGCATATCTAGCCTGAGGGTGGTAAACGCCAGACCCTAATAGCTTGATAAGTCATGCCGATGTGAGGCTCATAACGGGTCGAGAAACTACTGATAACACTTATCAGTAAATCTCATCATCAGCCCTGGTCAGGAACTTCCTGTCCAATCAAGCACAGCGCAACATCAACCCCCAATACCGGGAGAGACGAAACCCCTCCTATCGCTCATTGCCTCCATGTGACTCGGGACTGTACCCAAAAACCACCGTTTTGCATGCTCTCTTGAACGTGGTGTTGGGGTCAAAATTTGCACTCCGGTTGACCAAGTCAAAATCAAAGTCAACCCAAGCTAAGTGGGCCCAAGCCCAGGTCAAGTGGGCCAATGCCCGGGTCGAGCCCGAACATGAAGCGGCCGGCCTCCCCTATGCCAAAATAAAAATTTTGTAATAAATAATTTTGGTGTATTTCCTTTTTTATTAATTTTATGAATAAATGTAAGAAAAAAATGGGCATAAAGCCAATTTTTTGTAAAACCAATGGCTCATGTGCAAAAGAAATGAGCACATCAGGTATGAGATGGGCAAAATACCATTTTGTAAAGCCCAAAGGGCTATATGTAAAGTGTGTAGCCTATAAAGGAAAAGATAATGAAAATATCTCAACAACTTTTTTCTCTCTCTAAAAAATTAGGGTCTGTGCTCCTTCTCCTTCCTCAAGGATCTAAAACCTTCTTCCCCCTTTTGAATTAAATCAAGAGTTTAACTCTTCATTTTCTAAAAATAAATAGTTTTTCACCATCAAACCCATGAAGGGGAACTCAAATCTTCCATCAGATCTCAAAAATGGGAGATTTTGAATCTCACCTCCTTTTCCTCCATGATCCGGCCAACAAAGAGGAGAAAGAATGAGACCCATCTCCGAAAATCCCACTTTGGAAAAGCTCTAAGGCCCAAGAGAAGATCCAAGACTTAAGAGAGAAGAACCTCTGAAGATTTTTAGGGAGTTCAACTCCAAGACCTAAATCCTCAAGGGAGTTTAACTCCTAATCCAGATCGTTTAGGAGCTTAACTCTAAATCTAAATGTTTTGGAGTTTAACTCCACTCAAAATCCTTTTTTGGAGTTTAACTCCTATTTTTGGGGGTAAAAACCCCTTCTTTTCGCCGGCGCCTAAGCGCCCACATGCCGGGCACGTGAGGCGCTCGCGCCAGCGCCAGCGCCCAAGCTCCCATGTGCCGGACACGTGAGGCGCCAGCGCCCAAAGCGCTGGCGCAAGCGTCCAGCGCCCGAGCACCCACGTGCCGGACACGTGAGGCGCCAGCGCCTAAGCGCCCACATGCCGGACATGTGAAGCGCTGGCGCCCAAAGCGCCAGCGCCCAAGCACCGCGCCAACGTCCAGTGCCAGCGTGCTAGGCACGTGAGGCGCTGGCGCTCACGTGTAAAAACTCTGCGGGGCCCCGATATATCCAAAACCCCTTCAAAACACAACACTACACATTGAGTTCGCATGACTTGTTTGACCTGTCAATCGGAGGTTCTCTCACTCCAAAGGCGAGGGGTAATTAACGACAGCTTAGTTCACGGCTGCTGGAGATTCGGATCCCCACATCAATAAACCCCAGCCTACCCTAGGCAGGGGAAATCTGTAATGCGCCTGACAAGCGTGCGTGTATTTCCATCTCAATGGGGGTGAAGAAAAACACCCTACAGATTCTGGCACGCCCCGTGGGAACTTTCTATCTTCTCATATCTCGGGTCAAGTGTTCATGCGAACTCATTTAACATATATGCCGATGTTTGTACCGAAATAATATTTTTCCGTGCATCAATCAACTTTCAACGACAATGTCTCCTAAGATGGATCCAGCTTCTGATGCGACTCCGATTCTATACGTGGTCAAGATCAATGCTCGTGTGGTTCTCCCTGCAAGCTTCAGTCGACGGTGTGAGGAACTGCCCCGCCGGTTTGGTTCCGTCATCATCTACCCTGCTGGAAGCGCTCATCTGGCAAAAATATCGGCAAAACAACCGGTCTCAAGGGGCAAGAGGTCGAATGTTGTGATCGCCAAGGCACCACGACCGAAACTTAAGACGGTGTCTGAACGACTCTCTGGTGCTCCAGCTGGGGGCAAGACTTCCAGTACAAATGGCAACATCAAACGTTGCGGACGAGCTCGGGCGATGACTCCAAAAAATGCACAATCAGGCGTATCTCCAAAGTCCTCCATCGCCCGGTCTACGGCGGCTTCTCGAAGAGCCGTAACCAGCCAAGTGCTCAAAACAGAATGGCTGAGACAGAAGCGGCTCAGGTATCGAGCCAACAAGAGAGCCAGGACTCCGGCCAAGTGGAATCTTGTGAGATCCCAAGAGCAGAGTCATCCTGCGACGACGGCTGAGTTGACCGTAAAAGTCAGCAATTCTTTCGAACCTCTGAACTGAGTTCAGAAAAACGCCATGACCGCCAGAATCAAGAAGACGGCAGTCCGAATGATGTTGCAAAGAGACGTGTCCCAGCCCCGACAGGGAAAGCATGACACCATCTCTTCAAGTTTCTATCAGGCGCTCTGTGCTGTCCGAGAGCAGCGAGGCAAATCCAGAAAAGAAGCGCTAGCACCATTCAAGAACCTAGTCAGGCCAGCCGCTTTCAGTTGATTGCCCGTTACCGAAACAGGAGGGCCACGACAGCGATTCGTGAAATCAGCTGCCGGTAATAAAAGACAGTGGGATATGTTATCCATACGGTTTATATGACAGGCATGCGTCCCAGCGACGACTTGCGCAGCAAAAGCAAGGATGGGGCCACCACATCCCAAGCCCAATCTGGCTTGAATGTGGTTGCCGCTTCCCAAGATCAGTCGCCTCCACTGGATGAGGAAAACCCTCTCGATGAGGCCGATAGGCAGATTGACCCCTCAGTCCATGTAGAGTCAAGCTCGAACAGTGAGGAAGAGCCGGCGTTTTGCCCCAGGACCGCAGAGCAAGAGCTGCTTCAAGAACTCCGAAAACAGCTCAAGGGTAAAGATAAAGAGATGGCCAGCTTTATTCCAAAATCGACGACTTGACGAATGTCGTGATGCAGCTCATGGCTCAAATCGCCCGGACACCTCCCAATCAACCACAATTCTCTACTCATGAGCCGGGTGATGACAATCTGAAGCAACCGATGCCTGTCCACTTGGGTCAAAGATTGGGTGAGCCGAACGAAAGCCGGCTACATTATGCTTCTGGGGACGCGTTGGCTCCAGATAGCACCATAACACAAGATCGGATAATGGATTTGATCACCGACAAGGTTAAAACATTGGTGGTCAAAGCCGAAGCTCAGAAAGAAATTGGTAGTAGTGGGCAGCCATATCCCGCACAGTACGATCTGATTGAATTTCCCAGCGGCTACGTCATTCCTAAGTTTGGAAGATTTGACGGGACAGGAAACGTGAATCAGCACGTCGCCCACTTTAAAGCGTCATGTGGAAATACAGGGGGCAACAATGCACTTCTTCTTCGTCAATTCGTCAACAGCCTAACCGGTGTCGCCTTCGACTGGTACGCGAGCATACCAGACGGGTCCATCACTACCTTTTCCCTAATGGAGTCTCTGTTTCGGCAAACATTCATGAGTGTTAGTGATAAAATCTCCATTGCTGACCTTATGAGGACCAAGCCGGGGAAGAATGAAAGCAACACGGACTTTATTGCCCGGTGGCGCAACCTCACTGTCAAGTGCGAGCCGTCGCTAGAGCAGGACCAGTCTGTCAGCCTCCTCATTGGGAACCTCAGCAATTGGATGGTCCCATTCTTGTGTGTAGCAGGCCTCAAGACGTTTCAGGAGCTAACCAAGAAAGTCCAAATGCTGGAACGCTCGAAACAAGAGTCTACCCTAGACTCTCTGAGAGACAAGACTTGGAAAAGCAAGAGGGACGACAACCGTAGAAGCGGGAATTCTAGCAGTACCAACGCCTTCAATGCGTCCGACAATGAAGACAAGCGAAAGGCAGGCGATTCCAAAACCAACCGATCTCAAAAGCCATTGCTTGGAGGAGAAGGGCCTTCCCTAGAGGAGAAAAAGAACAAGGTTTACTCTTTCAGAAAAGACAAGGTCCGCAAGATATTCAAAGATGCATTGAACAATGGTCTATAATTGCCGGAGTCGAAGAGACCACATGAAGTAAAAATGACCGACAATACCCTGTATTGCCTGTACCACAAAGTAGTGAGCCACGCGATCGAGGATTGCTATATTTTCAAAGACTGGGTCGAGAAGCAGTACAAGACTGGAGAGATCGAGTTGTCCAAGAGTGTGTTGGTAAATAACCAAGCTGCAACCACCAACTTTATACAGACACAAACTGAGGCCTGTTCCCGTCAAAATCTTCGGCCAAGAGATATTTGTTCCTGTTTACACCGGTTTAAGTTTCGTTTATTATGTGTGAAATCGAGCTCATTCACATACGCACATGCACACATGAGAGGAAGAACAGGTGTTAGAAAGGGAGCACTTGGTGGTCAACGACAAAAAGAAAGTATTTAATTGAATATTTTATTCTAAGGAAATAGATCACCAAACATAGGATCGAAAGTACAGGGATTCACAAAACTATGGATAAAATTATCTAACTCTCTCTCTGCCTTCTCCACCATGTCAAAGCGGCGATCTTCACGAACAGTCGCTTCCCATCGGTCAGCACCATGCCCATCAGCGAAGGCAGACATGACGACCCGCTGAGCCCGTATCTGGCTTAGCAGCCGAACAAAGCGATCCCTCAGAGCTGCGGTAATCAAAAGTGCCTCGTGAAAGCACTCGATCTTGTCCTCCGCGGCGTCGAGCATTGCCGGAGTCATCTCCGCCGGATGAGGGGAAATATCATCGATCACGGACAAGAAGACCATCCGGAGCCAAATAGAGCCGATGGGGAGAGGAGATCCTCTACGAGTCAAGAGCTCGTGTAGCACCGTGTCACATTGGTCATCCGTAAGAGTAGGGTTCACCAAGCGTGCGGCAAAGCGAGGAACAATTTCCTCGATAGGCACCTCCCATGGCTGCTGGCGAGCATGTGGACGATTACAAGTCATAGCTCTCTCTGTTAAAATGATTCTCTGAACATGAGAGAGAAGAGAAGCATTACTTCAGATTATAAAGGGAGACATTTAAGTCTAGGCACAGAAAATGCTATGCATGATGGAACTATTTCCAAGCTCTGGGAAAGAGAAGTTTGACTCAGGAAAAGTGGAGAAAGAAGGTGAAAAGACACCATCAGTAATGAGGCGGCGCCTTACGTGCAAAACACGAGAGCGCTCGTGCCAAGAGCGCCAGCGCCATGAGTCAAAGACTCTGAGGCAGCGCCTCACGTGCAAAGCGCAAAGCGCCAGCGCCAGGAGTCAAAGACTATGAGGTAGCACCTCATGTGTAAAGTACGAGAGCGCTCACGCCAAGAGCGCCAGCGCCATGAGTCAAAGACTCTGAGGCCTCACGTGCAAAGCACAAGAGCGCTAGCGCCAAAAGCGCCAGCACCAAGAGTCAAAAACTCTGAGGCAGCGCCTCACGTGCAAAGCACGAGAGCACCAGCGCTAGAACTAAATGTTCTCCACCATTGGATCAAAGATCCAACGAAGATGATAAATCATAAAAATTACAGAATTAAATTCTATTGAGCAAATACTCCTCAAATCTTTCCAAACAAGAAAGATTGCGCTCTGTAAATCAGAGCACCGTTGGATCAAAGATCCAATAATGATTAAAAATCATCAAGATACAGAATAAGTTCTGTATGGGAAAATATTTTCCCAATCTTGTTAATAACAAGAAAAATGTCTTTTGTAAAACAGAAGTCCTTGGATTAAAGATCCAACGGTGGATAAAATCCCCAAATCAATTAGAGATCTCTCAATGAGAGATTTCCTTAACTGATTTAACAGATCGGCCTCCCCTATATAAAGGACCCAAGACTTCAAGTTTTAGAGAGAGGAACATCCCCATAAGTTTCAAATCGAAAGAAGAAGAACAGAAGAACCCCCCATAAACTTCAATCTTAAAGAGAAGAGCAAGCTTTAAGAAAAAGAATTTTCTTCAAGGTAAATAAAAATAGAGATCAGAGCATCTCAAGGGTTTAACCCTCATAAAAAGAATATAGTTCTTTCCTCGGATCTGAGATCCATGAGACAAGTCTCCCCCAAATGAGAATTTAATTCTTACGGGGATGAATTTGTTCTTAGGGATCGAAGGTCCAAGGGAGAACAAAGAATTGAACTTTGCAGAATATAACACAGAAAGAAAAAACCTAGCGCCAAGCGCTGCAAAATAAAAAGTGCTTAGCACTCAGTAGTTGGTGCTCAGCGCTGAGCGCTCCACGTGCTCCTCACGTGGGCACTGTTTTATAAAAAGCACTTAGGTTTCTAAGTATGGCGCTCAGTGCCGAGCGCTCCACGTGCTCCTCATGTGGGCGCTATTTTATAAAAGCGCTTAGTTTTCTAAGTTTGGCTCTCAGCGCCAAGCGCTCCACGTGCTCATCACGTGGGTGCTATTTTATAAGAAGAGCTTAGCACTCCAAGTTTAGCACTCAGCGCCAAGCGCTCCAAGTTTGGCGCTCAGCGCCAAGCGCTCCACGTGCCCCTCATATGGGCGCTGATGAAATAAAGAGCACTCTGTAAATAGAGCCCAGCGCCATAAGGAGTGTTCAACACTTAATACAAAATAAAGAAAGGAGGGTGGGCATCAAGACCCATGTCAATACTCAGCATTGTTGAACAAAAGAGATTAAGTCCAAATAAGTAATCAAGTGGGCTGAGCCTAAGGTTGGCCAAACCCTAAATCGACCGAGCCCATAGGTCTTCTTTTAAATTGGTCTTAGTGACAAACAGGAATACCAAATCCCTGATGAACATTCTTTGGTTCAAGGGTATATCTTCCCACACCTCTGATATATGTCGTTGTAATTCTTCAACGTCTTCAGAGAGGTGGCGTGTCCCGACGACCAACAGCAAAACTCCGTGGACCGTAATGTCCTTAAACTAAATTCCATGATCGTAACGTCCCTAAACTAAACCCTTTAGACCGTAACGTCCCTAAACTAAACTCTATAGACTATGATGTCTTTAAACTTTACGGACTATGACGTCCTTAAACCATAGACTATGATATCTTTAAATTATGGACTATAATGTCCTTAAACTCCACGGACTATGATGTCCTTAAACTCCACGGACTATGATGTCCTTAAAAAATGGACCGCAATGTCTCAAAACTAATGACGGACCGTAATGTCCCTAAACTTAAACGATAGAGCCCAAATACTCTTTCGTTGGATCAAAAATGATCCTGAACCCCCGTTAAGTAGATCTTTGTCTAAAACTTAGACTAACGTATCCTTAACAAACATTTAAGTTGATCTTAATCTCAAGCAAGGTTAACGAGCCTTAAATCCAACAAACCCAAATCTAAGAAAATACGGATTTGGACTAATCCCCGCCCTACGGGAGACAACATAAATTAGTCTCCGTATACAATCCACAGGCAACCAAAAATAAAACAAACACACACAACATGAAGTGAACATTTGGAGCAGGAGAAAATGGTTATAGCTACACGGTAACGTAATTAACTGCAGGGGATTGCGCCTGCAGGGAAGAGCGTCCCCACAATCAGAACCCCCTCGCAAAGGGGGGGGGAATTTGACGAAGCCTGCTACAACGGCCGCATCCACCCAAACCTCCGATACACGGTGCCATAATTCAACTTGGCATCTTCGGAGAGGTGGACGGATAAATCCAAATAGCATCTGCCCCCAAAATTCAGGCCAGACGTCCTAACGTCCGGGTCGTGTCTTTTGGCGGTAACAAAGCCTTCTGGGAGCAGACAGCTAAACCCGCTGCCCTAAGAAATGAAACTGGCTCACCGTAGCCTCCGTAGAGTACGCACATATCTAATAAGATGAAGAAGATGCTAAAGTTACTTCGGAAAGAGCCCATAACAGAATGGGAAAGGCAGAAGAGGCCCATCATTCCAGCTGCCAATTCGGCTCAATTAGGTTCAAAATCCAAAAAGCTCAAGAAGAAAAAAAGTGCAGCTCAACGCGAAAAGGAGCCTGCAGGGAGATTGACCATTCAAAAATATATCGATTCTCTCGAAGACTATGAACAAAAAAAGAACTCTAATTCAATTGAAAGAGTTCTTCCCTGTAGAAGCAGCTAAGATTCCGAAGGAGCTAGAAGAAGACTCCAATGAAGAGATCCCTATAGTGACCTGCTACGCCATCCATCTGGGCAGCGACTCTGAGAAAGAGCTCTGTTTTCCCAAAGAAGACGAGGAGCTCGCCATAAAGGCCAACCAAATCCAGCTCACAAGCGGCAAGGCTCTACTGCCAAGTCAAGGCAACGCCCCAAAAGGGAAGGAAAAACAAGTCACTAATGAAGAAGATAACGGAGAGCCGGCTCATGAAAATTCGAGTCCTTTCTCAGTGGACTATAATGTCTTGGCTCATCTCCGGAAGCTTCCATCTCTCCTGAGCATCTACGATGCCTTGGTCCTATCTAAGGAACTTAGAGATGTTCTCATCCGCGCTCTACAAAACCCTGAGCGGTATCAGTCTCGCTTTGCGGAAATTAATATGAAAGAAGCCCAGTATGCTCTGCATGCCGCCGCAGTCATGTTTAAGGACGAAGACTTGCTACTAGGAATGGCTGAGCATAATCGGCCGCTTTACGTGACAAAGTACAACAATTGAGACCGGATTAATCGCATATTGATTGATCCAGGGTCCTCAGTGAACATTATGAACTTGCGAACTCTGAAGAGTTTGTCAATGGACGTCTGACACCTGTCAAGGGAAAAGATTGTCATTCAAGGCTTTAATCAAAATTGCCAGCAAGTTCTGGGAAATTTTATTATAGCCTGTTACACCTTCCTTTTACAAATTTTGAGGACGAAATTTTTATAAGGAGGGTAGAATGTAACAACCTTAATTTTCATATACACTTTTCTGTACAATTTTTTTTTTAAATCCAAAAAGGAGTATTTTAATCTGAGCACAAGATATATATAATTAATTATTTTATTTTTAAATAATTTCATTTTTAGTGTACATAAAATTGTTTTAAAATTAAAGTGTACTTGGGGTATTTAATGTTGCTGATAACACTTTAAATATCTATTTCCCTACAATAATTACAAGAAGGAGCTTGTAGCTCATTGGTAATACCTTGCACTGCTGAACCAAGCCACCAGAGTTCGAATCCCATGCCCCACATTATTTTTAGTTTATTTTTCTTTAAAAATTCTTGGAAGCCCAACAATCCACAGGCCGTAACTCCCAAATGTTGAACTGAACCCCAAAAACGGAGTATGCCAAAGTCTTAGTCGGAGAACCCCGCACCCGACCGTCGCCGAACCCGGCCGGGATCGGCCAACTCGGCCGGCCGAATCAGCCGGCGCCGCCGGCCGGAGTTGGTCGGATGGCCGGGGTCCCAACATGAAAAGTGTGGCTTTTGGTATTCTAAAACCCTCTGTGAACTCCAATTTATTTAATCAGTTTCAGAATTTTTAATACACCCTAATTACTACAAAATTTTAATGATTTTCTTTAAATTTTTACAAATTTTTTTAATAAACAAAACCCTTCACCTACCCTATCCTAGCTACCCTATAAATAGACCCCTACCCTCTACCCTCTCATCCCAAAACCTTAGATTTACTCTCTTAAAATTTCCACAAGAAAGGTGTGCTTTGAAACCGAGTTCACGGCGAAGCGCTGACGGATTTCCGGCGACGTTCTTTGAAGCAACCGGCGACGAAACAACACCTCGGCCTTTTTCCCTTGTTCCTCTATACTCTTTTGAAGAGTTTGAAACCTGTAAGTCCCATTCTTCTCTCTTTTCTATTTCTTAAAATACGGAATTATGAAACCCGATGGAAATCGGAACAAACCGATTTCCGATTCGGTTTTTCTACAAAATTTCACTTGTCACCAATTCCATAACACCTAAACATATTCATGATGACTATTAATCACATAAAAATCAATTTGGACAAAGTTTCTCACATGAAATGATAGCTTTCTTTTAATATCGTATTCTTTTCACAATAATACCATAAAGTTCATTTTTCTTCTTCTAATCAATTCCATTATTCCTAAACATCATCATCTTGATCACTAAACTTGTAGAAATTGATTTGAATGAGTTTTCACACATGAAATGATAACTTTTGCAAATACCGTATTCTTTCACTTAAATACCCTCATGTTTAATTTATCATGTTTAACCCCTAAACATCACAATACCTTAAAATAAGTCACGAGGTAATGACCTACCTCCACACACACGCAAATACAACCTTAATTGATATCATCAAAATTTAGAATACGAAAATACAAGACTTTATATTAAAATACCATAATCTTCATAAAACCATTATTAAAGATTTTAGATTTGTTACACTTTTTAGTAAATAGTTCTTACTAGGAAAATACGATGAGTTGTGGATATCGATCGTTTATCTAAACTGACTTTGTGGTGTCTAAGCTAGGCAAGTGAGCTTGGGTAACTTTAAAAGGCCCGCCTCACGATTCGTGAGCGGATCCCTCCCTCCTCACTTGTACTTACCTGGCCACAATTGGCGGTGAAGAGGCGATTTGAGGCTTCTAACGACTTGTCGTTTAGACCTTAGAAATAGGCTAGTTGGCTTAGGGAACCCTAGAAACTAAAATACCGAAATTTACATCCTTTACAAATAAATACCTTATCTTTATAAAACTGTTTTCTAAATGAATAGTATTTATTAAATCTTTGCAAAACGCCACTACAACCCACCTTTGGGGAACCTGTTAGGGATAGTACGGTACGTTCATCGTGCACCCGTGGGCTAGTAGTGCGAGATTCAAACCTCCGCAAGAAGCATTCGGTCTCGAAAGGTTTAAAATACGACATTTAAGAAAAATGAGATTTTGGAAAATAAAATATTTATATAAAATTATTCTTGTATTAACATATGTATATTTATCATTTAAACTCCTATTTTATTATAAGATAAAGTTTCCACTTTTTCTAAAAATTACCAGATTAAAAGTTACATTAAAATACCATGAATTTCAAATAAATAAATTAATACCTTTATTAGGATACTTTCACTAGAATAACACAAGTAAAATTTACACTCATTATAACTATAAAGACGAATAACAAATACTTGAGGTGTATTTTGAAAACTATACAAAAGTACTTTTTACATAAAACCCCCTCAAGTTTTATAATTTACAATAAGGACCCTAACAATTATAGAACTTCAATTACATTTCTTTTAGTCTGACTCGGGTCAGAGTCTGACTAATTCTGACTTGATTATGATTCAAGTCAATCTATATTCTTAATAATCCAGCTCAATATAAACACATGAATCCATGAATACAATTATCAATTTATACAATTTGGCTGAACCGAACCATGGATATATTCCTTTTACATGATTCCCAGTATTCCATTTACATGACTCTATGGTTATAACCGTTTCTTGATATCATGGTTTCGGTCGGTCAGTCAGTCAATCAATCATACAACCAATACAGTTTATAAGATAACAATACTGTTAAAACACTACGGGATTTAAGGGGTAGATTGGTACGGAAGATGTTAAAAGTGGCACGAGACGGTCAGATTTAAGACACCTAACCTGAATCCAATTGCCGTTGTTCCGGGTTGTATAACGGAGCCTTGTACTCTATTTCCGTTTACCCTGGTCTCTAGCATATAGAGACCCCTCTCGTATACACTGGCATTCTTCTATACCAAGCTACAAACAACAACGTTAATATAACATTACAACAATACAATACAATATTAAAAGCGCTCTCTCTCTCTTACTCTTGTCTATTTCTCCCCCATCTTTGGGACTTACCGAGCGACCTGTTCGCTGACGACATTCTATTTCTTTCTTCTTTGAATGTCGTCAGGTGGTCTGGACCCGGCAGAGATCGAGCCATCACAAGAAGACTTGAAGCATTTTACTGAAGACCCTACACTGTAGTTTCATTGTACACTTTTCTTTCCAGTACTTTACATTCCCTTTTATGCTACTGTTTAGGCATCTTTATTTCAGTTGTATTTTCTTTTCATGTATTGTACAAAGAATGTTAATAAATAAATGTTGTTGTTCTTTTTATACTCTTGTCTCTTGTATACTTATTTCTATATTGCTTAGATACGCTTAGCGTATGTACTTCTGAGTATATACGTAGCGGACCTCGTCGCGCCCGCTTCGCCGTACACTGAGAAGCGAGGCGTGACAGAGCATCTACGATGCCTTGGTCCTATCTAAGGAACTTAGAGATGTTCTCATCCACGCTCTACAAAACCCTGAGCGGTATCAGGCTCGCTTTGCGGAAATTAATATGAAAGAAGCCCAGTATGCTCTGCATGCCGCCGTAGTCATGTTTAAGGACGAAGACTTGCTACTGGGAATGGCTGAGCATAATCGGCCGCTTTACGTAACAGGGTACAACAATTGAGACCGGATTAATCGCATATTGATTGATCCAGGGTCCTCAGTGAACATTATGAACTTGCGAACTCTGAAGAGTTTGTCAATAGACGTCTGACACCTGTCAAGGGAAAGGATTGTCATTCAAGGCTTTAATCAAAATTGCCAGCAAGTTCTGGGATCTATAGCTCTGCTAATCAAATTTGGGGATCTGCAGACCGAAGCTAAGATATACGTGATCGACGCTGATACGTCTTATAAAATTCTATTGGGACGACCGTGGCTTCACGATTACGACATCATTCCGTCAACTCTCCATCAATGCATGAAGTATACTAAAAATAGCGAAGAAAGACGCATTGACGGAGACATCCAGCCGTTCGGTATGCATGAAGTCCGATATGAGGATTCTTGGTACTTTATGAACCACCGAACTACTAATCCACAACTGACTGAGGACAGAACAGCCCTAAAACCCAAAAGCAAATCTGAGCTGGCTGTCACTTTCAAAAGAAAAAACCCCAAGTGCGCCCGCATTTCGGTAGTGGCACTGATGAGTCCGACGCTGGAAGTCCGTCCTTCCATAAAACCCGCCCTCGTTTCGGTAGCGATACGGATGAATCTGATACTGAAAGCCTATCTAGCAGCAAAGTCTGCCCTCATCTTGGCAGCGATACTGAAGAGTCGGAGGAAGAGGACCTGCCTTGCAACAGCTGTGCAGATTGGACCCCCATGCAACAAGTGAAACTACGAGAGACCTTCGAAATTACAGAAGGGTCCCTAGTTGTTACAAGGGTGCCGAAGCAGATGTGTAAAGAGCTCGATGCATTGTCAGTCTCTACCGTGGACCATCTGAAAACTTTCTACATTCCCAGGAGGAAAAATGGATAGAAAGGCATCCTATTTTATGGGTCAAACCCTGTTGTGCACCCGGACGATTTGTCTGTCGCGTGCCTTCCCTATGAGAGAGGCATAAGAGCCGTCCTCAATCCTAGATACTATGCACCTGAGATGCAGGAATATTTCAAAAGGTGCAGATGCCGGTTATATCAAACGGAGCCCGAAGCAAAGTTTTATGAAGGGCTATGGCATCCGCCTCTAGTCCGAGCACTCATCGATGAAAGAATTCTAGATAGACGGGGCATAGGTTTCATCCAGCCTAATTCTAAGGCATGCTATATGATCCATATTGGTGGAGCCAGCGAAAGGTCAAATGATGATGACGAGATAGCCGAGCCAGAAGAAGTTCCTCAAGAGCTCGAAGATGGCGGACAAGCAACCTTCGATGATCTAACCGAAATTGATTTGGGAACGCCTGATAATCCAAGACCGACCTACATCAGCTCACTCTTGTCCGAGAAAATGAAAGAGCAGATAATCGCCCTGCTACGTGAGTTCGTCGACTGCTTCGCTTGGACGTATAAAGAAATGCATGGCCTCTCCCCTGAAGTGGCCGTGCATAAGCTCGCTATATCTCCTGATGCTAAGCCGGTCAAACAAGCTCCTCGAAGAATGAGAAGGGAACTGGAAGAAAAGGTCATCGAGGATACCAAGAAATTCATCGATGCCGGCTTCATCAGGGAAGAGAAATATGTGGACTGGATCGCATGCATAGTCCTAGTGAAGAAGAAAAATGGGCAGATCCGAGTTTGTGTCGATTTCAGGGAGCTCAACAAGGCATGTCCTAAAGACGATTTTCCGCTACCGGTCATGGAAATGATGGTCGATGACACCTCAAATTACAAGCTGTTCACCTTTATGGATGGATCGTCTGGATATAATCAGATCAAGATATCGCCTGAGGATGAGAAACACACGGCATTTCGAACCCCGATCGGAATATACTGCTACAAAGTGATGCCGTTCGGACTGAAGAACGCAGGTGCTACATATCTAAGGGCAATGACCAATATCTTTGATGACCTAATCCATAAAGTCGTCGAATGCTATGTTGATGATCTGGTCGTCAAGACTAAAGCCAAGGCCGATCACATCCAAGATCTTAGGACCGTTCTCACGAGACTGGGGGAATATGATCTGAAGATGAATCCTCTAAAGTGCGCTTTTGACGTATCATCGGGAAAATTCCTGGGCTTCATAGTCTGACATCAAGGGATCGAAGTTGACCCATCAAAGATAAAGGCCATCATGGAGATGCTCCCTCCAAAGAGTCCGACGCAGCTAAGATCTTTTCAAGGCAAGCTTGCTTATATACGAAGGTTTATCTCAAATTTATCGGGGATATGTAGGCCCTTCTCAAAGCTCATGAAGAAAGGAGCTCTTTTTGTCTGGGATGCCGAATGTCAAGAAGCGTTCGAAAGCATCAAACAGTACTTGTTGCACCCTCCTGTGCTGGCCACTCCCATTCCAAATAAACCGCTAATTCTCTATACTGCCGCGCTAGATAAATCACTCGGTGCGCATCTTGCCCAGAACAACGAGGAGGGAAAAGAAAATGCCATCTACTACCTCAGTTGAGCTCTAGTTAGGGCGGAACACAACTATTCCCCGATCGAAAAGCAATGCCTGGCTCTGATATTCACTGTGAAGAAGCTGAGGTACTATCTGCTTGCTCATCGGGTTATGTTGATCTCCAAGGTCGACCCGCTCAAACACTTAATGGCCAAGGCAAGCCTAGCCGGCAGAATGGCAAGATGGGCTGTCATGCTACTTGAATTTGATATAGTTTATACTCCTCAGAAAGCAGTAAAAGGGCAAGCCCTCGCCGACTTCCTTGCTGCTTATCCTATACCAGAAGGGTCGCCGCTCAATTGCGAGTTACCCGACGAACAAATGCTGCACCTCGAGGATGAGGAGCCATGTTGGGAGTTCTACTTTGATGGAGCTTCATCAATGAGGAGCTCCGGAAAATCAAGCATCCCGCAGATAAAAGCAGGGATAGGATTGGTGTTCATCACTCCATCGATGGGAACCCTATGGCGTTCTTTCGCTCTCACCGAGCCTCGCACAAACAATGAGGCTGAGTATGAAGCTCTGATACCTGGTTTGGAGCTCGCCATAGAAATGGAAATCTTTCGGCTACGAGTCTACGGTGACTCCCAGCTTATCGTCAACCAAGTAAGCGGCGACTATAAGATATACAAACCTGAGCTAGCTTATTACAGAAGCCGGGTGGTGGAGCTTATGAAACAATTCACCCATATTGAGCTGATGAGAGTCCCTAAGGCGTTTGAATGGAAAAGCTGACGTACTCGCTCGCTTAGCCAAGGAGCTGGCTGATCCTGACGTGGACGAAATTTTGATCATGGTCAAAAGCCGGCAAATTCTACCCCCAGTCTCTTTACGGGAAGACAAAAGCGCGGAATAGAAGAGCAGTCCTGCTGAAGAAGTTTCGATCGTTCAAGACGAGTCCGATTGGAGAGACCCTTTCATAGGGTATCTCCGATACGACAAGCTGCTCGAAGGAAAATCTGCGAGGATTCAATTGAAGAAGAGAGCTCTTCAATACATGTTTCTAAATAAAACGCTATACCGCAGATCATATGACCAACTCTGGCTCAGATGTCTATTATCGGCCGAAGCCCAGAAAGTCATGAATGAAATTCACTCAGGCGTTTGCGGAGCTCACCAATCCGGACCCAAAATACAGCTTCAAATCAAATGGCTTGGATATTACTGGCTTACCATGATAAGAGATTGTGAAGAGCATGCAAAGAAGTGTAATATCTGCTAAATTCACGGTGATTTCATTCACAAGCATCCCAATCCACTGCATCCTACGGTGGCGTCATGGCCCTTCGAAGTTTGGGGCACCGACATAGTTGGTCCAATTGATCCTCCGTCATCCAAAGGCCACCGATTCATATTGGCTACAACTGACTACTTCTCCAGATGGGCTGAAACTGTCCCGCTAAAAGAAGTCAAGACAGAAGATATTCTGACGTTTTTCCAGCATAATATTCTATGTCGCTTCGGTACACCAAGAAGAATAGTTTCTGACAACGGGTCTTCTTTCAAGAGCTTCAAAGTCTCAAGGTCCGCAACTCAGCACAAGATAGACTGAAGATATTCCTCCATCTATAATCTAAGGGCCAATGGGTTAGCCGAAGCCTTCAATAAAACTCTATGCAACCTCCTGAGGAAAAATGCTTCAGCCAACAAGAGAGACTGGAATCTCAAACTTCACGAGGCGTTGTGGGAATATCGTACCACACACCGCACTCTAACTCAATCCACTCTATACTTACTACTCTTCGGAGTGGAAGCAATCCTCCCACTCGAAGTCGAAGTTCCAAGCCTACGGATGGCCGTTCAGCACGAGTTGACGGAGGAGGAAAACATGCTCCTTCGGCTCGAAGAGCTCGACGCCCTCGAAGAAAAGAGGCTCGCAATACAGCAAAATCTGGAGCTGAACCAAGCCCAAATGTCACGGGCCTATGACAGAATAACCCGTCTCCGTGCTTTCAAGAAAGGTGATTTGGTGTTGGTCCTCAAAAGACCGATTATCCCCAATCGACATGCCAAGGGAAAATTCGAGCTAAACCGGGAAGGACCATACGTCATCGAGAAAGTGTTTGATGGAGGATCCTACCAGCTGATAAATGCCGAGGGAGAAAGGTCCATGCCATCCATCAATGGCCGATATCTCAAGAAATACTACGCGTGAATGCTCCAAGTCGCAGGCGAATTGAGCACACCGGCCCTACGGTTTGGATCATGCATCCTGTAAAACCGTATACAATCCACGGGCGTAAACAACCTCTATCTTTCCCAAGTCCTGCCGGCGAGACTGCTTTTAAAGTCCTACCGGTGCAAAAAAAGAAAAAGAAAAAAAATGGTATGTCCACAAGCAAAACGGGCACGGATGAAAACCTGAAAGGACTCCGTGAGTAAAAACAGTAAGACTGCCGACGAGTTTGTGAAAACCCGAAAGTGCGCAAACTCGTGAAAAGAGATAAAATACACTCGCAAAGTCCTCTCGACCTTATGAGGAGAAAATCCCTGCGTGAGATCCTTACGACTCACAAAGGAGCAACACATTTAGGAATCCCTACGATTCCTAGGGAGAAAATACACCTGCGAGATCCTCTCGACTCGTAGGGAGAAAGTGCTTTTATGAGACCCTTACGGCTCATAAAATTGAAAAGCCTTAGGTGATAGAAATCTAACCTATCTCCTAAGCCATCGCTCCACAACGGGAAATGGCAAATGATGAGTCGCTCCTGGCATTATGCTTCAGTGTTAGCGGTGCTGATGCCGACCCAAAAACCAAATCCTAAGTCCTCCCGGGGTAAATGATGAGTTGCTCCTGGCATTATTCCAGTGCAGCAATGATGCTGTCAGACAAGATCCAAATTCCAAGTCCCCAAATGGCGAATGATGAGTCGCTCCTGATATCATACTCCAGTGCAGCGATGCAGACGCCAACCAAAATCCAATATCCTAAAATTCTCCCAGCCGTACGGTTGGTCCCCAAGTTGACTATCGTATACAATCCATGGGCTCAAATAATTCTCATCATACCCATGCCCCACCGCAATCACCAGTTACACGGCTGGTCTCCGCCCTTGGAATTATGCCCCATTTGGGAAGACCCACTCATGTGTCCTCACGATACATGGGGAGAACAAAACTTACGAGATCCTCTCGACTCGTAAGAAAACCTCTGCGTGAGATCCTTACGACTCATAAAGGAGTAACACACTTAGGAATCCCTACGATTCCTAGGGAGAAAATACACCTGCGAGATCCTCTCGACTCGTAGGGAGAAAGTGCTTTTATGAGACCCTTATGGCTCATAAAATTGAAAATCCTTAGGTGATAGAGATCTAAACCTGTCTCCTAAGCCATCGCTCCCCAATGGGAAATGGCAAATGATGAGTCGCTCCTGGCGTTACGCTTCAGTGTTAGCGGTCCTGATGCCGACCCAAAAACTAAATCCTAAGTCCCCCCGAAGCAAATGATGAATTGCTTCTGGTACATGTGTTTCAGTGTTAGCAATGCTGATGCCTGCCCTAACCCCAAAATCCCAAACTCCAATTCAATAAACCCCTAAGTCTTTAAACTGGGACCAAAAGACCCCTAAGTATTTAAACTGGGAACAGAAGACCCCTAAGTCGTTAAACTGGGAACATATGACCCCTAAATCATTAAACTGGGAACGAGGGAAATCCCTTCAAGGCAAATGATGAATTGCTCCTGGCATATGTGTTTCAGTGTTAGCAACGCTAATGCCTATCCTAACCCCAAAATCCCAAACTCCAATCTAATAGACCCCTAAGTCTTTAAACTGGGAACAGAAGACCCCTAAGTCTTTAAACTGGGAACAGATGACCCCTAAATTGTTAAACTGGGAACATATGACCCCTAAATCCTTAAACTGGGAATGAGGGAAATCTCCTCATGGCAAATGATGATTCGCTCCCGGTACCATATTCCAGCGTAGTGATGCTGATGTCAACCAAATTCACATTAAATCAGTAAGACAACCAACGAACTCCCTGGCGGAATCAAGCTCCACCTCGGAAACAAGCCAATCCCTGACATCGCAAGAAGCGGAGCAAGTCAAATCAAGCACCGACCGTCCAAGTCGCTAAAAGGGCAGCACTGACCGTCCACGCGAAAGAAGATCCATCAATTTCATGCACACAACCCACATATGTGGTGTGCATTTATTGATGGGGGGCAATTTGTTAGGGTCAAAATTTACACCCCGGTTGACCAAGTCAAAATCAAAGTCAACCCCAAGCCAAGTGGGCCCAAGCCCAGGTCAAGTGGGCCAATGCCCGGGTCGAGGCCGAACATGAAGCGGCCGTCCTCCCCCATGTCAAAATAAAAATTTTGTAATAAATAATTTTGGTGTATTTCTTTTTTTATTTATTTTATGAATAAATGTAAGAAAAAAATGGGCATAAAGCCAATTTTTTGTAAAACCCATGGCTCATGTGCAAAAGAAATGAGCACATGAGGCATGGGATGGGAAAAATGCCATTTTGTAAAACCCAAGGGGTTATATGTAAAGTGTGTAGCCTATAAAGGCAAAGATAATGAAAATATCTCAACAACTTTTTTCTCTCTCTAAAAAATTAGGGCCTGTGCTCCTTCTCCTTCCTCAAGGTTCTAAAACCTTCTTTCCCTTTTTGAATTAAATCAAGAGTTTAACTCTTTCTTTTCTAAAAATAAATAATTTTTCACCATCAAACCCATGAAGGGGAACTCGGATCTTCCATCAGATCTCAAAAAAGGGAGATTTTGAATCTCACCCCCCTTTTCCTTCGGGATTTGGCCAACAAAGAGGAGGAAGAAGGAGACCCATCTCCGAAAATCCCATTTTGGAGAAGATCCAAGGCTCAAGAGAAGATCCAAGACTTAAGAGAGAAGGACCTCTGAAGATTTTTAGGGAGTTCAACTCTAAGACCCAAATCCTCAAACGAGTTTAACTCCTAATCCAGATCCTTTAGGAGTTTAACTCCAAATCTAAATCTTTTGGAGTTTAACTCCACTCAAAATTCTCTTTTGGAGTTTAACTCCTATTTCCGGAGTTAAAAACCCTTTCTTTTTGCCGGCGCCCACGTGCCGGGCACGTGAGGCGCTAGTGCCCAAAGCGCTAGCGCCAGCGCCTAAGCGCCCACGTGCCGGACACGTGAGGCGCTAGCGCACAAAGCGCTAGCGTACAAAGCGCTAGCGCAAGCGCCCAGCGTCCGAGCGCCCACGTGCCGGACATGTGAGGCGCCCGTGCCAGCACCTAAAGCTCCAGCGCCTAAAGCGCCTAAGCTCCCACGTGCCGGACACGTGAGGCGCTAGCGCCAGCGCCCAAGCGCCTACGTGCCAGACACGTGAGGCGCCAGCACCCAGTGACAGCACCCAGTGCCAGCGTGCTAGGAACGTGAGGCGCTGGCACTCATGCGTCCTTTGGACGCCATTTTCCCCTCATTTTACATGTAATCCACACTAAAAATACCTCCCCCGTTAGAAAAAAATTACTAACGGGGCGCTGCCCCGCACACCGCAAGGGCGCTGCCCCGTAAAAACTCTGTGGGGCCCCGATATATCCAAAACCCCTTCAAAACACAACATTGCACATTGAGTTCGCATGACATGTTTAACCTGTCGATCGGAGGTTCTCTCGCTCCAAAGGCGAGGGGTAATTAACGGCAGCTTAGTACGCGCTGCCGGAGATTCGGATCCCTACAATTAATAAACCCCAGCCTACCCTAGGCAGGAGGAATCTATAATGCGCCTGACAAGCGCGCGTATTCCTATCTTAATGGGGTGACAAAAAACACCCTACATGTGGTAAGGTGGAAATCAAAGCACAGTGGGAATCACATATGACTCTATGATGATCTCGGGTCTACAGACTAACCTGTACCGGTGTCACCAGAGAACTGCTATCTGACGATAGGTATATACCCTCTAGGAGTTCTCGGCGAGTCCTGTTCATTGTACCCAGTCTCTACTGAGAACCCGTATACTATCTTTGATGTCAAACACCAATGGATGTGGAATCATCCATCGCCCATAAAATGGGTCAAGAAAAGTATACGCTAGTCTACTCTGGAATATCGATGCCCCGTCTCGATACACCCATGACTAGGAATATTTAAAGGATGAACTTGTGGACTACCCTGGCCCGACTAGTATGATCTGCATCATAGTCCTGGTAGTCAAGTACATCCTAAGGGCTTTACCAACATGTGAGAGCAAGACAGTATCATAATACAAGTCTACATGTAAAGATAAAGAGCAACAAGATAGCATACGATCATGTCAAGCAAGAAAGTCCTCTCTATATATGTCCAAGCATCCATTATAATATACAATCATATACAACAATGGCCTCTGGGGTATATATACAACTAACAATCTCCCACTTACACTAAGACCAGTTGTTGTAGTATCTCATACCCTATATCCCGAAGAGTCTCTCAAATTGTATCTGAGGAATGGCCTTCATAAGTGGATTGGCCGTGTTATTCTTCATGTCAACTCTCCTAACCTCGATCTCCCAGCGATCAACTATCTCTCGGATTAGGTGATATCGCCTCAAAATATGCTTGGATCGCTGATGGGACCTGGGTTCCTTGGCTAAAACCACAGCTCCATTGTTATCGCAGTACAAAGGTATTGGATGCTCAATGGATGGAACCACACCAAGTTCAGTTATGAATTTCTTCATCCAGACAGCCTCTTTGGCGGCATCGTTGACAGCGATGTATTCAGCCTCCATCGTCGAGTCTGCCACAGTGTCTTGCTTGGAACTTTTCCAACATACTGCCCCTCCATTGAGGGTGAAGACAAAACCCGAGACCGAGAGTTGTCCTTATCACTCTGGAAGCTCGAATCGGCAAAGGACTCTAATTGGAGTTCACCGTTACCATACACTAAGAACATATCTTTAGTTATTCTCAAGTACTTAAGAATGTTCTTCACAGCTGTCCTGTGATTCTCCCTAGGATCCGATTGATACCTGCTTACAACACTAAGTGCATACGCTACATCCGGTCGGGTACATAACATCACATACATGATAGACTCGACTGCTGAAGCATAGGGTATCCCTTACATGCGAGCCCTCTCCAAATCAGTCTTGGGGGACATCTTTTTGGAGAGATTGATTCCTGAGATCGTGGGTACATTCCTATGCTTGGAATCTTCCATACTAAATCTCTTTAGTAAGGTGTCAATGTACCTGGATTGGGACAATCCCAACATCCATTTAGATCTATCTCTATAAACCTTAATCCCTAGGATGTAGGAGGCATCACCCAGATCCTTCATGGAGAATCATTGTAATAAGAAGAGCTTGACCGAGTGCAGTATAGGAACATCATTTCCTATCAAGAGTATGTCATCCACGTACAATACGAGGAAGACGGCGTTACTCTCTGCAACCTTCTTATATACACTGTAGGGTTTCTGTGAACGACAGCAAGGTTTCGGGAGGCATCGTCCATGCCATTTTCAAAATTTTGCCGTTTCAAAGAACCCTAAATTAGAATTGATATCTAGATAATCATACGAAACAACATGTAAACTATTTTACATCTAAGTGATAATGGAATACAACCTTTGCGGACCGGTCCTTCACTTCATTAGCTCCTTGTAGTGGTCCCTTCGCTGCGATCATGGAACTCCCGGACTCTTGCATGGCTTCTCAAGACGAAAAGAACGATCTTGCTTGAAGTCTTCGAGGCCGAAGATGATCTACGTCAAGGAGACACTAACTCAAGCTACTACTTCACTAATGAGAGATTAGTGAAGTAAACACCCTTTACTAAAGTGCTAATCTAGTAGAGAATGATGAAGTATTAAGTGGGCTCACTTTAGTTTTATTTTTCTCACAATATTTTTCTCTCTTTAGAAAACCCTAGCAAGCTTTTTGCTCAAGGAAGAAGAAGATGAGCAAAAGAAATGAGAATGAACTAATGAGGTGAGAGAATGAACCATGGATGAGTTTGTATCATATACTAACTCATGTAGAGACATAACCATGGATAAATTATAATGGTTAGGTTAATAAATATCTTAACTAAAACAAAATTAGTGGACTAAGTCAATGCATCCACAAGCTTCATGAAGCTTCATACATGTGAGCTATTATCCACTAATTTGGAATTACTTTAAATACTAAAACCCAACATTATAATTAGTATGGTGTAAGTCTCATACACCCATGTAGTGTGTATCAACAACCATGATACAAAATAAAACACAATTAATATATATCACATATATATTAAGTGTGCACATGTGAGAATAATAAATGCTTAAGTGAGCTAATATTAGTTAATGTAAATTAGTATATCAAATATACAATAATACACTAAATTATCAAATCAACACTTGATTTAATAATCCGGCTATATCACATATAACCGACTAATATAAAATGTACCAACTTATCGAATCAACACTTGATTCGATAACTCGGCCATATCACATATAACCGATCGATACAAAAATCGCGAGAATATAATACGGTATCACATACTCGCATTATTTTCGGTCCCGCACATATCACATATATGCTCCTACTTCGTTTTGTCTGAGCCAGTAAAACCTCTATGTAGGACTCTAAAGACTCGTCAATACGCCGGCAGTGGGTGATGATCACATCAAGCACCCACAAGCCGTCGGCGGTACTAGCTGGACGTAACGGCTACCCGGGTATTGAACGATCAGAAGATCAGCAAGCAAGCCCGCTTTAACTCCTGCAAAAGCCTGACAGTAATACTACCGTACAGTCTGGTCTCCTCGTCTGATGTCGCATATCAAGTCTAGGGGTGGTAAACTTCAAACCCCAATAACCGATAAGTCATGTCGATATGAGGCTCATAACGGGTCAAGAAACTACTGATAACACTTACCAGTAAATCTCTAAAACAGCCCTGGCCAGGGACTTCCCTGTTATGGCCATTTGAGCACAGCGCAACATCAACTCCTAATACCGGGAGAGACGAAACCTCTCCTATCGCTCATTGCCTCCATGTGACTCGGGACTGTACCCAAAAACCACCGTTTTGCACATCCTCTTGAACGTGGTAAGGTGGAAATCAAAGCACAGTGGGAATCACACAAGAATCTATGACGATCTAGGGTCTACAGACTAACCTGTACCAGTATCACCAGAGAACTGCTATCTGACGATTGGTATAATACCAACTAGGAGTTCTCGGCGAGTCCGTCCAGTGTACCCAGTCTCCACTGAGCACCCGTATACCATCTCTGTTGTCAAACACCAATGGATATGGGATCATCCATCGCCCATCTTATGGGTCGAGAAGCGTATACGCTAGTCTACTCTAGTATATCGATGCCCTATCTTGATACACCCTCGACTAGGAACATTAAAGGATGAACTTGTGGACTACCATGGCCCCACTAGTATGATCTGCATCATAATCCTGGTAGTCAAGTACACATCCTAAGGGCTTTACCAACATATAACCATAAGACAGTAAGAGACAAGTATACATGTTAAGATAAAGAGCAACCAGATAGCATACTATCATGTCGAGCAAGAAAGCTCTCTCTATATATGTCCAAGCATCCAATATAATATACATCATATGTACAATAATGGCCTCTAGGGCACACATACAACTAACAATCTCCCACTTGCACTTGGGCCGGCTGCTGTAGTATCTCATACCCAACATCTCGAAGAGTCTCTCGAACTGTATCTGGGGAATGGCCTTCGTGAGTGGATCCGCAGTGTTGTTCTTCGTGTCAACTCTCCTGACCTCGACCTCCCGGCGATCAACTATCTCCTGGATCAGGTGATACCGCCTCAGAATATGCCTGGATCGCTGATGGGACCTGGGTTCCTTGGCCAAAGCCACCGCTCCATTGTTATCACAATACAAAGGTATTGGAAACTCAATGGATGGAACCACTCCAAGTTCAGTTATGAACTTCTTCATCCAGACAGCCTCTTTGGCAGCATCGTTGGCAGTGATATATTCAGCCTCCATCGTCGAGTCTGCTACGGTTTCCTGCTTGGAACTCTTCCAGCAAACCGCCCCTCCATTGAAGGTAAAGACAATTCCCGAGTGCGACTTAAAGTCGTCCTTATCACTATGGAAGCTCGAATAGGTAAAGGGCTCCACTTGGAGTTCTCCGTTACCATAGACCAAGAGCATCTCTTTAGTCCTTCTCAAGTACTTGAGAATGCTCTTCACAGCTGTCCAGTGACTCTCTCCAGGATCTGCTTGATACCTACTCACTACACTTAGTGAGTATGCTACATCGGGTCTGGTACATAGCATCGCATACATGATAGAGCCTACTGCCGAAGCATAGGGTATCCCTTGCATACGAGCTCTCTCCAAATCAGTCTTGGGAGACATCTCTTTGGAGAGAGTGAGTCCTGAGATCGTGGGTAAAACTCACGCTTGGATTCTTCCATACTAAACCTCTTTAGTATGGTGTCAGTGTACCTGGATTGGGACAATTCCAGTATCCGTTTAGATCTATCTCTATAGATCTTAATCCCCAAGATGTAGGAGGTATCCCCTAGATCTTTCATTAAGAATCTTTGTAATAAGAAGAGCTTGACCGATTGCAGCATAGGAATGCCATTTCCTATCAAGAGTATGTCATCCGCATACAATACGAGGAAGACAACCTTACTCTCTGCCACCTTCTTGTATATACAAGATCCATCTACGTTTTTGACGAAATCAAACTCTTTGATAACGACATCAGAACAGATGTTCCAACTCCGCGATGCTTGCTTTAACCCGTAGATGGATTTAAGTAGCTTGCACACCTTTCCGCTGCTCCCACTGTCTATGAAGCCCTCTGGCTGAGTCATGTACAGGCACTCTTCTAAATCACCATTTAAAAAGGCGGTCTTAACATCCATTTGCCAGATTTCATAGTCATGGTATGCAACGATGGCAAGCATGATCCGGATGGACTTAAGCATAGCCACTGGAGAAAAGATTTCGTCATAATCGACACCTGGTCGTTGACGAAAACCCTTTGCAACAAGTCTAGCTTTGAAAGTCTCAACTTTTCCATCTACACCAAGTTTCTTCTTAAAGATCTATTTGCTGCCAATGGGTTTTACCCCTTCAGGAGCAACTTCCAAAGTTCATACTTTGTTGGTGTACATGGATTCTATCTCAGATCGCATTGCATCCAGCCACTTCACAGAGTCTCCACTCGTGATGGCCTGATCGAAGCTAGTTGGGTCATCATCCTCCATGATGCAATCCTCGCTCCCACTATCAATGAGAAAACCGTAGTATCTCTCAGGTAGATGAGAAACCCTACTAGATCGGCGGAGAGGCTGGGGTTCGTTGGGAACTACTGAATCATCTGGTTCCACTAAATCTTCAGTTGCAGTTTGTGCTGCTGGAACTTCTTCCAACTCTACCTCTTTACCACTAATTTCTTTTACAAGAAATTCCTTTTCCAAAAAGGTGGCGTATTGAGAAACAAACACTTTTTGTTTCTCAGCGTGGTAGAAAATATATCCTTGTAAATTCTTTGGATATCCCACAAACTTGCAAAGAACTGATCGTGCCTCGAGTTTTTCCGGATTTTGCCTTTTGATATAGGCCGGACAACCCCATATCTTAACTCGTTTAAAATATGGTCTATTCCCACTCCATATCTCATATGGTGTGGTAGGCACTGATTTAGATGGAACTTGATTCAATAGGTATGCAGCTGTCATAAGCGCATAGCCCCAGAAGAAAATATATAACTCAGAATTGCTCATCATAGAGCACACCATATCTAATAGGGCACGGTTCCTCCGTTCCGATACACCGTTGTGCTGTGGTGTATACGGAGGAGTCAGCCGAGAGAGAATCCCATTCTCTTTTAGGTATTCCAGGAATTCATTGCTCAAGTATTCACCTCCTCGATCAGATCGAAGGATTTTAATACTTTTACCCATTTGGTTCTCGACTTCGGACTTATATTCTCTAAATTTCTCAAAAGCTTCAGACTTGTGTTTCATCAGGAACACATGTCTGAATCTAGAGAGATCGTCAGTGAATGTAATGAAGTACGAGGAACCATCCCTGGCATGTGTAGACATGGGACCGCATACATCACTATGTATCAGTCCCAAGACTTCGGTAACTCTTTCTCCGTGTCCACTAAACGGAGTCTTGGTCATTTTTCTTTTGAGATAGGACTGGCAAGTGTCATAAGATGAGAATTCAAACGAATTCAAATAACCATCTTTATGTAACTTAGCGAGTCGTGTCGCATTTATATGACCTAGTCTATAATGCCACAATAAGGATTCGTTCATCTCTGAACTCTTCCTCTTGTGTGTGTTTGTTATGCTTAGAGCTGTTGATTGATTTAGAACATAAATACCATTGCACAACGTGCCTGATCCAACCAACTTTTGGTTTAGAAAAATGTTCATAACATTATCCTGTAATACAAAATTATATCCCTCTTTACTTAATAAAGAAACTGATATAATGTTGCATATCAGGTTCGGCATGTAATAGCATTTGTTCAGAATCAATGTATTACCACTTGGTAATACAAGATGATAATCCCCGACGGATTTAGCTGCAACAATTGCACCATTTCCAACCCTTATGTCTTTATCGCCTTCTCTCAGTTCTCTACCTTTCTTTAGCCCATATAACAAATTACATATATGGGATCCTGACCCGGTATCCAATACCCAGTACGTAGAGCAAAGGGAGACAGTTCTCTGTCACGAACACACCTGAAGAAAATGCATCAACATGTACTTTCTTCAATCGGATGGCATGGGAATCCTGGCATTCCTCTATATCATGTTCAGTCTTATAACTCTTATAAGAAAGAACGGAACCAACGTTCCCCAGCACAGTATAACATACGGGTTCGGTCAATACATCCATATTATTATCTTGATTAAGACGTGACATGGTCGCTACCTGGAGAGAGAGAGAAGAAAACACTTTAGCGTATGCTCTTGTAAGATCAGATTGGTTATTATTTTATCTAATCAGGATGGTTCCCACTGTTTTTATCAAATCTTCTTTCAAACCCTAAAACGAAAGACTAACCGGGATTAATTACACCCTACAATTTCGTCAATCTTTTAGCCAAGCCAGTGCCGGTACTTTGAGAGAGGTTCCCCGTGCTTTCGCACGAACCTAATTAAAATAAACCTCGTTTTCCCAGAGGCATAACCCCATTGACACCTTTCTAGACACCTACTTGATCGGCTAATTGTCTTGTGTAAAACTCTTCCAGGAGTAACACTTACTCGCAGTGGGTATCGGGATCCAACTATCTCATAGAAGGTATGCAATCTCATTGCAAATTTCAACACTTTAAATTCCCGATAATATTTTCCCCTAGCAACTAATGATCTCAACATAGTCAACAAATCATAAGCGCTAGCCAAGTTCAACCCTTCATTTCCTGATTGAATTAAACCCACCCGTACGACCCTTAACATAGTCAACAAAGTCGTACGACTACCCTAATCAAATCGCATCTCATGCTTTAGCAGATAAACACTAATTAGCTATCGCACACTACGCCTTAACATAGTCAACAAACGTAGCACGAATACTAAGTAGTACTTATCTGAAATGACGGAGGGCTACGACAGGTTTTTTTGAAAACCTTTTGCGTAATGAAATTGATATTGTTGTAGAATCGAGTGATTTTGAAAAGGAGTGTTTTTTAGGCTTTTTCTAGTTTTGCTAAAGAGGTCACTCCCGGTGAAGGGATCTCGGCTCTTTCCTTATCGAATAAGGTGCGGGATATATCACATATATCACTTTGCAAAGCAACTACTCCAAAAGCAATCAAAAGACAAACCATGTACTGTAGCATCTTCCAGTTATTGCTAAAGAGGTCACTCCCGGTGAAGGGATCTCGTCTCTTTCCTTATCGAATAAGGTGCAGGATATATCACATATATCACTATGCAAAGCAAATACTGTAGCTACCCTTTTTGAAAATTTGATTCTATAACATCTTTTAGGTTTCTTTTTCTTTCATTAATCATATTAATGAAGTCCCATCATTTAAGCTTCCTAAGTATCACAGAAGAAACGAAAATACAACGTACGCTTATGCCATCCGCATTCGCTACAGTGTCCCATTATGCACCGTTAGGTTACTTAACTAACGACATACCGGGACGGGACTAGCGCGGGTGCAAAACATAAGCAACGTCTACTATATATCTCATATATAATGTATATCCATTCGTCTCAGAATCCACAGTGATCACATCACAGAGCAGTAGAAGAAACATATGAAATATTGGATATATTAGGAGGTCCGTGTTTTACTTTGAGCCTATATAAAACATGGATTCCACGGTCGCGATGAATATCCAAACCCACATCCCTAGACTCCTACGAGAGCGGCAAGCAACCCTACCAATTCTAGAGTTAGGAGACCCGGACTCGACTCCTCGAGTTGGTCTCCCACTGGACTCTAGAACCCGGTTACTTGTGCTCCCCTCCTTGGGTCTATCATAATGCAGAAAAGTAAATAATATACATCAACAGTGACATCTTCCTCAACCAGGAAGTGTCCTAATAAAAGAATATTACACACATTGAATTTTACATAAATGAAAATAAAAAATCTCATCTCACATAAAACCCCCGGCTATTCAAAACGTGACGATCCAATATAATATATCACAGCAACATATAACATCACATGTCATCAACGTAAGTAAATATGCGTATCCCAATTGTCGTTGACATATAGCAACGCAACCGGCGATACACCACATATTACACTTACGGTCGCAGAAAAAGCTAGACGATGTTAAACATTCCGATCGAATCAACAAACACCCAGAATTACCCAAAAAGCTCAACACTTGAGCGTAGTGTAAAATTATTCAGCACATGTCTCAGTACCAATGAACCAGCTGTAAAAGGGTCTACCAAGGCCTCACATGTGGCACCGCTAAACCACCACAAACCCTAGGGTTTAGTGGCAGTTCTGACGGTCACATAATCGAGTTAGGGTTTCGTTCTTCTAGAGCGTCCATCGAATAACTTACATGATTATCTGAAAGTTTTAGACTAAGAAAAAATCCAACACTTGAAAATTTCCGGCAAGGGTTAAAAATGGGTATTTGATATCCGATCAAACTTTTTAACACCGTCTAAAGTTACCCGAAAACAGTTAGAATTACGACTACGAAACACTCCGAGTTGCCTTTATAGTAAATTAACATCACATGAAAATTTAGTAAAAACAAACAACACCTGAAACATCAAAACCCATCCACTGGAACACTGAAAAAATTTGGGGGGGGGAGCTCCGAATTGGGCCGAGATTAGGGGGCGTGGCCGGCCTACTGTTCACAGAATTGCCCCAAATTTCACCAGTGTTGATGTTATCACACATATATGATTCTGCACTTATTTAAAAAAATTTTAGAGCTCATATAAAAATCGACAGAAACATGGTTTTGATGTGTCAAGTTTCGGAGTTATTTCGGTTTCGTAATGCTACACAATCCGTCTAATTCTTTAGCAAGGCTCTGATACCACTGTAGGGTTCCTGTGAACGACAACAAGGTTTTGGGAGGCATCGTCCATGCCATTTTCAAAATTTTGCCGTTTCAAAAAACCCTAAACTAGAATCGATAACTAGGGAATCATACGAAACAACATGTAAACTATTTTACATCTAAGTGATAACGGAATACAACCTTTGTAGACCGGTCCTTCACTTCATTAGCTCCTTATAGTGGTCCCTTCGCTGCGAACATAGAACTCCCGGACTCTTGCATGGCTTCTCAAGGCGAAAGGAACGATCTTGCTTGAAGTCTTCGAAGCCGAAGATGATCTACGTCGAGGAGACACTAACTCAAGCTACTACTTCACTAATGAGAGATTAGTGAAGTAAACACCTTATACTAAAGTGCTAATCTAGTAGAGGATGATGAAGTAGGAAGTGGGCCCACTTTATTTTTATTTTTCTCACAATATTTTTCTTTCTTTAGAAAACCCTAGCAAGCTTTTTGCTCAAGGAAGAAGAAGATGAGCAAAAGAAATGAGAATGAACTAATGAGGTGAAAGAATGAACCATGGGTGAGTTTGTATCATATACTAACTCATGTAGAGACATAACCATGGCTAAATTATAATGGTTGGGTTAATAAATATCTTAAGTAAAACAAAATTAGTGGACTAAGTCAATGCATCCACAAGCTTCATGCATGTGAGCTATTATCCACTAATTTGGAATTACTTTAAATACAAAAATCCAACATTATAATTAGTATTGTGTAAGTCTCATACACCCATGTAGTGTGTATCAACAACCATGATACAAAATAAAATACAATTAATATATATCACATATATATTAAGTATGCATATGTGAGAATAATAAATGCTTAAGTGAGCTAATATTAGTTAATGTAAATTAGTATATCAAATATACAATAATACACTAAATTATCAAATGAACACTTGATTTAATAATCCGGCTATATCACATATAACCGACTAATATAAAATATACCAACTTATCGAATCAACACTTGATTCGATAACCCGGCTATATCACATATAACCGATCGATACAAAAATCGCGAGAATATAGTACGGTATCACATACTCGCATTATTCTCAGTCCCGCACATATCACATATGTGCTCCTACTTCGTTTTGCCTGAGCCAGTAAAACCTTTATGTAGGACTCTAAAGACTCGTCAATACGCCGGCAGTAGGTGATGATCACATCAAGCACCCACAAGCCGTCAGCGGTACTAGCTGGACGTAACGGATACCCGGGTATTGAACGATCAGAAGATCAACAAGCAAGCCCACTTTAACTCCTGCAAAAACTTGACAGTAACACTACCGTACAGTCCGGTCTCCTCGTCTGATATGTCGCATATCAAGTCTGGGGGTGGTAAACGTCAGACCCAAATAACCGATAAGTCATGCCGATATGAGGCCCATAACGGGTCGAGAAACTACTGATAACACTTACCAGTAAATCTCTAAAACAGCCCTGGCCAGGGACTTCTCTGTTATGGCCAATCGAGCACAGCGCAACATCAACCCCCAATACCGGGAGAGACGAAACCCCTCCTATCGCTCATTGCCTCCATGTGACTCGGGACTGTACCCAAAAACCATAATTTTGCACGTCCTCTTGAACGTGGTAAGATGGAAATCAAAGCACAGTAGGAATCACGCAAGACTCTATGACGATCTCGTGTCTAAAGACTAACCTGTACTAGTGTCACCAGAGAACTGCTATCTGACGATAAGTATAATACCAACTAGGAGTTCTCGGCGAGTCCGTCCAGTGTACCCAGTCTCCACTGAGCACCCATATACCATCTCTGTTGTCAAACACCAATGGATATGGGATCATCCATCGCCCATCTTATGGGTCGAGAAGCGTATACGCTGGTTTACTCTGGTATATCGATGCCCCGTCTCGATACACCATCGACTAGGAACATTAAAGGATGAACTTGTGGACTACTATAGCCACACTAGTATGATCTGCATCATAATCCTGATAGTCAAGTACACATCCTAAGGGCTTTACTAACATGTAACCATAAGACAGTAAGAGACAAGTATACATGTTAAGATAAAGAGCAACCAGATAGCATACTATCATGTCGAGCAAGAAAGTCCCCTCTATATATGTCCAAGCATCCAATATAATATACATCATATGTACAATAATGGCCTCTAGGGCACACATACAACTAACATACACAAGGTGCATCTACGTTTTTGATGAAGTCAAACTCTTTGACTGCCAAATCAAAATAGATGTTCTAACTCCGCGATACCTGCTTTAACCCATAGATTGATTTAAGCAGCTTGCACACCTTTCCGCTGCTCCCACTATCTACGAAGCCCTTTGGCTGGGTCATGTACAAGCTCTATTCTAAATCACCATTTATAAAAGCGGTCTTGACATCCATCTGCCAGATTTTGTAGTCATGGTATGCAGCAATGGCAAGTAGGATCCGGATGGACTTAAGCATAGCCACTGGAGAAAAGGTTTTTCATAATCGACACCTGGTTGTCGACGAAAACCTTTTACAACAAGTCTAGCTTTGAAAGTCTCAACTTTTCCATCTACACCAAGTTTCTTCTTAAAGATCCACTTGCTCCCAATAAGTTTTACCCCTTCAGGAGCAACTTCTAAAGTCCATACTTTGTTGGCGTATATGGATTCCATCTCAGATCGCATTGCATCCAGCCATTTCACAGAGTCCCCACTCGTGATGGCCTGCTCAAAGCTAGTTGGGTCATTATCTTCCATGATGCAATCCTCGCTCCCACCATTAATGAGAAAACCGTAGTATCTCTCAGGTGGATGAGGAACCCTACGAGATCGGCGGAGAGGCTGGGGTTCGTCCGGGACTATCGAATGCTCTGGTTCCACTAAATCTTCAGTTCTAGTTTGTGTAGCCAGAACTTCTTCCAGTTCTACCTCTTTGCCACTAATTTCTTTTTCAAGAAATTCCTTTTCTAAAAAGGTGGCATTACAAGAAACAAACACTTTTTGTTCCTCGGTGTGGTAGAAGATATACCTACGTGAGTTTTTGGGATATCCTACAAACTTGCACATAACTGACCTTGCCTCAAGCTTGTCCGGATTTTGCGTTTTAACATAAGCCGGACAACCCCATATCTTAATATAATTAAGACATGGTCTCTTCCTCTTCCATATATCATATGGAGTGATAGGCACGGATTTGGTAGGGACCATATTCAATAGGTGTATGGCTGTCTCAAGCGCATAACCCTGAAAGGAAATAGGCAACTCAGCATTACTCATCATAGAGCATACCATATCTAATAGGGTGCGATTCCTTCACTCCGATACACCGTTGTGCTGTGGTATATATGGAGGAATAATCTGAGAGAGAATCACATTCTCTTTTAGATAGTCATGGAATTCCATGCTCAAGTATTCTCCTCCCCGATCAGATCGTAGGATTTTAATACTTTTACCCGTTTGATTCTCGACTTCGCACTTATATTCTTTGAATTTCTCAAAAACTTCAGACTTGCGTTTCAACAGGAACACATGTCCATATCTTGAGAGATCATCAGTGAATGTAATGAAGTACAGGGAACCATTCTTGGCATGTGTAGACATGGGACCACATACATCACTATGTATCAGTCCCAAGAGTTCAGTAGCTCTTTCTCCGTGTCCAGTAAACGGAGTTTTGGTCATTTTGCCTTTGAGACATGACTGACAAGTTTTATAAGATGTAAATTCAAACGGGTTTAAATATCCATCCTTATGTAATTTAGCTAGTCGTGTCGCATTGATATGACCTAGTCTACAATGTCACAAGAAGGACTCGTTTATTTCTGAACTTTTCCTCTTGTGTATGTTCTATACGTTAAGAACTGTGTTTTGATTCAGAACGTATAAACCATTACATAATGTACCAAACCCAATCAACACTTGATTTAGGAAAATGTTCATAACATTATTTTCTACTACAAAGGTATATCCTTCTTTATCTAATAAAGAAATTGATATTAAATTGCATATCATAGAGGGTACATAATAACAGTTGTTCAAGATCAATATATTCCCATTTGGTAATATAAGGTGATATTCACCAACTGCTTTGGCTGCAACATTTGCACCATTCCCTACTTTTAGATAATGATTACCTTTTCCCAGTTCTCTACGTTTCTTTAGCTCATGTAACATACTACATATGTGGGATCCCGATCCGGTATCTAAGAACCAAGACGTAGAGTGTACTGAGAAACAGTTCTTGGTAACGAACACACCCATCAATATGCTCATTCTTCGTTTGGGTGGCACGGGAATCTTGGTAATCCCATATTTCCTACTCGGACTTATAACAATTATAAGTTATAGCGGAACCAACATTCCCCAGCTCAGTATAACAAGTGGGTTCGGTCAATACATCCAATTATCTTGATTAAGGCGTGACATGGTCGCTACCTGGAGAGAGAGAGAAGAAAACAATTTAGCGTATGCTCTTGCAAGATTAGATTGGTTATTATCTTATCTAATAAGGATGGCTCCCACTGTTTTTATCAAATCTTCCATCAAACCCTAAAAGGTAAGACTAGCCGAGATTAATTACACCCTACAAGTTCGCCAATCATTCGGTCAGGCCAGTGTCGGTATTTTGAGGGAGGTTCCCCGTGCTTTCGCATGGACCTAATTAAAATAAAGCTCGTTTTCCCAAAGGTATAACCCCGTTGACACATTTCTAGTCACCTACTTAATCGGCTAATTGTAAAGTGCAAAACTCTCTCAGGAGTAACTCATACTCGCAGTGGGTATCGGGATCCAACTATCTCATAGAAGATATGCAATGTCATTGCAAATTTCAACACTTGAAATTCCCGATAATGTTTTGCCCCGAACGTCCTATGACTTTGACGAAGGCCAACAAACCATAGGGCTCTAGTCAAGTTCAACTCATACATTTTGTAATTGAATTAAACCCACCCGCACGACCCTTGACAAAGGCCAACAAAGTCGTACGACTACCCTAATCCAGTCGCATCATATGCAACAGATAAACACTAATCAGCTACCACACACTACGCCCTAACGAAGGCCAACAAACATAGCACGAATATTAAACAGTACTTATGTCACGTCCCGCTTCCCAATATACGGACAAAGGACGCGACGAGGCCGCTACGTATTTACTCTGAAGTAAATACGCTAAGCGTAGCTAAGAAATATAAATAAAAATGCACAAGAGAGGTATAACTGAACAACAACTTTATTTATTAACATTTCTTTGTACAATGCATGGAAAAGTAAATACATCTGAATGAAAGCAATGCCTAAACAGTGGCATAACAGAAATGAAAAGTACTGAAATAAAATGTGTACAATGAAGCTAAAGCTCTGGGTCGTAGGCAAGCTGATCCAAGTCCTCGTTGGTAGGCTCGATCTCCTGAGTGTCCAGATCACCTGACAATATTCTAAAGAAGAAAGAGAAGGAATGTTGTCAGCGAACAATCGCTCGGTAAGTCCCAAAGATAAGGGAAAAATAGAATAGACAAAGAGTAAGAGAGAGAGGGTAGCTTTTACAGATGTATTATATTGTTATATTGTTGTATTTAGTGTTAATACTGTTGTTTGTAGCTTGGTACAGAAGGATGCCAGTGTATACGAGAGGATTCTCTATATGCCAGAGACTAAGGGCAACAGGAGTACAAGGAACCGTTTATACCACGGTACAACAGCAACGGAAATACAGGTTAGGTGTCTTAAGTCTTGCAGTCTCGTGCCACTTCTAACACCTTCCGTACCAATCTATCCCTTAAACCCCGCGATATCTTGATTGTATTGTTTGTATTGTATTGCAATTTGTATTGTCTTGTAATATAGATTGCATAATTGGATGACTTGCCGAAACCATGATATTAGTATATAGATGTAATTGGAGAATCATGAATATAACTGGAGAATCATGTAAATGGAAGTATATCCATGGTTCGGTTCGGTCAATATAGATTGAATTGAATATATGTATTCATGAATTCATATTGAATTGTAGATTGTAGATTGTACTTGAATCATATTCAAGTCAGATTATTTATAATGAGACTCGGTCTGAGTCAGACAATTAGAAAAGAAATTGAAGTCCTGAATTAGGTTTTGATATTATCGGTAACCGCACATGGGCGGCAGGATTTGTATCTTTTTCAAAGACGATTACCGTGTTGATAACACCGTTTGTTAAGTTGTCTACCTTAAATAGGCAAGCACCCATATCTCCTCCTCCCTGAGGCTCAAGAGACCGGTCCCCTTTAAATCTATATTTACTAGGGCCCTTATTGTAATTTATAGAACTTGAGGGGATTTTATATGAAAATAATTTTGTATAGTTTTCAAAATACACCTCAACTATTTAATTATCGTCTTTAGAATTTTCATAGCTGTGGATTTTATATTTGTGACATTTCTAGTGAATAAACATATTTTTCATAATATATGGTATTTATTTATAAAGTGTTGGACTTGTATGGAATTTCATGGTATTTTCATATAAAGTGATTCTTGTGATTTAGAAAAGTTGGAATATTTATATTATATCAAAAATAGATATTTTGATGATACATATATATATTTTTATATAAAAAATAATATTTAATATATTATATTTCTAGAAATCTCATTTTCTTAAGATATTTGTATTTTTAAATCTCTCGAGACCGAATGCTCCTTGAGGAGGTCTGAATATCGCACTACTAAGCCCAGGGATGTGCGATAATCCACACCATCCCAGTCGGGTTCCCCAAAAATGGATTGTAGCGGCGCTTTGCAAAGATTTGTAAAAAAATACGTAATCCTGTAGAAAACGGTTTTTATAAGTTAAAGATAGTTTTGTGTAAAACGGTATTTTCCGAATCTATATTTCCCAAAAGGTATTGTGCTATTTGCATATGAGTGTTGTGAGGAGGTAGGTCATTACCTCGTGATCTACCTAAAGGTATAGCAAGATTAATGATGTTTTAAAGTCGAAACTAAACTACAAGGTATTTTACCGAAAAAGTACGATAAAAATTGAAATAATACATTCTTTTGAAATTAAATTTATTCCATATGGTTTGTTAATGATTAATAGTCAAGATGTAAGAGTTTTGTATGGTTGTGTTAAGGAAAATTGAACTTTACAAAAAAAACCGAATCGGAAGTCAGATTTAACTCCGCTTTCGTCGGGTTTTAGTTTACAAAGTTTTAGTATGGAATAGAGAAAGGGGAGGAGGGACTTACGGGTTTAAAGTGAAGATAAGAGAGAGAGGAAGCGGTAGGAGGCACCGGTGCGTCGTTTCGTCGCCGGTAGCTCCTAGGGTCATCGTCGGAAAATTGCCGGAGCTTCTCCCTTCGCTAACTCCAATTGCACACTAAAATTCTAAAGAGTTTTCTTGAGAGTTTGGACAGAATTGTGAGTGAGGTGTGTGTGTTTAGGGATGGTATTTATAGGGTAAAACTAGGGTTAGGGTAGGTGAAAGGGTGTGAGAAAATTGTATTAAAAATTGTATTTAAAAATGGTTTAATGGAGTTTTAAAGAGGCTCTGTTGCTGTGCAGGAAATTTAAAGTATACAGAAGTTTCCAGAAGACAAAGAGGCATACGTTTCATGAAGGGTAAACTCGGATTCAGCCGAGTCAACCTGGCCTCGTTGGCCAAGTCAGCCGAGTCGCCGGCCCGAATCGGCCGAGTCGGGCCGGGGCTTGCCGTCGAAGGTCCGTCGTCGTCTGGTTAGTACAGTGGGGTAGTTTGTTTTTAGTATGACTTTTGGTTTTACAGATTTAGAACGTGTAGACTCTTGGAATTCTAAAAATTTAAAAAGAAATCAATATTAAAAAATAATGTGGGGGATGGGATTTGAACTCTGGTGCTATGGTTCAGCAGTGCAAGGTCTTACCAATAAGTTACAAGCTCTTACTTGCTATTAAAAAGCAAAACAATTACTTATAGTACTAACAGGAAATGCAAATACCCCAAGTATACATTAACTTTTAAAAAAAAATTTGTACACTAAAATTAGAGTTGTTACAACTTATCTGAAATGACGGAGAGCTACGACAGGTTTTTAAGAAAACTTTTTGCGTAATGAACTTAATATCGTTGTAGAATTGAGCGATTTGAAAAGGAGTGGTTTAAGCTCTGGTTATAAAATCGAATAGTTTTCAAAACAAACCGAGTGGGTTGTAGCATTTACTAGCTTTTGCTAAAGAGTTCATTCCCGGTGAAGGGATCTCGGCTCTTTCCTCATCGAATGAGATGCTGGATATTCATAAAAAATACCGCTATGCAAAGTAAGAACTAGAGCTACCTTTTTGAAAAATTGATTCTATAATATCTTTAGGTTTCTTTCCTTTTCATTAATCTCAATAATGAAGTCCCATCATTTATGCTTCCTAAGCATCACAGATAAAGAAATGAAAATACAGCGTACGCTTATGCCATCCGCATTCGCCACAGGATCCCGTCATGTACCATTAGGTTAGATAACTAACAGCAGAGCGGGGGCAGGACTAGCACAAATGCAAAACATAAGCAACGTTTATTATATATCATATATATAATATAAAGCATTCGTCTTAGGCAGTTATATGATCTCATCACAGAACATTACAGTAGAAGTCAACATATGAAATATCGGATATATTAGGAGGCCTGTGTTTTAATTCAAGCCAGTAAAAAACACGGATTCCACGGTCGCGATGAATAGCCAAACCCACATCCCTAGACCCCTACGAGAGCAGCAAGCAACCCTACCAATTCTAGAGTTAGGAGACCCGGACTCGACTCCTCGAGATGGTCTCCCACTGGACTCTAGAATCCGGTTACTTGTACTCTCCGTCTTGGGTCTATTCTAATGCGGAAAAGTAAATAATATATATCAATGGTGATATCATCCTCAACTCGAAAGTGTCCCAATAAAAGAATATTACATACAAGTTTTTACATGAATGAAAATGAAAAACTCTCATCTCACGCAAAAACCCCTGGCTATTCAAACACAATGATCCAATATAATATATCATAGCAACACATAACATCACATGTTATCAACGTAAGTAAATATGCGTACCCAAATTATCGTTGACGTATAGTAATGAAACCGGTGATATACCACATATTACTCTTACGGTCGCAGAAAAGAAAGTGAAAACTACAATAATTAGAATCTGCAACCACCTTAGACATTATAAACCCGAAATATTACATACTTCGGATTTCATGCCTAACCATATAAATTCCTTAGACATCATAAACCCAGAATATCACATATTCCGAATTTCATGCCTAACATTATAAACCCGACATTTTAGTCTCAAATTGAAAACACTTTTCAATATCTAGTCGGGCAATTCAACAAGATTCCTAACTGTTGATTGAATGCTCGTCGGAAACATTAGTAGACGGCCGCACCCCCGATGCCGTCGACGAAGCGAACTTAGGCGGAATACCGCGGCTGCAAGCACCCTTTCGGATGTTTTTGGCTATGGGGTTCTCCTACAGTCACTTGGTCGGGGCTATAGGGCATGTCTATTGAGTAGTGTTACCTGGCAAGTGTTCGCGTACTATACGAGATTGCGACGGAGTTTTGATCCGAATCAAAACCCCGTGGCAACCAATCAAAAAAGACTAAATTGCTGGATTTACAAAGTACTAATTAGTTTTCACAAAACCAATTATTATGGATTCCAAATATTGTATCACAAATTACACATATCTAGACGATGTTAAACATTTCGATCGATCCATCAAAACCCACAATTCTTAGAGATCTCACCACTTGAGATAGATTCAAAAATACCCATACAGTGATAATAGTACATACAGACCATCACAAGAAGGCATGTCCCTGGCCTCACCATCGGCGCCGCGGAACCGCCGCCAAAAGCATGTTTTGGCCACAGTTCCGCGGTCGTTAAGTCGAGTTAGGGGTTCGTTTTTCTTGGGGGTCCATACAATACCCTGCACAATTTTCTGAATATTTTTAAACCCAAAAATTCCAGTTTTTGAAAAATTTCCAGAGAGCATATTTTCCCGGTTTTCGAATAGTCGATCGAACACTTTAACTTCACCTAGACTACTCCTAATGCTCAAGCCTGGCTCTGATGCCACTGAAAGTCAGGCAGCCACCCCATCCAATAGGGTCACCGTGGCACCTACAGGTCCCTCAGCAGCTACTTTTTACGCATGCCCCTCGCGAGGATTACAACCCGCCATAATACATTCCGGTCTCGGGACACCTTGGGGGTAAGATCCAATGCTTCGCCATACTGTCACACAGTGAGAACCCTCCATAAGTCGACATCCAATACCTAGTAGCTCTGATACCACTGCTGGTTTTGCTTAGCACCCCGACACGGTTTCGGCAAGTATCAAGTATGCTATTTTAAAATTTTAGGGTGCCGAGCGAGCCCGAACCAAGGATCTAACTAGAGAATTAGGGTTTTTAAAACATGTAAACAACTTTACACTAAGTGATATAAGAATACAACCTTTGTAGACCGGTCCTTCGCTTCTAAAGCTCTGTGTAGTAGTCCCTTTGCTCCAAGTAGTGTTCTCCCGGACTCTCCTTAGGCTCCATTAGGCGAAAGGAATGAGCTTGCTCAAAGATCTTCGAGGCCGAAGATGATCTATGTCGAAGAGTCGCTAAATCAAGCTACCTCTTCACTAATTGATGAACTAGTGAAGAAACAACCTATACTAAATGGCTAGTTTGGTATAGATTGGTGAAGTTGGAATTTTGCTCACTTTAGAATTGTTTTTCTCTTTTTCTTTTTTTTCACTCTTGAGAGCTAAAGAGCAAGGAAGGAGATGAAGAAAAAATTAAGTGATCAAATGTGAACCATGGGTGAGAAAATATCTCATATAAACTCATGTAGAGACTAAACCATGGCTAAAAATAATGGTTAGGTTAATAAATATCTAGAGTAAAAAAAAAATTAGTGGACTTAAGTCAAAACTTCTCCATGCTTCCACAAGCATTTCAAACCTTGCTAATTTCCACCTAATTTTAATTTTTCCCTTAATATTTAAACGCCCAATTTATCTTAAGTTAGGTATGAGTCTCATACACCCAAGTCCAATGTATCATCTAGCATGACACATAAACAAATACATTAATATATATCACATATATATTTAAATGTATTTAGAGAAAACAATTTCTTAAGTGAGCTAATAGTAGTTAATGTATATTAATATATCAAATATATAATCATTCATTAAATTATTAAATCAGCATTTGATTTAATAATCCGGCTGTATCGCATACAACTGACTAATATCATTTAATAAATTATTGAATCAACACTTGATTCAATAATCCGATTATATCGCATATAACCTATATCGCGAGATTAGAATACGATATCATATACACGTATCAATCTTGGTCCCGCACATATCACATATGTGCCCTACTTCGTTTCGCATTAGCTAGGAAACCTCTGTGTAGGCCTCTAAAGACTCGTCAATATGCCGGTAGTAGGTGATGATCATATCAGTCACTCACAAGTCGTCAGCGGTACTAGCTGGACGTAAAGGCTATCCGGATATTGAGCGATCAGAAGATCAACAAGCAAGCTTGTCTACACTCCTGTGAATCTAATAAGTAACACTACCGTACAGTTCGGTATCTTCGTCTGATATGTCGCATATCTAGCTTGAGGGTGATAAACGTCAGACCCCAATAACTTGATAAGTCATGCCGATATGAGGCTCATAACGGGTCGATAAACTACTGATAACACTTACCAGTAAATCTCATCATCAGCCCTGGCCAGGAACTTTCTGTTATGGCCAATCGAGCAGAGCGCAACATCAACCTCCAATACCAGGAGAGACGAAACCCCTCCTATCGCTCATTTCCTCCATGTGACTCGGGACTGTACGCAAAAAGCACCGTTTTGCACGCTCTCTTGAACGTGGTAAGGTGGAAATCAAAGCATAGTGGGAATCGCACAAGACTCTATGACGATCTCGGGTCTATAGACTAATCTGTACCAGTGTCACCAGAGAACTGCTATCTGACGATAGGTATAATACCATCTAGGAGTTTTCGGCGAGTCTTATTCAATGTACCCAGTCTTCACCGAGCACCCATATACAATCTTTGACGTCAAACGCAAATGGATATGGGATCATGCATCGCCTATCAAATGGGTCAAGCAACGTATACGCTAGTCTACTCTGGAATATCGATGCCCCGTCTCGATACACCCACGACTAGAAACATTTAAAGGATGAACTTGTGGACTACCTTGGCCCCACTAGTATGATATGCATCATAGTCCTGGTAGTCAAGTACATCCTAAGGGCTTTAACAACATATGAGTGCAAGACAGTATCACAATTCAAGTCTACATGTTAAGATAAAGAGCAACCATATAGCATACTATCATGTCGAGCAAGAAAATCCTCTCTATATGTGTCCAAGAATCCATTATAATATACAATCATGTACAACAATGGCCTCTAGGGCATACATACAACTAACAGTAAGTTACATGTTTAAACACTTTCTTTTTATATTCAGACTTCTAATATCAATTAAACTCTGTAAAGTTGAGAATGTAAATATATAAAGTGGTTGATTTTTATTTTCACTTGTCTATTCTTGTGTCATATTTATATTTTTTATAGACGCTTAACGTATTCTTATAGTAAATACGTTGCAGGCTTGCCACATATCGTTTAAACACTTTCTTTTTATATTCGGACTTCTTGTAACAGTTAAACTCTGTAAATTTGAGAATGTAAATATATAAAGTGGTTGGATTTTTTTTCCTCAAGCAATTACAGTACAATTTTAGTAGTCCTTGCCCCCGTTTATACGACTGCTTCAACCTTAGACACCCTTGCTCCGTTACAACATCCTCTTTGTGTAAATTTCGAGGACGAAATTTTTCTATGGAGGGTTGGATGTAACGACCCCAAAATTCCTATACCTTCATATCATTCTTCTTTTTATTAAAATACTGTATTTATTTATTTTTGGGTATCCCCGTATATTTTATTCTCTATTAAATATATTAGTTTATCCCTTCTTTTATTTTGCCTATTCTATATTTTTTCAAAGCCCAAAACGCAAGCCAAAACAGTTCTATTTGATTTATTTCTTTTCTTTTTCCTTAGCCCACTTTTTTTTCAAACAACAACATATATTTAATTCTTGTTAAATATGTGGATGAACAAACTTGTAGTTTATTTGATAAGTCCTTGTATTGTTATTCCATAAGCCACATGTTTGAACCTTGGGACTAGCAATTATTTTTATCTATTTTTTTAAATCCCTCTTATAACGTATAAATTATATTTAAGTAAAATTATTTTTATGCTTTTCAATTTTCTTTTAATACAAATATCTTCCCATCACTTTTTCATCTCAGCTTAGCCATTTTCTTTTGATCAATTCTAAAAATAAATAAAAAAAAATCTTATTTCCTTCAAGCTTGGAGAAGCACCGGTTCCATCAAGGTTCAAAGTCTCGATTGAGGATTTTATTAAAACGGTGAGCCGGTTGTAATACCGACTCACACAACTTGTAAGTCCCTTTTCTCCCTCTCTATCTCTTTCATTCTGTTACTGTATCTTCTTCATGATTTCATTTTCTTGACCGTGGTACCTAATCGAGTGCATAAAAATACATACATACATACATACATACATACATATATATATATATATATATATATATATATATATATATATAGTTACATATATATATATTTTTAAAATATTGTTTTTTATACTTAATCTTCATGTTTATTCATTATTTTCTTATAGAATAAAAATACCCCCATATCATAGATTTACTTTTACGTTAATTAAGAATATCATGGACTGTATAAAAATAAACAATATGTGATAACACAACTTTACATAAGCTCTCTTGAAATTAGAACTTTCCTGGTATAGGACCTTATCGAAATTCATAATCCATATATTGACATTGGGGGATTCAATTTGAAATATATATTGCATGTTCCGTTTATTTTATAATTGTTTAAATGTTTATATAAAAGAGAAAAATGAAGCTGCAAATAAATCCAGTAGTTTTGTCACCTTTAAATATGGTCATAGATACATTTTGTCCTTAAAATAATTTTTAAAAATCACATATAAAAATCCTAAAAAAATTAGGATAAATAATAGATAGAATTCTGGTCTACAATAAAAAAAATTATATCAAACCGAAGAACGGTTTTGAACTTATGACAGTTTTAGTCACTTTTTTTTTTCTGAAATCTGAAAACAGTTTTAATCGATCAAATTCTACGACACATAACTCGGTCTAATGATATCCAAATTGAGAAAATTCAGGTGTTTTGGACATCTACATCGAAAAAAATAGATTTTCTTAGTTTTAAGTTTTTACTGAAAACCAACGTAAAATATAGAAAACCGCGTTATAATATTAAGCGATGAATCTGGACAGAATTTGTCCTGATTCACACACTGTTTTTAAATGGGACATAACTCGAACACCCGATATCCGTTCGTGACAAAATTTAGATGTATAGATGCACAATTGATAGAGCTATAATTTTCAGTATATTAGATTACTTATAAATGCATGAAACAACTCGATATAGGCTTTGCAATATAATATATAGTTGCTGTCCAGAAATCTAAATTTCTATTTTAAAAGCTGATATTAAAACGATCATAACTATAGTTCCAGAAATCTAAATCGTGGGAATCTTAGTGTTTTGAATAAGTACTCCGAAAGACCTACAATTTTCTAATAATTTTTTTCATATGAAATCCGATATAAATTAACTCAAACTGCGTTTTAAAAATTTGTAACAGTGTCGAACAGATTCTGATATGTTTTGCACGACGATACAAAAACATGTATATCTCCCAAACCGGTAGTCGTATTTAGGCGTGACTGGAACTCACATGTGCATAACACTTAAGGCCATGTTTTCGTTTATATTCTGACTTCAAATGACTTGATTAACTAGTCGTACATATCACATATTTACAACATTGTTTTTAGACGTTTCTTGTATACTTATCTCATATCATGTTCTATGATTGTTTATCTATTTTTATCTATATGACTTGTGATTAAACCATTATATGCTAGAATTTACTTGATCTTGACATGACTCAATTATGAATACTTGAACCCAATAGGTATACTTGACTCGACATGACCCGAACCATGAATACGTAATGACTTAACATGAACACTTGACATTAATACATGAACAATTAACTTGAATACTTGAACTTGACCCGATACTTGAATTGCACTCTCTTATGTATTCATGGATTTGGGCAAGACTTGTAACTTTAATCACAGACTAATATACGCAGGATGTTAGGGTAACTTGAGTATGAATCCAACGGAATCTCAGGAGTCCCGTTACTAAAATAACGTCACTGTGGTACCAGGATGAAACGGTACAAATAATATTGCTGTGGTACCGGGCTAAAACGGTATATCATGAATTCATGAATGAGGGCCCGTGTTTCTAAGCCCCTAGATGATAGCCTATTGGATTTGGAATACTTCAATAATAATTAAAGTCCCGCTATTTTGGGTCCGTGATTCCTTGCCCCTGGACGATAGTTTTGGGTTCGAGAATACTCTTGAGATTGGTTGATATTCACACTTGAACTGACGTTAGAATATATTACCTTATAGAGACCCCTTAGGACATGGACATCCACTTCATGTTCACTATACCCACACTCTATGACCATATTATACTTGTTTTCCATGCTGACATAGTTGCCATATATATTACCATACTTGTTCACATATTACAATTTCCATTTATACTATATTACATGTCATCTTGCCCTCAATTTATATATTACACATCTCTACTGGGATTTACCGAGCGCAAGTTTGCTGACGGGCATTCCATCCATCTTTTGTTTCTTGGAATGTTCGTCAGGTGACTTAGGATCAACGGAGGTGGAAGTGATTGTAGAGAATTACAACCAGTTCACACCTGAAGCAGATCATTAGTTTTCTTTTCCGCTTTCTTTTTCAGTAAGTTATATGTTTAAACATTTTCTTTTTATGTTCAGACTTCTTGTATTAGTTAAACTCTATAAAGTTGAAAATGTAAATATATAAAGTGGTTAGATTTTATTTTCACATGTCTATTCTTGTGTCATTTTTATGTTGCTTATAAACGCTTAATGTATTCTTATAGTAATTACGTTGCGGGATTACCACGTCACCGTTTAAACACTTTCCTTTTATATTCAGACTTCTTGTATCAGTTAAACTCTGTAAAGTTGAGAATGTAAATATATAAAATGGTTGGGTTTTTTTGCCTCACGCAATTACAGTACAATTTTAGTAGTCCATGCCCCGTCTATACAACTGCTTCAACCTTAAACACCCTTGTTCTGTTACAACATTCTCTTTGTGTAAATTTCGAGAACGGAATTTTTCTTTAGAGGGTAGGATGTAACAACCCCAAAATTCCTATACCTTCATTTCATTCTTCTTTTTATTAAAATACCGTATTTATTTATTTTTGGGTATCCCCGTATATTTTATTCTCTATTAAATATATTAGTTTATCCCTCCTTCTATTTTACCTATTCTATAATTTTTCAAAGCCCAAAATGCAAGCCAAAACAGTTCTATTTGATTTTTTTCTTTTCTTTTTCCTTAGCCTGCTTTCTTTTCAAACAACAACATATATTTAATTCTTATTAAATATGTGCATGAACAAACTTGTAGCTTATTGGTTAAGTTCTTATATTGTTATTCCATAAGCCAAATGTTTGAATCTTGGGACTAGCAATTATTTTTATCTATTTTCTTAAATCTCTCTCATAACGAGTTTCAATTTTCTTTTAATACAAATATCTCCCCATCTCTTTTTCATCTCAGTTTAGCCATTTCCTTTTGATCGATTTTAAAAATAAATTAAAAAAATCTCATTTCCCTCGAACTTGGAGAAGCACCAGTTCCATCAAGTTTCAAAGTCTCGGTTGAGGATTTTATCAAAACGGCGACCAGGTTGTTATACCGACTCACACAATCTGTAAGTCCCTTTTCTCCCTCTCCATCTCTTTCACTCTGTTATTGTATCTTCTTCATAATTTCATTTTCTTGACCGTGGTACCTAATCAAGTGCATATATATATATATATATATATAGTTACATATATATATTTAAAATATTGTTTGCTTATACTTAATCTTCATGTTTATTCATTGTTTTTTTATAGAATAAAAATGCCTCCATATCATACATTTACTTTTACGTTAATTAGGAACATCATGGGCTGAATATAAATAAACGATGCACTATAACACAACTTTACATGAGCTCTCTTGAAATTAGGATTTTCCTGATATATGACTTTGTCGAAATTCACGATCCATATATTGACATTAAGGGATCCAATTTGAAATATATATTTCATGTAACGTTTATTTTATAATTGTTTAAATTTCTTATATAAAAGAGACAAACGAAGCTGCAAATAAATCCAGTAGTTTTGTCACCTTTAAATACGGTCCTAGATAACTTTTGTCCTTAAAATAATTTTTAAAAATTAATTTTCACATTTGGAAATCCTAAGAAAATTAGGATAAATAATAGATAGCATTTCAGGTCTACAATGAAAAAAATTTATATCGAACCGAAGAACGGTTTTGAACTTATGACACTTTTAGTCACTGTTTTTTTCTGAAATCTGAAACCAGTTTTAATCGATCAATTTCTAAGACACATAACTCGGTCTACCGATGTCCAAATTGAGCAAACTCAGGTGTTTTGGACATCTACGTCGAAAGATCTAGATTTTATTAGTTTTAAGTTTTTTTACTGAAAACCAACGTAAAATATAGAAAACAGCGTTACAATATTAAGCGACAAATCTGGACAGAATCTGTCATGATTCGCACACTGTTTTTAAATAGGACATAACTCGAACACCCGATATCTGTTCGTGACAAAATTTAGATGTGTAGACACACAATTGATAAATCTATAATTTTCTGTATATTAGATTACTTATAAATGCATGAAACAACTCGATATAGGCTTTGCAATATAACATATAGTTACTGTCCAGAAATCTGAATTTCTGTTTTAAACGCTGATGTTAAAACGAGTATAACTAGAGCTTGAGAAATCCAAATTGCGCGAATCTTAGTGTTTTGGATAAGTACTTCGAAAAACCTACAATTTTCTAATAATTTTTATAATCTGAAACCCGATAGAATTTAACTCAAACTACGTTTTAAAAATGTATGATGGTGCTGAACAGATTCTAATCTGTTTTGCGCGACGATACAAAAACATGTATATCTCCCAAACCGTAGTCGTATTTAGGCGAGACTGGAACTCACATGTGAATAGCATTAAGGCTATGTTTTTGTTTATATTATGACTTCAAATGACTTGATTAACCAGTCATACATATCACATATTTACAACATTATTTTTGGACGTTTCTTGTATACTTATTTCATATCATGTTCTTTGATTGCTTATCTATTTTTATCTATATGACTTGTGATTAAACCATTATATGCTAGAATTGACTTAATCTTGATACGAATCAATCATGAACACTTGAACCCAATAGATACACTGACTCGACTTGACCCAAATCATGAATACGTAATGACTTGATATGAACACTTTACATGAATATATGAACAATTGACTTGAATACTTGAACTCGACTCGATACTTGAATTGCACTCTCTTATGTATTCATGGATTTAAGCAAGACTTGTAAGTTTAATCACAGACTAATATACGCGGAGTGTTGGGGTAGTTTGAGTATGAATCCAACGGAATCTCAGGAGTCTAATTACTAAAATAACGTTGCTGTGGTATCGGGCTGAAACGATACAAATAATATTGCTGTGGTACCGGGCTGAAACGGTACATCACGAATTCATGAATGAGGGCCCTTGTTTCCAAGCCCCTGGATGATAGCCTGTTGGGTTTGGAATACTTCAATAACAATTGAACTCCCGTTATTTTGGGCCCGTGATTCCTTGCCCCTGGACGGTAGCCTTGGGTTCGAGAATACTCTTGAGATTGGTTGATATTCACACTTGAACCGACGTTTTGATTTATTACCTTGTAGAGACCCCTTAGGACACGGACATCCACTTCATATTCACTATACTTACACTCCATAGCCATGTTATATTTGTTTGCCATGCTGACATAGTTGCCATATACAATACCGTACTTGTTCACATATTACAATTTTCATTTATACTATATTACATGTCATCTTACACTCAATTTATATATTACAAATCTCTGTTGGGACTTACCGAGCGCAAGTTCACCGACGGGCATTCCATACATCTTTTGTTTCTTGGAATGTTCGTCAGATGACTTAGGATCAAAGAAAGTGGAAGTGATTGCAAAGAATTACAACCAGTTCACACCTGAAGCAGATCAATAGTTTTTTTCCCGCTTTTCTTTTTCAGTAAGTTGCATGTTTAAACACTTTCTTTTTATGTTCAGACTTTTTGTATCAGTTAAACTCTGTAAAGTTGAGAATGTAAATATATAAAGTAGTTGGATTTTATTTTCACTTTTCTATTCTTGTGTCATTTTTATGTTGCTTATAGACGCTTAACGTATTCTTATAGTAAATACGTTGCGGGCTTGCCACGTCACAGTTTTCGTCTATTGAGAAGTGGGACGTGACAGTGTGTATGCATAGAAGATCTAAAATGGTCAATGCAAGTAAGAGATGATGCAAGTGTATGATGCACATGCTTTTTGAAAGTTCGTTTTGAACTAAATCTATAAAGTTATGCAGGAGAATGTGCATGAGATTTGGCCAAGTATGAAGCATGTTTGACACGTCTTGAAGAAAAGGGTTTTTTAAAATTTCGAATTTTTAAAACCAATTTCTCTTCGGTTTAAAATTACCTTCTCCTTGCTATGTAAAAAGTCAATACTTGAAAACTTAGCAAGCGAGGCATTCAAAATCTCATTTTTCTCCTTGGGAGAAGCATTTTCCAAAACAAGTAATTCTTGAGATAAAATAGACGATTTCAAAAGATTAATCTCGATTTTAAAACTTAAAATCGTATCATGGTATTCTTTTCTCAAAATCTCGCAAGTTAAAAATAAGTTCTCGATTCCCTTTCTAATAGATATAAAATCATAAACCAATGCATCATAAGAATCAAGAGAAGATTTCAATAAATCAATTTCACATTTAAAACTAGAAATCATATCATCGTTTTCCTTTTCTACTTTCAAAGGATCAATAGAAACATGTTGTAAATCAAGTTTTGAAAATATCTTATTCTTCTCAACTTCTAATCTATCAATAAAAGCGGTTTGAGAATTATGAGTGGAAATTAAAGCACTACATTTGGCAATCAAGTTTTTATTCAAAGTCTCAAAGGAATCGCAAAACGAAATCAAATCATTTTTCTCATCAATGAGAGAAGAATTTATCCTATCTAACAAATCATTTTTAGAAACTATCAAATTGAAATTACGATGAACAGTATTGAAAGCAACTAGCAATTGATCATGGGTAAGTATACGATAATCTAAAGATGGATTGCTTATAACCCCAAGATCAAGACACTCTTTATCCGACTCCATAAAGTTGGATCGTCTCTTTTGATTCGCTTTTAGTTGAGACACATCCAAAGTCGCTATTTGAGTCGTTTGTTAGACATTCTCTTCTTTATTGCAAACGGTTTGCTCTCCATAAATATTTTTTAAGGTGCACTACAAGTCATGTGCCATCTTGCAAGAACAAATATTTTTAAGAATATCATCATTTAAAGCACAATGAAGAATTTTAATAGCTTTAATGTTAAAAATAAATAAATCTTTTTCATGAGTACTACATTTAGATTTAGCAATAGTAGAAATAGAATACTCACAATCAACAATTAACCATATACTCCTACCAAAAGATTCTAAAAAGTATTGCATCATAATTTTTCAAAAATTAAATTTTGAACCATCAAAATATGAAGGGTTATGAATAGATAGTTCATCACGATAAGAGAAGGATAGTAAATATGATGCCATAGGATCTACTCTAGGATGTGAAGCCTAACAAGAGAGCACCAAGTTCTGATACAAATTGCAAATATTCCTAAAGGGGGGATAAATAGGAATATGCGACTAATATGCCCAAATTAAAAAAAATTATACTACACTTCCTAATAGAGAAAATAATTGCAAAGTTTAACAAATGATATACCAATATGATAAGAGGCTAAGCAAACTACAATCGTAAAACAATGAATAACAAGCAAGCAACAATATCAAGTAATGAGCATATAGAGCAAGTAGGGAATAAGCATGCAATTTCTAATCTATGGATACTTGTAAGCAATTAGATACAAATATAAATGACAAGTAATAAAAGAGAGAGATGGAGAAATTACAAATGCAAACATACAAGGTTTCAGAGAGGTTCGGGAGATCCCCTAGTCCTCTTTTTTTAAGCGCACGAGCCCATTCCACTAAACACGTCTCCACCGAGACCACCATGTTGCCCACTTGTAACCTCTCACGATCACGTCTCCACCGATACCATCACGTTGCACAATTGCAACCTCTCACGATCACGTTCTCTTTCCTTACAAAAGCATCCATACACTCAAGTATTCTCACACAAAGAAAGAAAAACTTCTATCACTCAACTCCTTTACAAAGACACTCTAGCACTCTAGAGTTCTTATACAAAGGAAGAAGGTTACAATTGAAGCATAAATACTCTCAAAAGAGTTTCTCTCAAACTCAAACTAATACTCTAAGAAGTATGAATATGCAAATAGAGCTCTTGAATATGTGAGAGTGAAAAATGAATAAGCAATCAAAACTTAACCAAACTCTTACAAGAGATTAGATTTTTCTTTTTCAAATCACTTTTGAAGATGGCCAGAAAAAATCAAGTGATTGGTGCCAAAAATCTAAAGAAAAAGCCTATTTATAGCCCCAAAGAAAATCTAGCCGTTATGGATCAAAATCAACATCAAACAGCATCGACAGACGTCTGAAGAAGGATTGGGTAGACGTCTGTCCCTTTGTAAAAAAGTTCCTTACAGCTATATAACGGATATATTTTTTAAAAACATTTTATATCCAGACGTCTGAAGTAAAAAAAAGGCAGACGTCTGAAGAAGAAATTTTTTGGCCAAAACAATATATCAAACGTCTGTCCTGATGAACCGTAGACGTCTGTATTCCTCACTGAAAAGCATATAGCGAAAACCAGGCGTCTTAAGTTCAAATGGGCAGACGTCTGAAGTTTAAAAATACCATTTTGAAACTCTTCATCAGACGTTTGGTCCATTGACCTTCAGACGTTTGTCTCATCTCAATTTTGAAAACAAATCTGCTATTTCAGATGTCAACAGTACCCAGACATCTGTAGGTCAAAAAGGCAGACGTCTGGTTAAGCACAAAACTGAAAGTTTGGATTTTTAACAAATAGAAAACCTCGAAATCCGAAAAACCCAAGTTTATGCAATGTAAATAGTTTGTGCATGCAAGTGTGAGTGTTCAAGAAATCTAATAGATATAAACTATATTCTATAGAGTACTTACATAGAATCCTATGTCGATATCGTATTTCTTCGAAAACTTGAATTTTCGATACGAGCTCTTGAACTTTAGCGAATCGCTTGATCTTCAATTGACCTTCAGTTTGACTTTCATTGATCTTCGTCACTTAACTCACGAACGTCTTGAAATCGATATTTGATTTTCAAATGAACCTCGCTTCGACTTCGATCTTTGATGCTTCAAAACTCGGACTTCAGCTCCTTAGCTTTATGGCTATTTGTAGCTTGAACTCTTGAATTTCTTGACCCTTAGCTACTTAGCATCATGAAACTTGGATTCGCAAATTGTGAAGCTCTCGTCCATATCCTCTGTTAGGAATTAGTCAAATAAAATCCCATTAAGGGAGGAATTGTTAGGAATTAGTTAAATAAAATCCCATTTTATTTGGGACTCCTTGCTTTAGAATAGGTCTTCATTAGTTGGAAGATCCATTATTTGTAGTATTTTCTGTTTTGATGTAAATGGCTATTTAATGGCCTAAATGCTTTCCATTCAATATATGATTTTCCTCTCAAATTTCTTTGTGTTCTTTATCATTTGGTATCAGAGCCAGGTCAAGAGGCTTTGTAGAAGCAGCAGTCTTCTAAGGATTTAAGCAGAGGCAATGACTACAGAAGGTGCTTTTGTTCAACCAGCAGTGTCGAGGTTCGATGGTCACTACAGTCATTGGGGGATGCTTATGGAAAATTTTCTCCGATCAAAGGAATACTGGGATGTGGTGGAGAATGGAGTTTCTGCAGCAGCAGAAGGTGCATCTGAGGTGCAAAGGAAAAACTATGAAGAGCAGAAATTGAAGGATCTCAAAGGTAAGAACTATCTGTTTCAGGCTTTAGATCGTACTATTCTGGAAACAATCGTTAACAAAGACACATCAAAGAGTATCTGGGATTCTATGAAGCAGAAATATCAAGGAACAACACGAGTAAAGCGTGCTCACCTACAGGCATTGCGAAAGGAGTTTGAAATGGCTCACATGAAAGAAGGAGAATCTGTGGACGAGTACTTTGCTCGTATTCTTGTCATTACTAACAAGATGAAAGCAAATGGTGAAGATTTGAAAGAAGTTGCTGTTGTGGAAAAGATTCTGAGGTCAATGATTCCAAAGTTTAATTATGTTGTGTGTTCTATTGAAGAATCCAAGGATACGAGTGTGCTTTCCATTGACGAATTGCAAAGCAGTTTACTTGTGCATGAGAAACGCATGAGTAATACTGTACAGGAAGAACATGCACTGAAGGTGACACATGGGAGCCAATATTCTGGACGAGGACGAGGACATGGGAACTCTGGAGGTAGAGGCCGTGGAAGAGGCAGACAGAGTTTTGACAAGGCAACGGTGGAATGTTATGCTTGTCACAGGCTTGGGCATTATCAATGGGAATGTAAGAGTAGAGTTGCAAATTTTGCAGAAAGTGAAGTAGAGAGTGAAGAACACATGCTGTTGATGGCTTATGTTGAAGAAAAGGAGCAAAAAACAACAGACATGTGGTTTTTGGACTCTGGGTGCAGTAATCACATGTGTGGAAAAAGAGAATATTTTTCCGAGTTTGATGAACAATTCTCTGATTCAGTGAAGTTGGGAAATAATTCAAACATGGTGGTTCATGGGAAAGGCAACATTCGACTTCAAATCAATGGAGTTGTCAGCATTATCTCAGGAGTTTTTTATGTTCCAGAACTAAAGAACAACTTGTTAAGCTTGGGACAGTTGCAAGAGAAGGGTCTAAGCATTTTGTTTCAACAAGGGCAGTGCAAAATATATCATCCTGACAAAGGTTTGATTATGAAATTAAATATGTCTGCAAATCGAATGTTTATCTTGCATGCCATCACTTTGCCTGCAGCACCCACTTGCTTTAACACGGTTACAGAAGATGTGGCGCAACTCTGGCAATGCAGGTTTGGGCACTTAAGCTTCAAAGGCTTACAAATACTGCAACAAAAACAAATGGTGGAAGGTTTACCATTGCTTAAGCCACCCTCAAAGCTGTGCAAAAATTGTCTTGTTGGGAAACAACATCGAGACTCGTTTCCAATGAAGAGTTCCTGGAGAGCATCACAAATTTTGCAGCTTGTTCATGCTGACATTTGCGGACCAATTAAGCCAGCTTCAAACAGCAAGAAAAGGTATCTAATTACTTTCATTGATGATTACAGCCGCAAGACATGGGTTTATTTTTTGGCAGAAAAATCAAAGGCCTTTGCTGTCTTTAAGAGTTTCAAGATACATGTTGAGAAAGCAACAGGTACATCTCTTAAAGGGTTGCGTACGGATCATGGTGGAGAATTTACATCTCGAGAATTCAACGAGTTTTGCAATGCACATGGATTGCAAAGACAATTGACAGCTGCATATACACCGCAACAAAACGGCGTTGCAGAGCGGAAGAATCGAACCATCATGAATCTTGTCCGTAGTATGCTATCTGAAAAGAAAGTACCCAAAACTTTCTGGCCAGAAGCAGTAAATTGGGCTGTGCATGTTTTAAATCGCAGTCCAACACTAGCTGTGAAGGACAAAACACCTGAAGAAGCCTGGAGCGGAATCAAGCCAACAGTCCAACATTTCAGAATCTTTGGTTGTGTCTCATATGCTCATGTACCTGATAAATTGAGATCCAAGCTAGATGAGAAAAGCTTGAGGTGTGTTCTACTCGGAATCAGCGAAGAGTCAAAGGCATATAGGCTTTATGATCCTATCTCACAAAGGATTGTAATAAGCAGAGATGTGGTTTTTGCCGAGGATGAAGAATGGGAATGGGACAAGAAGCATGAGTCAGCTGTTATGTGCGAGCTAGAATGGGAAAATAATGAAAGGGCTGTCAATGAAGAATATGCAGTAGAAGAAGATGATGTTGCCGCTGCACAACCGGAGGAGTCGATTGAGGAGTCGATTGTCACTAATCAAGAAGCTTCACCAGGTCATGTCGAAGGGAGGAGTAGGAAGCAACCAGCTTGGTTAAAAGATTATGTAACCGGTGATGGTTTGTCCGATGAAGAGGCTGCGCTTTACACAGCATTCTTTGCGCTATACACCACTGGTGCAGATCCACTTAATTTTGAAGAAGCTGTGAAGAGTGAAAGATGGCGTAATGCCATGGATGCAGAGATTGAAGCAATTGAGAAAAATGGCACATGGGAATTAATTGATCGACCCAAAGGAGCTAAAACAGTTGGAGTAAAGTGGGTTTATAAGACTAAACTTAATGAGAAGGGGGAAGTTGGCAAGTATAAAGCAAGGCTAGTAGTAAAGGGGTATGCTCAGCGGTATGGTGTTGATTACACAGAAGTATTTGCTCCGGTAGCTCACATGGAGACTGTACGTTTGGTGATTGCTTTGGCGGCACAAAAGGGGTAGGCTATACATCAATTAGATGTAAAGTCTGCTTTCTTACATGGAGAATTAATTGAAGATGTTTTTGTTGAGCAGCCCTGTGGTTACATTCAAAAAGGGAAAGAAGAGAAAGTGTACAGGTTAAAGAAAGCTCTTTATGGGCTCAAACAGGCTCCTCGTGCTTGGTACAGTCGTATCGAAGCATATTTTCTGAAGGAAGGCTTTAAAAAATGTGATTATGAGCATACGCTTTTTATTAAGCGGAACAAAGAGGGCAGCATGCTCATTGTAAGTTTATATGTTGATGATCTTCTCTTTACAGGGAACGATGAGCTGATGTTTACTGAGTTTAAGAACTCGATGAAGCTTGAGTTTGATATGACGGATCTCGGAAAAATGAAGTATTTTTTGGGTCTTGAAGTCTTGCAGAAATCTAGTGGAATCTTTATTTGTCAAAAGAAGTATGCAGAGGAGACGTTGAAATGTTTTGGGATGAACGAAAGCAATTCAGTTCGAAGTCCAATTGTTCCTGGTTTCAAGCTTTGCAAGGATGAAGAAGGGACCAAGGTGGATAAAACTTACTACATGCAAATTGTGGGCTGTCTCATGTATCTTACTTCAACTCGTCCCGATATGATGTTTGCTGTTAGTGTTTTAAGCAGGTATATGGAGAGACCTACTCAGCTCCATTTACAACTAGCAAAGAGGGTGTTAAGATATTTACGAGGAACAACTGAGTTTGGAATTTTCTACAAGAAGGGAGGAAGTGATAAACTCAAGGCATATACTGATAGTGATTATGCGGGTGATCTTGATGATAGAAAAAGTACAACTGGAAATGTCTTCCTTTTTGCAGCTGGAGCTGTATCATGGTGTTCCAAGAAACAACCAATTGTAAGTTTGTCAACCACGGAAGCAGAATTCATAGCAGCAGCATCATGTTCCTGTCAAGCTATTTGGTTAAAGAGGTTGCTAATGACACTTGATCAAGAAAAGCAAGAGTCATTAGCTATTCAATGTGACAGTAGTTCTGCAACCAAGCTTTCAAGAAATCCAGTTATGCACGGACGAAGCAAGCATATTGATGTTCGTTTTCATTTTCTTCGAGAGCTCGCACGGGAAGGAGTAATAGAACTGATTCATTGCAATACTTCGGAACAGATTGCTGATGTGATGACAAAACCACTCAAGGATAATGTCTTTGTGAAGCTGCGTGCAATGCTTGGAGTTTGTGCAAGAAACAACATAAACTAATTTCTTTCAGTATTCAAGAATTTAGTTTAATGGAGGAATTGTTAGGAATTAGTCAAATAAAATCCCATTAAGGGAGGAATTGTTAGGAATTAGTTAAATAAAATCCCATTTTATTTGGGACTCCTTGCTTTAGAATAGGTTTTCATTAGTTGGAAGAACCCTTATTTGTAGTATTTTCTGTTTTGATGTAAATGGCTATTTAATGGCCTAAATGCTTTCCATTCAATATATGATTTTCCTCTCAAATTTCTTTGTGTTCTTTATCATCCTCCAACCTCTATTAGATATTCCGTTTAGGCTCAATTTTCTCCATCCTCCATTAAATGCTTATGCCATGAGATATCCGATATCCTGAAAAATCAATCTAAACAAGACCAAGCATATCATATACAGTGTTATGAAATATAAGTAAGTTAATAAATACAAGTATATGAACATTCATTATTTTGATATCACAACTATAAATAGTATATTAATATCAAAATATAAATCAAAAGCAAAGTATGAGATATTGATATACCAAACAAATATACATGTTATATGAAAAGCAAGTTATAAAACACATGTATATACATATTCGTATTGCGAATCGTAAAAAAATGAATGTGAGTAATATATCGATATCAAAGAATATAACACAAGTAAAGCATATTGATATTGATATATTACTCGATATACACAGGATACATGATAAGCAAGCTAAACAGCAAGTGTATACAAGTTTAGTGTCGATAAGGTAAAGCAAGATAAGTATATGACATTAAACAACTATTCATGTTTAACCTATCATCAAAACAAAGCGAGAATGGATAAAGTAATATCATCAAAAATCCATAAGCTAACATTACTCAGTGTGTGGGTTTATTATGTCTAGTTATGCTAAATTACCTAGAACACCCACGTATGGAGCTTTCAGTCAGCGACGCCCTAACCGGATGGCTTGAGGGCACTAAGCGAGAAAACACTCTAAAAGACTTAATCACTCAAGTATTCTAGACAATCACAAAACTAAAATTTATTTAATTAATAATTTTTTTTGTTTTTTTTTTAACTTTTCGACGTGAGTATCCAATACTTCTTGAGGCACGAATTCCTAGCCACTCAGTGAAGAAAAAAGTTTTTTTATTTTTATTTTAAAAAACAAATATATTTCAATAAAGATATTTCAAGTTATCCTTTACATCTCAAGATTAAAGACACGTTCTCGCGCTACTAGTAGGGTATATATTCACTACATTTGATTTCGAGTTTGGGTTATTTTTCATATTTTCGTCATATTCTCAGATTCAAGAAGTTTTCTTCACTTCACTTAACTTTCGGATTTCAAATTCAAATCTACCTATTCACTAGCTTGATTCAAAAACCTTTTTTTGTATAAAAAAAAAGAAAAATATCGAAAAATGAACCTAATTTTTTTTAAAGAAGATAACCTAAAAGTTGAAAAACTAAAAAGATATGAATGAAAAACTATGCAAAGTGCAGACTACCCCCAACTCTCGCTTTCGTCCGTCTCTCTCTTCCTACTCACTCAATAAAGATTAATCACTACAATGTGCAATGCTAAACACACCAATAAAATAATGTAGTGAAATTAATTCGGACAGAGATAAATCATTAAGATTGATAAACAGAATTAAACAAGACGAGACTTACAAGGCTAAAAAGTTTAGGAGGTTCTGTTCTCATTAAACCGCTAACTGGTGATGGCCGGCTGCTGATATGCGATTTGATAATGTAATTCTACTCCTTACTTTGCACTGTGTCACACCCCACTTCTCAAAAGACGGAGAGCGAGAGTGGACGAGACCCGCAACGTATTCATACCGAGAAGCACTCCTTCTCGACATGAATACGCTGAGCGTAATTACAAACAGAAAGATAATAAATAGAAGAATTTAAAAATAATAGCAATGTCCAATAACATTTATTACAGTCTTATAAAAATAGCTGAACATAGTTCGAAAATTTAAGAAACTAAGAATGAAAGATGGCCTCGAACAAAAGAAGGCATATTGCAACTGAAGTTAACTCTCGGCTTGAAAAGAAAGATAGTTGATATTCTGCTCTCTCGACTCAACTTCGTACTGAGCTTGGTCTCCTGCCTTAAGGTCCAAAAAAGAAAGATAAACATAAAAAAAAAATAGAATGCTTGTCCTGAGCGTTGTCTTGCAAGGTCAAAGCATTGTCCCACCAATACTTTAACTGTCCAGTAAAACCAGTTATGAATAAACTCGCAATATCTTGTTCAGAACATCTTTTCATTTTGTATGCTAATTTGGCCATACCCATTTCTTGTAATGTGTTGAGTATTTCATACTCACTTTTTCCATCAATATTCCATTCATAAATGGAATTTCCATCATAATCTTTTGTATGGAATTTTGCTCTTTCTTCATACATAATATCAGGAGGAGTAGGTCGTGGATAGTAGTCTTTAGTTCTACTACTGTTCCAATTTCTACGAGGTCTATTGAAATTTGGTTTCTTTCCTCTTTCAATTTTATTAATATCCTGATCAGAATTAATCTGTAAGATATCGTTTTCTACATTATTGATTTGTTGAACTTCAGAGTTGTCAGATGAATCAGAAGATAATGAGGAATCTGAATCTGATTCTTCCTTGTCTTCTATAGTATCAATATTGTTGATTTTTGAAGGACCAGGAAGATTCTTGTTAATTGAATCAAGTGTTTGATTTAGTTTAGATAATAATGACTCGTTTTCAAACGTGAGCTTATTTTCTAAGGCTCTAGGAATACTTCTTGGTTGAAAATGTGGTAAAGAAGTACTGTGATGGAATGTTGAACTTGTTGGTTTTGAAATATCCTTAATATCAGTAGATAAGGAATCTATTTGGATTGAAATCGTGTGTAAAACTTGATTGGAGTAGTTATTCTGGTGATATAATTTCTTAATATCATCCAAATTAACTTGATCATTTCCTCTAGGGTCAATACTTTCACGACCCTTTTTGAAAGGTGTAGCTATGACTTCTCTTTCTTTGGAATGGAGTTTCAAAGTCTGTAAAGGAGGAGTGATAGCAGTAATAGTAGTGCCATCTTGAAGTTGCCATTTTTTGTACAAACTTGTTTGTACATTAATAGCAGATTTTTTGAATGGTTCAGAAATTTCATTTTTTGTAAAATAAATTCTAACCAGTTTTCAAAATGAAAGGGAGCATGATATTTTTGAATATCTTTTATCCATTGAAGTCGAATCTTAGCTTCACAGTAAGCATCTAGCTTAGAATACTATATGTAGTATTCTGATTCTTCTTTGAAATCTTTTTCAAGTTCTTCGATATCAATCTTAACACCAAGTTTAGTGATAACATTAATACCGTGGAATTCTCCATGCATCTGACTGGAATTAGGAGAATTATTAGGAGAAAAATTGAGTTTATTTGAAATGTCAGGAATAGGTGTTTGATTGTGAATCCTTATTGAAGGATCTTGTTGAGTAGAAGGAGTTTCTACTATGAAAGATCTAGATTCTCTAAATGAATTTCTAGGAATAGAGTAGGGTCTGACGGATCTCCTATTTTCATTGAGTGAGTTGAAACGAACCAGGACTGTACCATCTTGTTCTTCAACTATCTTTTGAATTTCTGTTCTCTCGAGATTTCTTGGTCTCTGAGGAACATCTATTTGAAAGGATTCTGGAATGGTAATTTCATTCCATTTCAGGCGTTTAGGAACAAAGGTCTTTGAATAGTCAGCATCAATTTGTAATAGTATTGTCTCATCGGTAAAGTTATTAACTAATTTGCATTTGGAATTAATAGCAGAACTCATTAATCGAAAGTAAATGCGATAAATAATTACAAATTGTTCTGCAAGTTTTTCAAATTCTTCTCCTTGCAGATGAACATCAAGGATTAAGGAATTCATAATTAAAGGATCAGTTAATGAAACGGGAAAATTAGGAATACAATTGAAATAAATAGGACCATTACAAATATTTGTCTGAATCATACTTAAAATTGACGATTTGTATCTTCGCAAACGTTTATCACGTAAAGCCATGTAAACAGGAATGTCTATGCCAATATGAGCAAGTGGTTTGACTGCTACTTGAATCATACCAAAATGAATATAACGAAATCCTTTTTCTAAATATTTTCGTATAGAAACATGAGATAAAAGAGGAATCGATTGAAACTTATTTTGAATGTTTAAGGTCTCTTCATGAATTTTTACGCTAAAAGCGCTTTTGAAATCAAAAGTACCAATTTTATAAATATTTTCAATATTTTCATTTGGAAGAGTCCAGTTTGAAAAGTCCTCATTAATCATCTCTTCTTTGCTTTGTATTATGTGTCCTGAATCACTTCCAGAACCAGAGAAAATTTTTCTAATAAAACCAGCAATCATCAATAGCAATTTTATGAACTAGACACAGATCATACCTTGATCGGGAACAACGGGAACACTCCACCGGGAACACCACGCTCTTTTGGGCTTACCAACGGGTTCACGAGCTTACCAACGTCTTACCAACGCTCAGGATACTCACTATGAATAGGTCACTCGTTGCTCTCAACAAAGAGTGGAATTACTAGAACACTTGGCTCTGATACCATAAGGGGGGCAGGAACATAAAACAAAATAAACAAGGAGATGGAATGAGAACTGGGTTTGATTTTATTTGAATTGAGAGTATTTGGATACAGAAGCAAAGAGTAAAGTTTACAAAGTTTGAACTCTCTCTCTAAAACCTCTCCAAAACCTCTATGAAAAACTTCTGCCTAGTTACAGGAAGGAGCTATGTTTATATAGACTTGAATCCTCTTTGAACTGGATCGACACGAATCTCTTTAGTGGGTGTCTTGTCTTGCTTTTTGAATGATTGCCTTAGCTGTCTTCAATTCTTTGAGTGGCTGTCTTGTCTTCTTTTGTAAAAGCATCTTTTTTGAATGGCTGTCTTGTCTTGTCTTCTTTTGTAAAAGCATCTTTTGAATAGTGGTTTTTGCTTTTGAGCTGGCATCTTTTGAGCTGGCATCTTTTGTGAGTAGGCATCTTTTGTTCTTTGTCTTCTTATGAGCTGGCATCTTTGAGTAGACATTTTTACTTTTGAGCTGGCATCTTTGAGTGGACATCTTTTGTTTTCTTTTTGAGCTGGCCTTGCTTTTGAGAGGAATCTTTCTTTTGAGTTGTCCTCTTGTTCTTTGTCTTCTTGAGAAAGCATCTTTTGACGTTTGGAATAATGGTTGCTTTTCAAGAACCAGCAAAGCCTGAATCAAAAACTCCTGCAAAAGAAGTAAAGACTCAAAAGAAGGCAAAAGCAGTCATAAACTTCAACTCCTCAGAATCAGAAGATGATGATATGAAGCAATTCCTGGAGTTCCAAAAATTCAGAAAAATGCAGAAACAAATGAGAAGCTCAAAATCAAACTCCAAACATTCATCAGAAGGATCCTCTACTGATCCTATGGGAGGGCCTTGTGCTCAAGACCCTTTCGAATTGTAAAAAAAAAAAAAAAAAAATTATGTATATATCTTATCTTATCTTTCTAGTGTTCTCTGTAGTGAATGGTAACTACAGCTAGTCCAGAGCAAACGGCTACCGGTAAAGAGTTATCAAATCCGTTTTAAAAAGGTTTGCTCCTAACCCAAAGGAGTATGGCTCTCAAACAGCCAATTTACTGGAAAAGTAATTCTCCACAAACAACGTCATATGTAGAACGGTTCAAATCTACATGCTAGCCCAATCTCAAACGGTGGTTGGTAAAGGCATATTAAATCCGTTAATGGCTGCGGATTTGCCAAAAATTCGATTACTAAAGATTCCTACTCAAAGATACCAGCTCAAAAGAAGACGAAAGATGTCTACTCAAAAGATGCCAGCTCAAAAGTAAAGATTCCTACTCAAAGATGCCAGCTCAAAAGAAGACGAAAGAGGTCTACTCAAAAGATGCCAGCTCAAAAGAAAACAAAAGATGTCTACTCAAAAATGCCAGCTCAAAAGAAAAACAAACGTTTTCAAAAAAGTGATGCTTTTAAAAGATGCTTTTAGCAAGACAAGACAGCCACTCAAAAGATTCGTGTTGAAGAATGGACGGCCACTCAAATAATTGAAGACAGCTAAGGCGATGGGCGACTCAGCTTTTCAAAAAGCAAGACAAGACATCCACTCAAAAGATTCGTGCTAATCAAACTCAAAGAGCATTCAAGTCTATTTAAACAAGAGCTCATTCATGTAACAAGGCAGAGGTTTTTGGAGAGGTTTCAGAGAGAGAGTTCAGACTTTGTAAAATTTACAAAGTCGGAACTCTCTCTCTGAAACCTCTCCAAAAAACCTCTGCCTAGTTACATGAATGAGCTCTTGTTTATATAGACTTGAATGCTCTTTGAATTGGATTGGCATGAATCTTTTGAGTGGATGTCTTGTCTTGCTTTTTGAAAAGCTGAGTGGCTAGTTGTCTTCAATTATTTGAGTGGTTGTGTTGTCCTTTCTTCTTTTGTAAAAGCATCTTTTGACTTTTGAGTCCTTTTCCTTTTGAGCTGGCGTCTTCTAGCGGGCATCTTTTCTTTTGAGCTGGCATCTTTGAGTAGACATTTGATATTGCGAGTTTATTCATAACTTCATTAGGAAGAGTCCAGTTTGAAAAGTCCTCATTAATCATCTCTTCTTTGCTTTGTTTTATGATCCTGACCCTCCTTATGGTATCAGAGCCAAGTGTTCTAGTAATTCCACTCTTTGTTGAGAGCAACGAGTGACCTATTCATAGTGAGTATCCTGAGCGTTGGTAAGACATTGGTAAGCTCGTGAACCCGTTGGTAAGCCCGAAAGAGAGCGTGGTGTTCCCGGTGGAGTGTTCCCGTTGTTCCCGATCAATGTATGATCTGTGTCTAGTTCATAAAATTGCTATTGATGATGGCTGGTTTTATTAGAAAAATTTTCTCTGGTTCTGGAAGTAATTCAGGACACATAATACAAAGCAAAGAAGAGATGATTAATGAGGACTTTTCAAACTGGACTCTTCCTAATGAAAATATTGAACATATTTTTGGTACTTTTGATTTCAAAAGCGCTTTTAGCGTAAAAATTCATGAAGAAACCTTAAACATTCAAAATAAATTTCAATCAATTCCTCTTTTATCTCATATTTCTTTACGAAAATATTTAGAAAAAGGATTCCGTTATATTCATTTTGGTATGATTCAAGTAGCAGTCAAACCACTTGCTCATATTGGCATAGACATTCCTGTTTACATGGCTTTACGTGATAAACGTTTGCGAAGATACAAATCATCAATTTTAAGTATGATTCAGACTAATATTTGTAATGATCCTATTTATTTTAATTGTATTCCTAATTTTCCCGTTTCATTAACTGATCCTTTAATTATGAATTCTTTAATCCTTGATGTTCATCTGCAAGGAGACGAATTTGAAAAACTTGCAGAACAATTTGTAATTATTTATCGCATTTACTTTCGATTAATGAGTTCTGCTATTAATCCCAAATGCAAATTAGTTAATAACTTTACTGATGAGACAATACTATTACAAATTGATGCTGACTATTCAAAGACCTTTGTTCCTAAACGCCTGAAATGGAATGAAATTACCATTCCAGAAGCCTTTCAAATAGATGTTCCTCAGAGACCAAAAAATCTCGAGAGAACAGAGATTCAAGAGATAGTTGAAGAACAAGATGGTACAGTCCTGGTTCGTTTCAACTCACTTAATGAAAATAGGAGATCCGTCAGACCCTACTCTATTCCTAGAAATTCATTTAGAGAATCTAAATCTTTCATAGTAGAAACTCCTTCTCTTCAAGAAGATCCTTCAATAAGGATTCACAATCAAACACCTATTCCTGACGTTTCAAATGAACTCAATTTTTCTCCTAATAATTCTCCTAATTCCAGTCAGATGCATGGAAAATTCCACGGTATTAATGTTATCACTAAACTTGGTGTTAAGATTGATATCGAAGAACTTGAAAACGACTTCAAAGAAGAATCAGAATACTACACATGGTATTCTAAGCTAGATGCTTACTGTCAAGCTAAGATTCGACTTCAATGGATAAAAGATATTCAAAAATATCATTCTCCCTTTCATTTTGAAAACTGGTTAGAATTTTATTTTACAAAAAATGAAGTTCTGAACCAGTTTTCAAAATGAAAGGGAGCATGATATTTTTGAATATCTTTTTCCATTGAAGTCGAATCTTAGCTTGACAGTAAGCATCTAGCTTAGAATACCATGTGTAGTATTCTGATTCTTCTTTGAAGTCGTTTTCAAGTTCTTCGATATCAATCTTAACACCAAGTTTAGTGATAACATTAATACCGTGGAATTCTCCATGCATCTGACTGGAATTAGGAGAATTATTAGGAGAAAAATTGAGTTCATTTGAAATGTCAGGAATAGGTGTTTGATTGTAAATCCTTATTGAAGGATCTTCTTGAGTAGAAGGAGTTTCTACCATGAAAGATCTAGATTCTCTAAATGAATTTCTAGGAATAGAATACGGTCTGATGGATCTCCTATTTTCATTAAGTGAGTTGAAACGAACCAAGACTGTACCATCCTGTTCTTCAACTATCTCTTGAATCTCTGTTCTCTCGAGATTTCTTGGTCTCTGAGGAACATCTATTTGAAAGGCTTCTGGAATGGTAATTTCATTCCATTTCAGACGTTTAGGAACAAAGGTCTTTGAATAGTCAGCATCAACTTGTAATAGTATTGTCTCATCAGTAAAGTTATTAATTAATTTGCATTTGGGATTAATAGCAGAACTCATTAATCGAAAGTAAATGCGATGAATAATTATAAATTGTTCTGCAAGTTTTTCAAATTCTTCTCCTTGCAGATGAACATCAAGAATTAAGAAATTCATAATTAAAGGATCAGTTAATGAAACAGGAAAATTAGGAATACAATTAAAATAAATAGGACCATTACAAATATTAGTTTGAATCATACTTAAAATTGACGATTTGTATTTTCGTAGACGTTTATCACGTAAAGCCATGTAAACAGGAATGTCTATGCCAATATGAGCAAGTGGTTTGACTGCTACTTGAATCATACCAAAATGAATATAACGAAATCCTTTTTCTAAATATTTTCGTAAAGAAACATGAGATAAAAGAGGAATTGATTGAAACTTATTTTGAATGTTTAAAGTCTTTTCATGAATTTTTACGCTAAAAGCGCTTTTGAAATCAAAAGTACCAATTTTATAAATATTTTCAATATTTTCATTAGGAAGAGTCCAGTTTAAAAAGTTCTCATTAATCATCTCTTCTTTGCTTTGTATTATGTGTCCTGAATCACTTCCAGAACCAGAGAAAATTTTTCTAATAATACCAGCCATCATTAATAGCAATTTTATGAACTAAACACAGATCATACCTTGACCGGGAACAACGGGAACACTCCACCGGGAACACTACGCTCTTTCGGGCTTACCAACGGATTCACGAGCTTACCAACGTCTTACCAACGCTCAGGATATTCACTATGAATAGGTCACTCGTTGCTCTCAACAAAGAGTGGAATTACCAGAGAAACTTGGCTCTGATACCAAAAGCCTTAAGGCTCTGATACCATAAGGGGGTCAGGATCATAAAACAAAATAAACAAGAAGATGGAATGAGAAATGGCTTTGATCTTATTTGAATTGAAAAGTATTTGGATACAGAAGTAAAGAGTAAAGTTTACAAAGTCAGAACTCTCTCTCTGAAACCTCTCCAAAAACCTCTGCCTTGTTACATGAATGAGCTCTGGTTTAAATAGACTTGAATGCTCTTTGAGTTTGATTAGCACGAATCTTTTGAGTGGATGTCTTGTCTTGCTTTTTGAAAAGCTGAGTGGCCCATCGCCTTAGCTGTCTTCAATTATTTGAGTGGCCGTCCATTCTTCAACACGAATCTTTTGAGTGGCTGTCTTGTCTTGCTAAAAGCATCTTTTAAAAGCATCACTTTTTTGAAACGTTTGTTTTTCTTTTGAGCTGGCATCTTTGAGTAGGAATCTTTACTTTTGAGCTGGCATCTTTTGAGTAGACTCTTTCGTCTTCTTTTGAGCTGGCATCTTTGAGTAGGAATCTTTACTTTTGAGCTGGCATATTTTGAGTAGACATCTTTTGTCTTCTTTTGAGCTGTCCTTGCTTTTGAGAGGAATTTTTAGTAATCGAATTTTTGGCATATCCGCAGCCATTAACGGATTTAATATGCCTTTACCAACCACCGTTTGAGATTGGGCTAGCATGTAGATTTGAACCGTTCTACATATGACGTTGTTGTGGAGAATTACTTCTCCAGTAAATTGGCTGTTTGAGAGCCATACTCCTTTGGGTTAGGAGCAAACCTTTTTTAAAACGGATTTGATAAGTCTTTACCGGTAGCCGTTTTGCTCCGGACTAGCTGTAGTCACCATTCACTACAGAGAACACTAGAAAGATATATATACATTTTTTTTTTTTTTACAATTCGAAAGGGTCTTGAGCACAAGGCCCTCCCATAGGATCAGTAGAGGATCCTTCTGATGAATGCTTGGAGTTTGGTTTTGAGCTTCTCATTTGTTTCTGCATTTTTCTGAATTTTTGGAACTCCAGGAATTGCTTCATATCATCATCTTCTGATTCTGAGGAGTTGAAGTTTATGACTGCTTTTGCCTTCTTTTGAGTCTTTACTTCTTTTGCAGGAGTTTTTGATTCAGGCTTTGCTGGTTCTTTTGGAATTTGCTGAATTTCTTGTTGAAGTCTCTTTCCTGTTGAAATGTAATGTAATACCGTCTTCTCATTGCAATAATCTTGAGTATGACGGATCCACCATTTGACATTGAATTCTCTACCCAGACTGAGAGGGTAGTCACTGTTGTAATGTTTGAATAATGTAAATGTCCAACAAAATATCCATGGGACTTTGAAGGACTTGTAGAATAGGAGAGCTTTTTTGAAATGTTCACCTCCCGTTCTTTGGACCCAAGTTTGGAAGACCTTCAGAATAACAGGTGGAAGAATCTCTGGAACGGGGCCAAAACGTAGCCACCATTCATAGAACCAGATAGGAATATTGTCAGCACAATTTGAGTGGAAGGTAAGGAACCATTAATGATTGAATGGCCTATAGAATAAGGTTCGAAACCAAGCCATTTGATAGTCTTGGTATGTATAACCTTTGGGAACGTAAGTAATTGAGAATTCTTTTGTAGTCCAGATGCTGGACCATTCATTTGGTAGAATAACCTTCTTTATGACGCATTTTGAATAAGAAATCAGTGAAGGAGTTTTTCTATCAGGAGTATGAGTGATTTCAGCTGACCCAGAGTCAACTAAGATCAACTCATAGAATTGTTGAGTTTTGAGGGGATCATCCAGCCAATAGGAGTTTGGCGGGAATAATTGATGAGTGTAGATTTGAAGTGTGTTGTAGTGGGGAGATTCTTTGAAGGTGGTCAAGCAAATATGTTGAACACCAGATTTTGTGAAATATGGGCTGTCTTGATTTTTTGGGGAAGTTTGAATTGGTGGGGTGGAATTTTGAGGTTTCTTGCTTTCCACTGCTGATGCGTAAGTCTGAGCAGGGAAATCTTGGAGAATATGGAATTTGTTTGCTGATGAAGTTGCTGTTGTCGATTTTTTCATCTCATAGTCCTTTGAAGTGCGGACTTTTGAATTGGGATCACCCATTTTTTCCTGTAAGGAATTCCCTAGTCAAAAAGTCTGGTAATCAATTGTCAGTACCTTTTAAATATTGAATATCAAAATCAAAAACAGAAAGTAAAGCTTGCCATCTAGCGAATATTTGTTTTGAAACCAGATTTTTTACATCTTTCTCTAAAATGAACTTTGCAGATTGACAATCTATTCTAAGGAGAAATTTTTTATTAAAAAGATCATCTTGAAATTTTAAAATACAATTAACAATTGAAAGCATTTCCTTTTTTATAGTATAATAATTTTTTTTGAGGTCCTAACCAGACACCAGAGTGATATCTGACTAGATCTTCTTTTGAAGAGTTTGGTAGCCGTTGTTTTAAAATACCACCGTAACCAATATTTGAAGCATCAGTCTCAACAATCATGAAAGCATCAGGGTGAGGAATATTAATGCAAGGTAAAGAATGAATAGTTCTTTTGATTTGTTTAACAATATCTGTATGAATTGAAGTCCAAGGTGGAGGATTTGTTTGAAGTCGTTGAAATAAAGGTGCACAAATTTGTCTCATCTTTGGAATAAAATCAGAAATATAATTTAAACAACCTAAAAATCTTTGGAGTTGAGTTTTGTCTTTAATTTCATCAGGAAATTTATCAGCAAAATCAATACTTCGATTTATAGGAATAATAGTACCTTGATTTATGAAATGTCCAAGAAAACGAATATTGTTTTGAAATAATTTCATTTTTGTGGCTGAAAGAACTAAGCCATTTTTCTTTATAGTATATAAGAAAGTTTTCAAATGTTTAAAATGATGATCAATGTTTTCAGAGAAAACTAATACATCATCAATATAAACAATCATAAACTTTGAATATGGATTTAGAATGTCATTCATTATTCTTTGAAATTCTGAAGGGGCGTTTTTGAGTCCAAAAGGCATTACATTCCATTCGTAATGGCCAAAGGGTACAGTAAAGGCGGTTTTGTATCTGTCTTTTTCAGCAACTTGAATTTGCCAAAAGCCAGATTTCATGTCAAATTTTGAAAAGATTTTTGCAATACTTAAACGTTCTAATAAATCTCTTTTATTTGGAATAGGGTAACGAATCCATTGAAGAACCTTGTTGAGAGGTTTATAATTAATAACAAGCCTAGGGACACCACGTTCCTTTTCTGCTTGATTTATGACATAAAATGCTGCACAGCTCCAAGGTGATTTTGATGGCTGTATCAGCTCTTTATCTAAAAGTGTTTGAATTTATTTTTTACAAACTTCTAATAGATCATGATTCATTTGAATATGTCTTGCTTCTGTAGGAATATTTCTTTCTGAAAATTCCTTTTCATATGGTAATTCAACGATGTGCCTTCTTCTTTCCCAAAAAGCACTAGGAAGATCTGCACAGATTTCTCTTTTGAATAGATCTTCTAACTGTTGAATTACTTGTTTTGTGCTGGGTAATTGTAAGTGTTCTTCAATTTGAGCATAAGACAAATCTTCTTTAAGAAAATTTATCTTATTCTGCTTCTTTTGAATAAGGTTGATATGTTGATAAATGGAGTTATTTTGCAAAGCATTTAACTCCTTTTGTCGAACAGGAATCAAGAATCTGAAATGTATAGTATTACCCATAATGTTAGTGCTGATACCTTTGTTATCAACAGCAAAAGGGCAAATTTGAGTAAGGAATGGAGTGCCTAAAATAATATCAGTGTTGAGATTTTCTACTGCAATAAACTGATATTTAAAGCTGTAGTTTTGATTGCATATCTCGGTTTTTGTCAACTTTCCTTTGATTCGAAGAGGAGAGTTGTTGGCTGCTATAAGGACTTCATTAGTAAAACTATAATATTTTGTTGGTATTAGACCATCTCTGATGCAGCTTTGATCTGCACCACTGTATAACATTGCAACAAAACTTTGTTTGAAGTTTCCTATAGAAATAGTTAGATGAACTAACCACTTTTGGAATTGGAATTTCTCAATCGTAGAAATGAATTGAGAAGTAGAAGGTTGAGTAGAAGTAATATTTATTTCCTTTGGAGGAATAAATGCTTCTTCTTCTTCTTCTTCTTGATAAGTTTCTTTGGAAAGTCTAGATTGAATAATTGCAATATGAGCTTCTAAAGAGATATTCTTCATCTCTATATTGTTAGTAGTCTGTCTTAAAGACTTGACTTCTTCCTTTAGAATATGAATCTCAATTTGCAATTCTCTGGTAGAGATGGACTTAATACCCGAGGTTTGATTCATAGGATACTTTTCAAAAACTTTTGATATACTGAAAGGTTGAATGATATTAAACTTCTCATCTTCTTGCAGAATCAAGGACCTTAATCTTTCGAAAAGTTCCTTTTGTTTGATAGGATCAGGTAATTGTTGAATCATATCAAAGATAAATTCTTTTGTATCAGAATTTATCTTCTTATTATCAGTAGAAGACTTAATCATATTAATCTGTTTACAGTGACAGTCATCCTGACTTTCACTAGAGGAATCATAATTGCCATCATCATTGTCAGTAATATAATTGATCTCAGAATAGATTTGCAATCTATCCTTTAATTTGTTTCTGATATTTTCTTCAATATCAGAAATGCCATCAATGATTTCATTTATCTTTCCGTTTCCTTTGCTTCGATATTTGCTTGCAATATGACCTTTCTTGCCACATTTAAAGCATTTGAAATCACTTGAATTCTTTTTTCTATTAAATCTTCTGAATTTTTTTGGGGAAAAGGAATCATCTTTATATTCTTTTTTCTTAGAATATCTTTTTTGTGAAAAAGATTTTTGAAGGAATTTTTTCTTTCTTTCAGTGGAAGGAGCACTGATTCCAGTAATTCCAAAAGCTTGACAGAAAGATCCCATTTCTTTTCTCTTACTGCCATATTTAGCCTGGAATTTGAGTTCTTGGCAAGCTGCAAGGGCTTCCTTTTTGACAAAAGCAAAAAGTTGACCAAAGGTCATTGAAGAGAAATCAATTTGTTCTGTTCCCATTTCCTTTTGCAAATTGATCATAATTCTTTGGGAAAACAGAGTTGGTAAACCAGTAATGAATTTTTCTTTCCAGAATGGTGCAGTACTGTCTGTTCGTTTAAGAACATGAGTCAAAAACATGTCTTTGTACCACCTGAAGTCACTAAGTGTTGGACACCTAATATTAGTAAGGAATATGTTTGAAGAAGCTAATTCTTCCTGAGGATTTCCTACAAAGTGCATAGCTATGGTAACTATGAGGAAATCACTTGAATCGTTTTGGGTAGTAATTTCTCCTTGGGCATTTTCTACGTCTATAGTATGCTCAAGAATTGCTGTTTTGTCTTGCAAGGTCAAAGCATTGTCCCACCAATACTTTAACTGTCCAGTAAAACCAGTTATGAATAAACTCGCAATATCCTGTTCAGAACATCTTTTCATTTTGTATGCCAATTTGGCCATACCCATTTCTTGTAATGTGTTGAGTATTTCATACTCATTTTTTCCATCAATATTCCATTCATAAATGGAATTTCCATCATAATCTTTTGTATGGAATTTTGCTCTTTCTTCATACATAATGTCAGGAGGAGTAGGTCGTGGATAGTAGTTTTTAGTTCTATTATTGTTCCAATTTCTACGAGGTCTATTGAAATTTGGTTTCTTTCCTCTTTCAATTTTATTAATATCTTGATCAGAATTAATTTGTAAGATATCGTTTTCAACTTTATTGATTTGTTGAACTACAGAGTTTTCAGAGGATTGAACTACAGAGTTTTCAGAGGAATTAGATTCTAATGAGGAATCTGATTCTTCATTTTCTTCTATAGTGTCAATATTGTTGATTTTTGAAGGACCAGGAAGATTCTTGTTAATTGAATCAAGTGTGTGATTTAGTTTAGATAATAATGAATCGTTTTCAAACGTGAGCTTATTTTCTAAGGCTCTAGAAATACTTCTTGGTTGAAAATGTGGTAAAGAAGTACTGTGAGGGAATGTTGAACTTGTTGGTTTTGAAATAGCCTTAATATCAGTAGATAAGGAATCTATTTGTGTTGAAATCGTGTGTAAAACTTGATTGGAGTAGTTATTCTGGTGATATAATTTCTTAATATCATCCAAATTAACTTGATCATTTCCTCTAGGATCAATACTTTTACGACCCTTTTTGAAAGGTGTAGCTATGACTTCTCCTTCTTTGGAATGGAGTTTCAAGGTCTGTAAGGGAGGAGTGATAGCAGTAATAGTAGTGCCATCTTGAAGTTGCCATTTCTTATACAAACTTGTTTGTACATTAATAGCAGATTTTTTGAATGGTTCAGAAATTTCATTTTTTGTAAAATAAAATTCTAACCAGTTTTTAAAATGAAATGGAGCATGATATTTTTGAATATCTTTTATCCATTGAAGTCGAATCTTAGCTTGACAGTAAGCATCTAGCTTAGAATACCATGTGTAGTATGCTGATTCTTCCTTGAAGTCGTTTTCTAGTTCTTCGATATCAATTTTAACACCAAGTTTAGTGATAACATTAATACTGTGGAATTCTCCATGCATCTGACTGGAATTAGGAGAATTATTAGGAGAAAAATCGAGTTCATTTGAAATGTCAGGAATAGGTGTTTGATTGTGAATCCTAATTGAAGGATCTTCTTGAGTAGAAGGAGTTTCTACTATGAAAGATCTAGATTCTCTAAATGAATTTCTAGGAATAGAGTAGGGTCTGATGGATCTCCTATTTTCATTGAGTGAGTTGAAACGAACCAGGACTGTACCATCTTGTTCTTCAACTATCTCTTGAATTTCTGTTCTCTCTAGATTTCTTGGTCTCTGAGGAACATCTATTTGAAAGGATTCTGGAATGGTAATTTCATTCCATTTCAGGCGTTTAGGAACAAAGGTCTTTGAATAGTCAGCATCAATTTGTAATAGTATTGTCTCATCAGTAAAGTTATTAACTAATTTGCATTTGGGATTAATAGCAGAACTCATTAATCGAAAGTAAATGCGATAAATAATTATAAATTGTTCTGCAAGTTTTTCAAATTCGTCTCCTTGCAGATGAACATCAAGAATTAAGGAATTCATAATTAAAGGATCAGTTAATGAAACAGGAAAATTAGGAATACAATTGAAATAAATAGGACCATTACAAATATTAGTCTGAATCATACTTAAAATTGACGATTTGTATCTTCGCAAACGTTTATCACGTAAAGCCATGTAAACAGGAATGTCTATGCCAATATGAGCAAGTGGTTTGACTGCTACTTGAATCATACCAAAATGAATATAACGAAATCCTTTTTCTAAATATTTTCGTATAGAAACATGAGATAAAAGAGGAATCGATTGAAACTTATTTTGAATGTTTAAAGTCTCTTCATGAATTTTTACGCTAAAAGCGCTTTTGAAATCAAAAGTACCAATTTTATAAATATTTTCAATATTTTCATTAGGAAGAGTCCAGTTTGAAAAGTCCTCATTAATCATCTCTTCTTTGCTTTGTATTATGTGTCCTGAATCACTTCCAGAACCAGAGAAAATTTTTCTAATAATACCAGCCATCATTAATAGCAATTTTATGAACTAAACACAGATCATACCTTGACCGGGAACAACGGGAACACTCCACCGGGAACACCACGCTCTCTCTCGGGCTTACCAACGGGTTCAGGAGCTTACCAACGTCTTACCAACGCTCAGGATACTCACTATGAATAGGTCACTTGTTGCTCTCAACAAAGAGTGGATTTACTAGAACACTTGGCTCTGATACCATAAGGTGGCCAGGATCATAAAACAGAGTAAACAAGAAGATGGAATGAGAACTGGCTTCGATCTTTATTTGAATTGAGAGTATTTGGATACAGAAGCAAAGAGTAAAGTTTACAAAGTCTGAACTCTCTCTGTGAAACCTCTCCAAAAAACCTCTGCCTAGTTACATAAATGAGCTCTTGTTTATATAGACTTGAATGCTCCTCTTGAATGCTCTTTGGATCAGCACGAATCTTTTAAGTGGATGTCTTGTCTTGCTTTTTGAAAAGCTGAGTGGCTAGTTGTCTTCAATTATTTGAGTGGTTGTGTTGTCCTTTCTTCTTTTGTAAAAGCATCTTTTGAATTTTGAGTCCTTTTCCTTTTGAGCTGGCGTCTTCTAGTGGGCATCTTTTCTTTTGAGCTGGCAACTTTGAGTAGACATTTGTCTTTTACTTTTTCTTTTGAGCTGTCCTTGCTTTTGAGAGGAATCTTTCTTTTGAGCTGTCATCTTTGAGTAGGCATCTTTTGTTCTTTGTCTTCTTTTTAGCTGGCATCTTTGAGTAGACATCTTTTGTCTTCTTTTGAGCTGTCCTTGTTTTGAGAGGAATCTTTAGTAATCGAATTTTGGGCAAATCCGCAGCTATTAACGGATTTAATATGCTTTTACCAACCACCGTTTGAGCTTGGGCTAGTATGTAGATTTGAACCGTTTTACATATGACGTTGTTGTGGAGAATTACTTCTCCAGTAAATTGGCTGTTTGAGAGCCATACTCCTTTGGGTTAGGAGCAAACCTTTTTTGAACGGATTTGATAAGTCTTTACCGGTAGCCGTTTGCTCCGGACTAGCTGTAGTCACCATTCACTACAGAGAACACAAGAAAGATAAGATATATATACAATTTTTTATTTTTTTTATTTTTTTTATTTTTTATTTTTTTTTACAATTCGAAAGGGTCTTGAGCACAAGGCCCTCCCATAGGATCAGTAGAGGATCCTTCTGATGAATACTTGGAGTTTGATTTTGAGCTTCTCATTTGTTTCTGCATTTTTCTGAATTTTTGGAACTTCAGGAATTGCTTCATATCATCATCTTCTGATTCTGAGGAGTTGAAGTTTATGACTGCTTTTGCCTTCTTTTGAGTCTTTACTTCTTTTGCAGGAGTTTTTGATTCAGGCTTTGCTGGTTCTTTTGAAATTTGCTGAATTTCTTGTTGAAGTCTCTTTCCTGTTGAAATGTAATGTAATACCGTCTTCTCATTGCAATAATCTTGAGTATGACGGATCCACCATTTGACCTTGAATTCTCTACCCAGACTGAGAGGGTAGTCACTGTTGTAATGTTTGAATAATGTAAATGTCCAACAAAATATCCATGGGACTTTGAAGGACTTGTGGAATAGGAGAGCTTTTTTGAAATGTTCACCTCCCGTTCTTTGGACCCAAGTTTGGAAGGCCTTCAGAATAACAGGTGGAAGAATCTCTGGAACGGGGCCAAAACGTAGCCACCATTCATAGAACCAGATAGGAATATTGTCAGCACAATTTGAGTGGAAGGTAAGGAACCATGAATGATTGAATGGCCTATAGAATAAGGTTCGAAACCAAGCCATTTGATAGTCTTGGTATGAATAACCTTTGGGAACGTAAGTAATTGAGAATTCTTTTGTAGTCCAGATGCTGGACCATTCATTTGGTAGAATAACCTTCTTTATGACGCATTTTGAATAAGAAATCAGTGAAGGAGTTTTTCTATCAGGAGTATGAGTGATTTCAGCTGACCCAGAGTCAACTAAGATCAACTCATAGAATTGTTGAGTTTTGAGGGGATCATCCAGCCAATAGGAGTTTGGCGGGAATAATTGATGAGTGTAGATTTGAAGTGTGTTGTAGTGGGGAGATTCTTTGAAGGTAGTCAAGCAAATATGTTGAACACCAGATTTTGTGAAATATGGGCTGTCTTGATCTTTTGGAGAAGTTTGAATTTGTGGAGTTGAATTTTGAGGTTTCTTGTTTTCTACTACTGATGAGTAAGTCAGAGTAGGGAAATCTTGGAGAATATGGAATTTGTTCGTTGATGAAGTTGCTGTTGTTAATTTTTTCATCTCATAATCTTTTGAAGTGCGAACTTTTGAATTGGGATCACCCATTTTTTCCTGTAAGAAATTCCCTAGTCAAAAAGTCTGGTAATGAATTGTCAGTACCTTTTAGATATTGAATATCAAAATCAAAGAAAGAAAGTAAAGCTTGCCATCTAGCGAATATTTGTTTTGAAACGAGATTTTTTACGTCTTTTTCTAAAATGAATTTTGCAGATTGACAGTCTATTCTAAGGAGAAATTTTTTATTAAAAAGATCATCTTGAAATTTTAAAATACAATTAACAATTGAAAGCATTTCCTTTTTAATAGTATAGTAATTTTTCTGAGGTCCTAACCAGACACCAGAGTGATATCTGACTAGATCTTCTTTTGAAGAGTTTGGTAGCCGTTGTTTTAAAATACCACCGTAACCAATATTTGAAGCATCAGTCTCAACAATCATGAAAGCATCAGGATGAGGAATATTAATGCAAGGTAAAGAATGAATAGTTCTTTTGATTTGTTTAACAATATCTGTATGAATCGAAGTCCAAGGTGGAGGATTTGTTTGAAGTCTTTGAAATAAAGGTGCACAAATTTGTCTCATTTTTGGAATAAAATCAGAAATATAATTTAAACAACCTAAAAATCTTTGGAGTTGAGTTTTGTCTTTAATTTCATCAGGAAATTTATCAGCAAAATCAATACTTCGATTTATAGGAATAATAGTACCTTGATTTATGAAATGTCCAAGAAAACGAATATTGTTTTGAAATAATTTCATTTTTGTGGCTGAAAGAACTAAGCCATTTTTTTTATAGTATATAAGAAAGTTTTCAAATGTTTAAAATGTTGATCAATATTTTCAGAGAAAACTAATACATCATCAATATAAACAATCATAAACTTTGAATATGGATTTAGAATGTCATTCATTATCCTTTGAAATTCTGAAGGGGCGTTTTTGAGTCCAAAAGGCATTACATTCCATTCGTAATGGCCAAAGGGTACAGTAAAGGCGGTTTTGTATCTGTCTTTTTCAGCAACTTTAATTTGCCAAAAGCCAGATTTCATATCAAACTTTGAAAAGATTTTTGCAATACTTAAACGTTTTAATAAATCTCTTTTATTTGGAATAGAGTAACGAATCCACTGAAGAACCTTGTTGAGCGGTTTATAATTAATAACAAGCCTAGGGACACCACGTTCCTTTTCTGCTTGATTCATGACATAAAATGCTGCAGCTCCAAGGTGATTTGGATGGCCGTATCAGCTCTTTATCTAAAAGAGTTTGAATTTCGTTTTTACAAACTTCTAATAGATCATGATTCATTTGAATGGGTCTTGCTTTTGTAGGAATATTTCTCTCTGAAAATTCCTTTTCATATGGTAATTCAACGATGTGCTTTTTTCTTTTCCAAAAAGCATTAGGAAGGTCTGCACAGACTTCCCTTTTGAATAGATCTTCTAATTGTTGAATTTCATGTTTTGTGCTGGGTAATTGTAAGTGTTCTTCAATTTGAGCATAAGACAAATCTTCTTTGAGAAAATTTATCTTATTCTGCTTCCTTTGAATAAGGTTGATATATTGATAAATGGAGTTATTTTGTAAAGCATTTAACTCCTTTTGTCGAACAGGAATCAAGAATCTGAAATGTATAGTATTACCCATAATGTTAGTGCTGATACCTTTGTTATCAACAACAAAAGGGTAAATTTGAGTAAGGAATGGAGTGCCTAAGATAATATCAGTGTTGAGATTTTCTACTACAATAAACTGATGTTTAAAGCAGTAGTTTTGATTACATATCTCAGTTTTTGTCAACTTTCCTTTGATTCGAAGAGGAGAGTTATTGGCTGCTATAAGAACTTCATTAGTAAAACTATAGTATTTTGTTGGTATTAGATCATCTCTGATGCAGCTTTGATCTGCACCACCGTCTAACATTGTAACAAAGGTTTGTTTGAAGTTTCCTATAGAAATAGTTAGATGAACTAACCATTTCTGAAATTGGAATTTCTCAATCGTAGAAATGAATTGAGAAGTAGAAGGTTGAATAGAAGTAATATTTATTTCCTGTGGAGGAATAAATGCTTCTTCTTCTTCTTCTAGATAGATTTCTTTTCCTTTGGAAAGTCTAGATTGAATAATTGCAATATGAGCTTCTAAAGAGATATTCTTCATCTCTATATTGTTAGCAGTCTGTCTTAAAGACTTGACTTCTTCCTTTAGAATATGAATCTCTGTTTGCAATTCTCTGGTAGAGATGGACTTAATACCAGAGGTTTGATTCATAGGATATTTTTCAAAAACTTTTGATATACTGAAAGTTTGAATGATATTAAACTTCTCTTCTTCTTGCAGAATTAAAGATTTTAATCTTTCAAAAAGTTCCTTTTGTTTGATAGGATCAGGTAATTGTTGAATTATATCAAAGATGAATTCTTTTGTATCAGAATTTATCTTCTTATTATCAGTAGAAGACTTAATCATATTAATCTGTTTACAGTGACAGTCATCCTGACTTTCACTAGAGGAATCATAATTGCCATTATCATCGTCAGTAATATAATTGATCTCAGAATAGATTTGCAATCTATCTTTTAATTTGTTTCTGATATTTTCTTCAATATCAGAAATGCCATCAACGATTTCATTAATCTTTCCTTTTCTTCTGCTTCGACATTTGCTTGCAATATGGCCTTTCTTGCCACATTTAAAGCACTTGAAATCACTTGAATTCTTTTTTCTATTAAATCTCCTGAATTTCTTTGGGGAAAAGGAATCATCTTTATATTCCTTTTTCTTAGAATATCTTTTTTGTGAAAAAGATTTTTGAAGGAATTTTTTCTTTCTTTCAGTGGAAGGAGCACTGATTCCAGTAATTCCAAAAGCTTGACAGAAAGATCCCATTTCTTTTCTCTTACTGCCATATTTAGCTTGGAATTTAAGCTCTTGACAAGCTGCAAGGGCTTCTTTTTTGACAAAAGCAAAGAGTTGACCAAAGGTCATTGAAGTGAAATCAATCTGTTCTGTTCCCATTTCCTTTTGCAAATTAATTATAATTCTTTGGGAAAACAGAGTTGGTAAACCAGTAATGAATTTTTCTTTCCAGAATGGTGCAGTACTATCTGTTCGTTTAAGAACATGAGTCAAAAACATGTCTTTGTACCACCTGAAGTCACTAAGTGTTGGACACCTAATGTTAGTAAGGAATATCTTTGAAGAAGCTAATTCTTCCTGAGAATTTCCTACAAAGTGCATAGCTATGGTAACTATGAGGAAATCACTTGAATCGTTTTGGGTAGTAATTTCTCCTTGGGCATTTTTTACGTCTATAGTATGCTCAAGAATTGCTGTTTTGTCTTGCAAGGTCAAAGCATTGTCCCACCAATACTTTAACTGTCCAGTAAAACCAGTTATGAATAAACTCGCAATATCTTGTTCAGAACATCTTTTCATTTTGTATGCGAATTTGGCCATACCCATTTCTTGTAATGTGTTGAGTATTTCATACTCACTTTTTCCATCAATATTCCATTCATAAATGGAATTTCCATCATAATCTTTTGTATGGAATTTTGCTCTTTCTTCATACATAATATCAGGAGGAGTAGGTCGTGGATAGTAGTCTTTAGTTCTACTACTGTTCCAATTTCTACGAGGTCTATTGAAATTTGGTTTCTTTCCTCTTTCAATTTTATTAATATCCTGATCAGAATTAATCTGTAAGATATCGTTTTCTACATTATTGATTTGTTGAACTTCAGAGTTGTCAGATGAATCAGAAGATAATGAGGAATCTGAATCTGATTCTTCCTTGTCTTCTATAGTATCAATATTTTGAGTGGATGTCTTGTCTTGCTTTTTGAAAAGCTGAGTGGCCCATCGCCTTAGCTGTCTTCAATTATTTGAGTGGCCGTCCATTCTTCAACACGAATCTTTTGAGTGGATGTCTTGTCTTGCTAAAAGCATCTTTTAAAAGCATCACTTTTTTGAAAACGTTTGTTTTTCTTTTGAGCTGGCATTTTTGAGTAGACATCTTTTGTTTTCTTTTGAGCTGGCATCTTTTGAGTAGACCTCTTTCTTCTTCTTTTGAGCTGGCATCTTTGAGTAGGAATCTTTACTTTTGAGCTGGCATCTTTTGAGTAGACATCTTTCGTCTTCTTTTGAGCTGGCATCTTTGAGTAGGAATCTTTAGTAATCGAATTTTTGGCAAATCCGCAGCCATTAAAGGATTTAATATGCCTTTACCAACCACCGTTTGAGATTGGGCTAGCATGTAGATTTGAACCGTTCTACATATGACGTTGTTTGTGGAGAATTACTTCTCCAGTAAATTGGCTGTTTGAGAGCCATACTCCTTTGGGTTAGGAGCAAACCTTTTTAAAACGGATTTGATAACTCTTTACCGGTAGCCGTTTGCTCCGGACTAGCTGTAGTTACCATTCACTACAGAGAACACTAGAAAGATAAGATAAGATATATACATAATTTTTTTTTTTTTTTTTTTTACAATTCGAAAGGGTCTTGAGCACAAGGCCCTCCCATAGGATCAGTAGAGGATCCTTCTGATGAATGCTTGGAGTTTGATTTTGAGCTTCTCATTTGTTTCTGCATTTTTCTGAATTTTTGGAACTCCAGGAATTGCTTCATATCATCATTTTCTGATTCTGAGGAGTTGAAGTTTATGACTGCTTTTGCCTTCTTTTGAGTCTTTACTTCTTTTGCAGGAGTTTTTGATTCAGGCTTTGCTGGTTCTTTTGGAATTTGCTGAATTTCTTGTTGAAGTTTCTTTCCTGTTTGAATGTAATGTAATACTGCCTTCTCATTGCAGTAATCTTGAGTGTAACGGGTCCACCATTTGACCTTGAATTCTCTACCCAGACTGAGAGGGTGTCGCTGTTGTAGTGTCTGAATAATGTAAATGTCCAACAAAATATCCATGGGACTTTGAAGGATTTGTGGAATAGGAGGGCTTTTTTGAAATGTTCACCTCCCGTTCTTTGGACCCAAGTTTGGAAGGCCTTTAGAACAACAGGTGGAAGTATCTCTGGAACGGGGCCAAAACGTAGCCACCATTCATAGAACCAGATAGGAATAGTGTCAGCACAATTTGAGTGGAAGGTAAGGAACCATGAATGATTGAATGGCCTATAGAATAAGGTTCGAAACCAAGCCATTTGATAGTCTTGGTATGTATAACCTTTGGGAATGTAAGTAATTGAGAAGTCTTTTGTAGTCCAAATGCTGGACCAATCATTTAGTGGAATAACCTTCTTTATGACACATTTTGAATAAGAAATCAGTGAAGGAGTTTTTCTATCAGGAGTATGAGTGATTTCAGCTGACCCAGAGTCAACTAAGATCAACTCATAGAATTGTTGAGTTTTGAGGGGATCATCCAGCCAATAGGAGTTAGGCGGGAATAATTGATGAGTGTAGATTTGAAGTGTGTTGTAGTTGGGAGATTCTTTGAAGGTGGTCAAGCAGATGTGTTGAACACCAGATTTTGTGAAATATGGACTGTCTTGATCTTTTGGAGAAGTTTGAATTTGTGGAGTTGAATTTTGAGGTTTCTTGCTTTCTACTACTGATGAGTAAGTCAGAGTAGGGAAATCTTGGAGAATATGGAATTTGTTCGTTGATGAAGTTGCTGTTGTCAATTTTTTCATCTCATAATCCTTTGAAGTGCGAACTTTTGAATTGGGATCACCCATTTTTTTCTGTAAGAAATTCCCTAGTCAAAAAGTCTGGTAATGAATTGTCAGTACCTTTTAAATATTGAATATCAAAATCAAAAACAGAAAGTAAAGCTTGCCATCTAGCGAATATTTGTTTTGAAACCAGATTTTTTACGTCTTTTTCTAAAATGAATTTTGCAGATTGACAGTCTATTCTAAGGAGAAATTTTTTATTAAAAAGATCATCTTGAAATTTTAAAATACAATTAACAATTGAAAGCATTTCCTTTTTTTATAGTATAGTAATTTTTTTGAGGTCCTAACCAGACACCAGAGTGATATCTGACTAGATCTTCTTTTGAAGAGTTTGGTAGCCGTTGTTTTAAAATACCACCGTAACCAATATTTGAAGCATCAGTCTCAACAATCATGAAAGCATCAGGTTGAGGAATATTAATGCAAGGTAAAGAATGAATAGTTCTTTTGATTTGTTTAACAATATCTGTATGAATTGAAGTCCAATGTGGAGGTTTTGTTTGAAGTCGTTGAAATAAAGGTGCACAAATTTATCTCATTTTTGGAATAAAATCAGAAATATAATTTAAACAACCTAAAAATCTTTGGAGTTGAGTTTTGTCTTTAATTTCATCAGGAAATTTATCAGCAAAATCAATACTTCGATTTATAGGAATAATAGTACCTTGATTTATGAAATGTCCAAGAAAACGAATATTGTTTTGAAATAATTTCATTTTTGTGGCTGAAAGAACTAAGCCATTTTTCTTTATAGTATATAAGAAAGTTTTCAAATGTTTAAAATGTTGATTAATGTTTTCAGAGAAAACTAATACATCATCAATATAAACAATCATAAATTTTGAATATGGATTCAGAATGTCATTCATTATCCTTTGGAATTCTGAAGGGGCGTTTTTGAGTCCAAAAGGCATTACATTCCATTCGTAATGGCCAAAGGGTACGGTAAAGGCGGTTTTGTATCTGTCTTTTTCAGCAACTTGAATTTGCCAAAAGCCAGATTTCATGTCAAACTTTGAAAAGATTTTTTCAATACTTAAACGTTTTAATAAATCTCTTTTGTTTGGAATAGGGTAACGAATCCATTGAAGAACCTTGTTGAGAGGTTTATAATTAATAACAAGCCTAGGGACACCACGTTCCTTTTCTGCTTGATTTATGACATAAAATGCTGCACAGCTCCAAGGTGATTTGGATGGCCGTATCAGCTCTTTATCTAAAAGTGTTTGAATTTCTTTTTTACAAACTTCTAATAGATCATGATTCATTTGAATGTGTCTTGCTTCTGTAGGAATATTTCTTTCTGAAAATTCCTTTTCATATGGTAATTCAACGATGTGCCTTCTTCTTTCCCAAAAAGCATTAGGAAGATCTGCACAGACTTCTCTTTTGAATAGATCTTCTAACTGTTGAATTTCTTGTTTTGTGTTGGGTAATTGTAAGTGCTCTTCAATTTGAGCATAAGACAAATCTTCTTTAAGAAAATTTATCTTATTCTGCTTCCTTTGAATAAGATTGATATGTCGATAAATGGAGTTATTTTGCAAAGCATTTAACTCCTTTTGTCGAACAGGAATCAAGAATCTGAAATGTATAGTATTACCCATAATGTTAGTGCTGATACCTTTGTTATCAACAACAAAAGGGTAAATTTGAGTAAGGAATGGAGTGCCTAAAATAATATCAGTGTTGAGATTTTCTACTACAATAAACTGATGTTTAAAGCAGTAATTTTGATTACATATTTCGGTCTTTGTCAACTTTCCTTTGATTCGAAGAGGAGAGTTGTTGGCTGCTATAAAAACTTCATTAGTAAAACTATAGTATTTTGTTGGTATTAGACCGTCTCTGATGCAGCTTTGATCTGCACCACTGTCTAACATTGCAACAAAAGTTTGTTTGAAGTTTCCTATAGAAATAGTTAGATGAACTAACCATTTCTGGAATTGGAATTTCTCAATTGTAGAAATGAATTGAGAAGTAGAAGGTTGAGTAGAAGTAATATTTATTTCCTGTGGAGGAATAAATGCTTCATCATTTTCTTCTTCTTCTAGATAAGTTTCTTTTCCTTTGGAAAGTCTAGATTGAATAATTGCAATATGAGCTTCTAAAGAGAGATTTTTCATCTCTATATTGTTAGTAGTCTGTCTTAAAGACTTGACTTCTTCCTTTAGAATATGAATTTCTGTTTGCAATTCTCTGGTAGAGATGGACTTAATACCAGAGGTTTGATTCATAGGATATTTTTCAAAAACTTTTGATATACTGAAAGGTTGAATGATATTAAACTTCTCATCTTCTTGCAGAATTAAAGATTTTAATCTTTCAAAAAGTTCCTTTTGTTTGATAGGATCAGGTAATTGTTGAATCATATCAAAGATGAATTCTTTTGTATCAGAATTTATCTTCTTATTATCAGTAGAAGACTTAATCATATTAATCTGTTTACAGTGACAGTCATCCTGACTTTCACTAGAGGAATCATAATTGCCATTATCATCGTCAGTAATATAATTGATCTCAGAGTAGATTTGCAATCTGTCTTTTAACTTGTTTCTGATATTTTCTTCAATATCAGAAATGCCATCAATGATTTCATTTATCTTTCCTTTGCTTCGACATTTGCTAGCAATATGACCTTTCTTGCCACATTTAAAGCACTTGAAATCACTTGAATTCTTTTTTCTATTGAATCTCCTGAATTTCTTTGGGGAAAAGGAATCATCTTTGTATTCCTTTTTCTTAGAATATCTTTTTCGTGAAAAAGATTTTTGAAGGAATTTTTTCTTTCTTTCAGTGGAAGGAGAACTAATTCCAGTAATTCCAAACGCTTGACAGAAAGATCCCATTTCTTTTCTCTTACTGCCATATTTAGCTTGGAATTTAAGCTCTTGACAAGCTGCAAGGGCTTCTTTTTTGACAAAAGCAAAAAGTTGACCAAAGGTCATTGAAGTGAAATCAATCTGTTCTGTTCCCATTTCCTTTTGTAAATTTATCATAATTCTTTGGGAAAAAAGAGTTGGTAAACCAGTAATGAATTTTTCTTTCCAGAATGGTGCAGTACTGTCTGTTCGTTTAAGAACATGAGTCAAAAACATGTCTTTGTACCACCTGAAGTCACTAAGTGTTGGACACCTAATGTTAGTAAGGAATATCTTTGAAGAAGCTAATTCTTCCTGAGGATTTCCTATAAAGTGCATAGCTGTGGTAACTATGAGGAAATCACTTGAATCGTTTTGGGTAGTAATTTCTCCTTGGGCATTTTCTACGTCTATAGTATGCTCAAGAATTGCTGTTTTGTCTTGCAAGGTCAAAGTATTGTCCCACCAATACCTTAATTGTCCAGTAAAACCCGTTATGAATAAACTCGCAATATCCTGTTCAGAACATCTTTTCATTTTATATGCCAATTTGGCCATACCCATTTCTTGTAATGTGTTGAGAATTTCATACTCACTTTTTCCATCAATATTCCATTCATAAATGGAATTTCCATCATAATCTTTCGTATGGAATTTTGCTCTTTCTTCATACATAATGTCAGGAGGAGTAGGTCGTGCATAGTAGTCTTTAGTTCTACTACTGTTCCAATTTTTACGAGGTCTATTGAAATTTGGTTTTCTTTCTCTTCCAATTTTATTAATATCTTGATCAGAATTAATTTGTAAGATATCGTTTTCAACTTTATTTATTTGTTGAACTACAGAGTTTTCAGAGGATTGAACTACAGAGTTTTCAGAGGAATTAGATTCTAATGAGGAATCTGATTCTTCATTTTCTTCTATAGTGTCAATATTGTTGATTTTTGAAGGACCAGGAAGGTTCTTGTTAATTGAATCAAGTGTTTGATTTAGTTTAGATAATAATGACTCGTTTTCAAACGTGAGCTTATTTTCTAAGGCTCTAGGAATACTTCTTGGTTGAAAATGTGGTAAAGGAGTACTATGAGGGAATGTTGAACTTGTTGGTTTTGAAATAGCCTTGATGTCAGTAGATAAGGAATCTATTTGTGTTGAAATCATGTGTAAAACTTGATTGGAGTAGTTATTCTGGTGATATAATTTCTTGATATCATCCAAATTAACTTGATCATTTCCTCTAGGGTCAATACTTTCACGACCCTTTTTGAAAGGTGTAGCTATGACTTCTCCTTCTTTGGAATGGAGTTTCAAGGTCTGTAAGGGAGGAGTGATAGCAGTAATAGTAGTGCCATCTTGAAGTTGCCATTTCTTGTACAAACTTGTTTGTACATTAATAGCAGATTTTTTGAATGGTTAAAAAATTTCATTTTTTGTAAAATAAAATTCTAACCAGTTTTCAAAATGAAAGGGAGCATGATATTTTTGAATATCTTTTATCTATTGAAGTCGAATCTTAGCTTGACAGTAAGCATCTAGCTTAGAATACCATATGTAGTATTCTGATTCTTCTTTGAAATCTTTTTCAAGTTCTTCGATATCAATCTTAACACCAAGTTTAGTGATAACATTAATACCGTGGAATTCTCCATGCATCTGACTGGAATTAGGAGAATTATTAGGAGAAAAATTGAGTTCATTTGAAATGTCAGGAATAGGTGTTTGATTGTGAATCCTTATTGAAGGATCTTCTTGAGTAGAAGGAGTTTCTACCATGAAAGATCTAGATTCTCTAAATGAATTTCTAGGAATAGAGTAAGGGCTGATGGATCTCCTATTTTCATTAAGTGAGTTGAAACGAACCAAGACTGTACCATCCTGTTCTTCAACTATCTCTTGAATCTCTGTTCTCTCGAGATTTCTTGGTCTCTGAGGAACATCTATTTGAAAGGCTTCAGGAATGGTAATTTCATTCCATTTCAGACGTTTAGGAACAAAGGTCTTTGAATAGTCAGCATCAATTTATAATAGTATTGTCTCATCAGTAAAATTATTAACTAATTTGCATTTCGGATTAATAGCAGAACTCATTAATCGAAAGTAAATGCGATAAATAATTATAAATTGTTCTGCAAGTTTTTCAAATTCGTCTCCTTGCAGATGAACATCAAGAATTAAGGAATTCATAATTAAAAGATCAGTTAATGAAACGGGAAAATTAGGAATACAATTAAAATAAATAGGACCATTACAAATATTAGTCTGAATCATACTTAAGATTGACGATTTGTATCTTCGCAAACGTTTATCACGTAAAACCATGTAAACAGGAATGTCTATGCCAATATGAGCAAGTGGTTTGACTGCTACTTGAATCATACCAAAATGAATATAACGAAATCCTTTTTCTAAATATTTTCGTAAAGAAATATGAGATAAAAGAGGAATTGATTGAAATTTATTTTGAATGTTTAAGGTCTCTTCATGAATTTTTACGCTAAAAGCGCTTTTGAAATCAAAAGTACCAATTTTATAAATATTTTCAATATTTTCATTAGGAAGAGTCCAGTTTTAAAAGTCCTCATTAATCATCTCTTCTTTGCTTTGTATTATGTGTCCTGAATCACTTCCAGAACCAGAGAAAATTTTTCTAATAATACCAGCCATCATTAATAGCAATTTTATGAACTAAACACAGATCATACCTTGACCGGGAACAACGGGAACACTCCACCGGGAACACCACGCTCTCTCTCGGGCTTACCAACGGGTTCACGAGCTTACCAACGTCTTACCAACGCTCAGGATATTCACTATGAATAGGTCACTCGTTGCTCTTAATAAAGAGTGGAATTACTAGAACACTTGGCTCTGATACCATAAGGGGGGCAGGATCATAAAACAAAATAAACAAGAAGATGGAATGAGAAATGATACCATAAGGGGGTCAGGATCATAAAACAAGGGGGGCAGGATCATAGAACAAAGTAAACAAGAAGATGGAATGAGAACTGGCTTTGATCTTATTTGAATTGAGAGTATTTGGATACAGAAGTAAAGAGTAAAGTTTACAAAGTCTGAACTCTCTCTCTAAAACCTCTCCAAAAACCTCTGCCTTGTTACATGAATGAGCTCTTGTTTAAATAGACTTGAATGCTCTTTGAGTTTGATTAGCACGAATCTTTTGAGTGGATGTCTTGTCTTGCTTTTTGAAAAGCTGAGTGGCCCATCGCCTTAGCTGTCTTCAATTATTTGAGTGGCCGTCCATTCTTCAACACGAATCTTTTGAGTGGCTGTCTTGTCTTGCTAAAAGCATCTTTTAAAAGCATCACTTTTTTGAAAACGTTTGTTTTTCTTTTGAGCTGGCATTTTTGAGTAGACATCTTTTGTTTTCTTTTGAGCTGGCATCTTTTGAGTAGACCTCTTTCGTCTTCTTTTGAGCTGGCATCTTTGAGTAGGAATCTTTACTTTTGAGCTGGCATCTTTTGAGTAGACATCTTTCGTCTTCTTTTGAGCTGGCATCTTTGAGTAGGAATCTTTAGTAATCGAATTTTTGGCAAATCCGCAGCCATTAACGGATTTAATATGCCTTTACCAACCACCGTTTGAGATTGGGCTAGCATGTAGATTTGAACCGTTCTATATATGACGTTGTTTGTGGAGAATTACTTCTCCAGTAAATTGGTTGTTTGAGAGCCATACTCCTTTGGGTTAGGAGCAAACCTTTTTAAAACGGATTTGATAACTCTTTACCGGTAGCCGTTTGCTCCGGACTAGCTGTAGTTACCATTCACTACAGAGAACACTAGAAAAATAAGATAAGATATATACATAATTTTTTTTTTTTTGTACAATTCGAAAGGGTCTTGAGCACAAGGCCCTCCCATAGGATCAGTAGAGGATCCTTCTGATGAATGCTTGGAGTTTGATTTTGAGCTTCTCATTTGTTTCTGCATTTTTCTGAATTTTTGGAACTCCAGGAATTGCTTCATATCATCATCTTCTGATTCTGAGGAGTTGAAGTTTATGACTGCTTTTGCCTTCTTTTGAGTCTTTACTTCTTTTGCAGGAGTTTTTGATTCAGGCTTTGCTGGTTCTTTTGGAATTTGCTGAATTTCTTGTTGAAGTTTCTTTCCTGTTTGAATGTAATGTAATATTGCCTTCTCATTGCAGTAATCTTGAGTGTAACGGGTCCACCATTTGACCTTGAATTCTCTACCCAGACTGAGAGGGTAGTCGCTGTTGTAGTGTCTGAATAATGTAAATGTCCAACAAAATATCCATGGGACTTTGAAGGATTTGTGGAATAGGAGGGCTTTTTAAAAATGTTCACCTCCCGTTCTTTGGACCCAAGTTTGGAAGGCCTTTAGAACAACAGGTGGAAGTATCTCTGGAACGGGGCCAAAACGTAGCCACCATTCATAGAACCAGATAGGAATAGTGTCAGCACAATTTGAGTGGAAGGTAAGGAACCATGAATGATTGAATGGCCTATAGAATAAGGTTCGAAACCAAGCCATTTGATAGTCTTGGTATGTATAACCTTTGGGAATGTAAGTAATTGAGAAGTCTTTTGTAGTCCAAATGCTGGACCAATCATTTGGTGGAATAACCTTCTTTATGACACATTTTGAATAAGAAATCAGTGAAGGAGTTTTTCTATCAGGAGTATGAGTGATTTCAGCTGACCCAGAGTCAACTAAGATCAACTCATAGAATTGTTGAGTTTTGAGGGGATCATCCAGCCAATAGGAGTTTGGCGGGAATAATTGATGAGTGTAGATTTGAAGTGTGTTGTAGTTGGGAGATTCTTTGAAGGTGGTCAAGCAGATGTGTTGAACACCAGATTTTGTGAAATATGGACTGTCTTGATCTTTTGGAGAAGTTTGAATTTGTGGAGTTGAATTTTGAGGTTTCTTGCTTTCTACTACTGATGAGTAAGTCAGAGCAGGGAAATCTTGGAGAATATGGAATTTGTTCGTTGATGAAGTTGCTGTTGTCAATTTTTTCATCTCATAATCCTTTGAAGTGCGAACTTTTGAATTGGGATCACCCATTTTTTTCTGTAAGAAATTCCCTAGTCAAAAAGTCTGGTAATGAATTGTCAGTACCTTTTAAATATTGAATATCAAAATCAAAAACAGAAAGTAAAGCTTGCCATCTAGCGAATATTTGTTTTGAAACCAGATTGTTTACGTCTTTTTCTAAAATGAATTTTGCAGATTGACAGTCTATTCTAAGGAGAAATTTTTTATTAAAAAGATCATCTTGAAATTTTAAAATACAATTAACAATTGAAAGCATTTCCTTTTTTTATAGTATAGTAATTTTTTTGAGGTCCTAACCAGACACCAGAGTGATATCTGACTAGATCTTCTTTTGAAGAGTTTGGTAGCCGTTGTTTTAAAATACCACCGTAACCAATATTTGAAGTATCAGTCTCAACAATTATGAAAGCATCAGGTTGAGGAATATTAATGCAAGGTAAAGAATGAATAGTTCTTTTGATTTGTTTAACAATATCTGTATGAATTGAAGTCCAAGGTGGAGGATTTGTTTGAAGTCGTTGAAATAAAGGTGCACAAATTTGTCTCATTTTTGGAATAAAATCAGAAATATAATTTAAACAACCTAAAAATCTTTAGAGTTGAGTTTTGTCTTTAATTTCATCAGGAAATTTATCAGCAAAATCAATACTTCGATTTATAGGAATAATAGTACCTTGATTTATGAAATGTCCAAGAAAACGAATATTGTTTTGAAATAATTTCATTTTTGTGGTTGAAAGAACTAAGCCATTTTTCTTTATAGTATATAAGAAAGTTTTTAAATGTTTAAAATATTGATTAATGTTTTCAGAGAAAACTAATACATCATCAATATAAACAATCATAAACTTTGAATATGGATTCAGAATGTCATTCATTATCCTTTGGAATTCTGAAGGGGCGTTTTTGAGTCCAAAAGGCATTACATTCCATTCGTAATGGCCAAAGGGTACGGTAAAGGCGGTTTTGTATCTGTCTTTTTCAGCAACTTGAATTTGCCAAAAGCCAGATTTCATGTCAAACTTTGAAAAGATTTTTGCAATACTTAAACGTTTTAATAAATCTCTTTTGTTTGGAATAGGGTAACGAATCCATTGAAGAACCTTGTTGAGAGGTTTATAATTAATAACAAGCCTAGGGACACCACGTTCCTTTTCTGCTTGATTTATGACATAAAATGCTGCACAGCTCCAAGGTGATTTGGATGGCCGTATCAGATCTTTATCTAAAAGAGTTTGAATTTCTTTTTTACAAACTTCTAATAGATTATGATTCATTTGAATGGGTCTTGCTTTTATAGGAATATTTCTTTCTGAAAATTCCTTTTCATATGGTAATTCAACGATGTGCCTTCTTCTTTCCCAAAAAGCATTAGGAAGATCTGCACAGACTTCTCTTTTGAATAGATCTTCTAACTGTTGAATTTCTTGTTTTGTGTTGGGTAATTGTAAGTGCTCTTCAATTTGAGCATAAGACAAATCTTCTTTAAGAAAATTTATCTTATTCTGCTTCCTTTGAATAAGATTGATATGTTGATAAATGGAGTTATTTTGCAAAGCATTTAACTCCTTTTGTCGAACAGGAATCAAGAATCTGAAATGTATAGTATTACTCATAATGTTAGTGCTGATACCTTTGTTATCAACAACAAAATGGTAAATTTGAGTAAGGAATGGAGTGCCTAAAATAATATCAGTGTTGAGATTTTCTACTACAATAAACTGATGTTTAAAGCAGTAATTTTGATTACATATTTCGGTCTTTGTCAACTTTCCTTTGATTCGAAGAGGAGAGTTGTTGGCTGCTATAAGAACTTCATTAGTAAAACTATAGTATTTTGTTGGTATTAGACCGTCTCTGATGCAGCTTTGATCTGCACCACTGTCTAACATTGCAACAAAAGTTTGTTTGAAGTTTCCTATAGAAATAGTTAGATGAACTAACCATTTCTGGAATTGGAATTTCTCAATTGTAGAAATGAATTGAGAAGTAGAAGGTTGAGTAGAAGTAATATTTATTTCCTGTGGAGGAATAAATGCTTCATCATTTTCTTCTTCTTCTAGATAAGTTTCTTTTCCTTTGGAAAGTCTAGATTGAATAATTGCAATATGAGCTTCTAAAGAGAGATTTTTCATCTCTATATTGTTAGTAGTCTGTCTTAAAGACTTGACTTCTTCCTTTAGAATATGAATTTCTGTTTGCAATTCTCTGGTAGAGATGGACTTAATACCAGAGGTTTGATTCATAGGATATTTTTCAAAAACTTTTGATATACTGAAAGGTTGAATGATATTAAACTTCTCATCTTCTTACAGAATTAAAGATTTTAATCTTTCAAAAAGTTCCTTTTGTTTGATAGGATCAGGTAATTGTTGAATCATATCAAAGATGAATTCTTTTGTATCAGAATTTATCTTCTTATTATCAGTAGAAGACTTAATCATATTAATCTGTTTACAGTGACAGTCATCCTGACTTTCACTGGAGGAATCATAATTGCCATTATCATCGTCAGTAATATAATTGATCTCAGAGTAGATTTGCAATCTGTCTTTTAACTTGTTTCTGATATTTTCTTCAATATCAGAAATGCCATCAATGATTTCATTTATCTTTTCTTTGCTTCGACATTTGCTAGCAATATGACCTTTCTTGCCACATTTAAAGCACTTGAAATCACTTGAATTCTTTTTTCTATTGAATCTCCTGAATTTCTTTGGGGAAAAGGAATCATCTTTGTATTCATTTTTCTTAGAATATCTTTTTTGTGAAAAAGATTTTTGAAGGAATTTTTTTTTCTTTCAGTGGAAGGAGCACTAATTCCAGTAATTCCAAACGTTTGACAGAAAGATCCCATTTCTTTTCTCTTACTGCCATATTTAGCTTGGAATTTAAGCTCTTGACAAGCTGCAAGGGCTTCTTTTTTGACAAAAGCAAAAAGTTGACCAAAGGTCATTGAAGTGAAATCAATCTGTTCTGTTCCCATTTCCTTTTGTAAATTTATCATAATTCTTTGGGAAAAAAGAGTTGGTAAACCAGTAATGAATTTTTCTTTCCAGAATGGTGCAATACTGTCTGTTCGTTTAAGAACATGAGTCAAAAACATGTCTTTGTACCACCTGAAGTCACTAAGTGTTGGACACCTAATGTTAGTAAGGAATATCTTTGAAGAAGCTAATTCTTCCTGAGAATTTCCTATAAAGTGCATAGCTATGGTAACTATGAGGAAATCACTTGAATCGTTTTGGGTAGTAATTTCTCCTTGGGCATTTTCTACGTCTATAGTATGCTCAAGAATTGCTGTTTTGTTTTGCAAGGTCAAAGTATTGTCCCACCAATACTTTAACTGTCCAGTAAAACCAGTTATGAATAAACTCGCAATATCTTGTTCAGAACATCTTTTCATTTTATATGCCAATTTGGCCATACCCATTTCTTGTAATGTGTTGAGAATTTCATACTCACTTTTTCCATCAATATTCCATTCATAAATGGAATTTCCATCATAATCTTTCGTATGGAATTTTGCTCTTTCTTCATACATAATGTCAGGAGGAGTAGGTCGTGCATAGTAGTCTTTAGTTCTACTACTGTTCCAATTTTTACGAGGTCTATTGAAATTTGGTTTTCTTTCTCTTCCAATTTTATTAATATCTTGATCAGAATTAATTTGTAAGATATCGTTTTCAACTTTATTTATTTGTTGAACTACAGAGTTTTCAGAGGATTGAACTACAGAGTTTTCAGAGGAATTAGATTCTAATGAGGAATCTGATTCTTCATTTTCTTCTATAGTGTCAATATTGTTGATTTTTGAAGGACCAGGAAGGTTCTTGTTAATTGAATCAAGTGTTTGATTTAGTTTAGATAATAATGACTCGTTTTCAAACGTGAGCTTATTTTCTAAGGCTCTAGGAATACTTCTTGGTTGAAAATATGGTAAAGAAGTACTATGAGGGAATGTTGAACTTGTTGGTTTTGAAATAGCCTTGATGTCAGTAGATAAGGAATCTATTTGTATTGAAATCGTGTGTAAAACTTGATTGGAGTAGTTATTCTGGTGATATAATTTCTTGATATCATCCAAATTAACTTGATCATTTCCTCTAGGGTCAATACTTTCACGACCCTTTTTGAAAGGTGTAGCTATGACTTCTCCTTCTTTGGAATGGAGTTTCAAGGTCTGTAAGGGAGGAGTGATAGCAGTAATAGTAGTGCCATCTTGAAGTTGCCATTTCTTGTACAAACTTGTTTGTACATTAATAGCAGATTTTTTGAATGGTTCAGAAATTTCATTTTTTGTAAAATAAAATTCTAACCAGTTTTCAAAATATAAGGGAGCATGATATTTTTGAATATCTTTTATCCATTGAAGTCGAATCTTAGCTTGACAGTAAGCATCTAGCTTAGAATATCATATGTAGTATTCTGATTCTTCTTTGAAATCTTTTTCAAGTTCTTCGATATCAATCTTAACACCAAGTTTAGTGATAACTTTAATACCGTGGAATTCTCCATGCATCTGACTGGAATTAGGAGAATTATTAGGAGAAAAATTGAGTTCATTTGAAATGTCAGGAATAGGTGTTTGATTGTGAATCCTTATTGAAGGATCTTCTTGAGTAGAAGGAGTTTCTACCATGAAAGATCTAGATTCTCTAAATGAATTTCTAGGAATAGAGTAAGGTCTGATGGATCTCCTATTTTCATTAAGTGAGTTGAAACGAACCAAGACTGTACCATCCTGTTCTTCAACTATCTCTTGAATCTCTGTTCTCTCGAGATTTCTTGGTCTCTGAGGAACATCTATTTGAAAGGCTTCTGGAATGGTAATTTCATTCCATTTCAGACGTTTAGGAACAAAGGTCTTTGAATGGTCAGCATCAACTTGTAATGGTATTGTCTCATCAGTAAAGTTATTAACTAATTTGCATTTGGGATTAATAGCAGAACTCATTAATCGAAAGTAAATGGGATGAATAATTACAAATTGTTCTGCAAGTTTTTCAAATTCTTCTCCTTGCAGATGAACATCAAGAATTAAGGAATTCATAATTAAAGGATCGGTTAATGAAACGGGAAAATTAGGAATACAATTAAAATAACTAGGACCATTACAAATATTAGTCTGAATCATACTTAAAATTGACGATTTGTATCTTCGCAAACGTTTATCACGTAAAGCCATGTAAACAGGAATGTCTATGCCAATATGAGCAAGTGGTTTGACTGCTACTTGAATCATACCAAAATGAATATAACGAAATCCTTTTTCTAAATATTTTCGTATAGAAACATGAGATAAAAGAGGAATTGATTGAAACTTATTTTGAATGTTTAAAGTCTCTTCATGAATTTTTACGCTAAAAGCGCTTTTGAAATCAAAAGTACCAATTTTATAAATATTTTCAATATTTTCATTAGGAAGAGTCCAGTTTTAAAAGTCCTCATTAATCATCTCTTCTTTGCTTTGTATTATGTGTCCTGAATCACTTCCAGAACCAGAGAAAATTTTTCTAATAATACCAGCCATCATTAATAGCAATTTTATGAACTAAACACAGATCATACCTTGACCGGGAACAACGGGAACACTCCACCGGGAACACCACGCTCTCTCTCGGGCTTACCAACGGGTTCATGAGCTTACCAACGTCTTACCAACGCTCAGGATACTCACTATGAATAGGTCACTTGTTGCTCTCAACAAAGAGTGGATTTACTAGAACACTTGGCTCTGATACCATATGGTGGCCAGGATCATAAAACAGAGTAAACAAGAAGATGGAATGAGAACTGGCTTCGATCTTTATTTGAATTGAGAGTATTTGGATACAGAAGCAAAGAGTAAAGTTTACAAAGTCTGAACTCTCTCTGTGAAACCTCTCCAAAAAACCTCTGCCTAGTTACATGAATGAGCTCTTGTTTATATAGACTTGAATGCTCTTTGAGTTGGATTGGCATGAATCTTTTGAGTGGATGTCTTGTCTTGCTTTTTGAAAAGCTGAGTGGCTAGTTGTCTTCAATTATTTGAGTGGTTGTGTTGTCCTTTCTTCTTTTGTAAAAGTATCTTTTGACTTTTGAGTCCTTTTCCTTTTGAGCTGGCGTCTTCTAGCGGGCATCTTTTCTTTTGAGCTGGCATCTTTGAGTAGACATTTGTCTTTTACTTTTTCTTTTGAGCTGTCCTTACTTTTGAGAGGAATCTTTCTTTTGAGCTGTCATCTAAAGATAATAAATAGAAGAATTTAAAAATAATAGCAATGTCCAATAACATTTATTACAGTCTTATAAAAATAGTTGAACATAGTTCGAAAATTTAAGAAACTAGGAATGAAAGACGGCCTCGAACAAAAGAAGGCATATTGCAACTGAAGTTAACTCTCGGCTTGAAAAGAAAGATAGTTGATATTCTGCTCTCTCGACTCAACTTCGTACTGAGCTTGGTCTCCTGCCTTAAGGTCCAAAAAAGAAAGATAAACATAAAAAAAAAAAATAGAATGCTTGTCAACAAATTGGAGTTCGGTGAGTTCCCAATTTTAAAAAAAATAAAGAGTACTAAAAAGTAGCATGATATATAAAAAAACAAAAAGAAACAATGAAGCACGTATAAATAGCAATAGATATAAGGCAACAATATCATGATGTTTGTTATCTAAACAGTATTATCATGTTTTAAGTTTATAAGTTAATCTAGTGAGGGTTTTACACGTATCGAAGATGTACCGTTTCTCCTCGAAACAACAGAAACACGGATTCAAGAGAATCATGAGTTAGTAATACATTATCCCATAATATCCGGGACCACGGCGATCATGTATGATCCTTATTGCACGTACTTACCCCTATTCGTCAAACTTCTCATCCCGACCCATGTGAATTATTCATTTTAAGTTCTAGAGTTTGACACAAATGCTAGCACGAATACATGAATACTTGATAAATTGTATGTTCATATTAGATTCATGGATTCATGAGTTCATGAGGTTCAAGTATTCAAGTGGTCCATGTCAGATTTATGGATTCAAGTATTCAAGTGGTTTATGTCAGGTTCATGTCAAACAATACGAATGCAAACAATCGAATTCAGAATAGCAATAGTATAAACAAGAGCATGCAACCAGTAGATAACAATATAATATTCAAAAACACAGATTTAACAGAACAAACTTAATAAACATCAGGCATGATGTTCCTTTTCTGTTAGGCAAGGAAAAAGGACGTGGACCACTGTCCTAAACTTGAGCCTCAAGAAATAGTGTTGTTAGGTGTTAATGTTGATGCAGTGCTAGGCAAGGCCAACCCCAGCAGCAGTTCTAATGTTTATATGGTTACAGGACAGTCAATGTGAATGATTAAGATGGGTTAGGGTGTTTATAACAAACAAGTAATATTAGTTAAACAAAATGATATAAGATGCGATGGGCAGTAAATATAGTGAGTAGGCATTAATTATAAATATAGAACATATATGATTTGATATAACAAGATCGAATTATATATCTATAGGAATAATATAAAAGTAAAAAGTTATATATATATATATAATGTAAAATAAGATCAAGATTTAGTATAAAAGATAAGTTAGTTTAAATTTTGTTAATTTTTTATATTATTGCAGTAGTGTATTCAATTAAGGTTAGTTGGTAAGTAAGTAAATACCAAGATTGATCGTAAAATATTGGATATTGTGTGTATGAATGGATATACTTTTGCAGCAAGGACGGATAAGTTCAAATTTGAAAATGGCTTATTACTATATGTAAAATATTTATATTATGAAAGCATGAGTACTATTGTTAATTTATAGTAGTTGGAGATTAATGCCAAAGTTAATACATATTAAGAGTTGTAAGATTTTATATATAAATACAAAATGGTTACTAGTATGGTGTTGATATAAATTATAGAATTGTATAATAGTTATGACAAGCATTTAGCTGTATATATATTTATTCATATGTTAGCAACGCTAATGATTAAGCAATAGATTAATATATATAGTAAAATGTTTATAATAACACAAGGTTTTAAATATAATACTATGTCATAAAGTTTAACTATTAGCATTTAGATTAAGTTGCATATGGTAATGGGTTTTGTTATAAATAAGTAATTCTGATAATATTTATATAAGATTGCAGTATTTACTATAATGTGTCAGGTGTCAGTAGTATGCTTAATAGATAATGAAGGGAGGCTTATGCACAATAGTTTTAGTATTGTCAGTTCGTGATAAGAAAACGGGTATGAGTTGTAAATGCATACATATAAGAATAAAAGTTATTGACAAAAGTACATATACTTGTGATGCAGAGCAGAGATATAGATATCAATTTCAATAGTCAGTTTATAGTTGGTATCACAATTAGTATGTATTTATAAAGAGTACATGATAAGTAAGGTATTTTCAATAAGAATATGAAAGAATGCTAAATATAACATCAGAGTACAAGTATTATGCTATTATAACGAACATATTTGATAATTCAAAGTCATAATAAAGAAAGAAAACGGATAGTGATAAGACAAATATATAATTTATACAACGTCATATTTATGACATAACATTATCTTGAAAACATGTGTTACAAAATATAGGAATACTTATAATAAAATGATCATATTGTTCATATTAGTTATAGTTTAAGATGAAATCAGGAAGATAAGGGATGCATGGATTTGGAAGTAGACAAGGTAAGGGTCATTAGTAGGTATAACAGCTCACATAGATTTAGGAAACAGCCTCAATCATAAAAAGGAGCAAAACATAATTTATCATTTATGGAAAAACAATAATGCACCTGCAAGTTTAGTAATTTCATTATTTTTCTATGGAAAAGAAATTTTTGAGCAAAAGTATAGCTTATTTTAGAAGTAGTTAAATGAAAACAGCTAATAACAAGATCACATTTTATAATAACGATGATTTTTTTTTTCCAATTAAAAATTAGTGTTTTCAAATATGTAACAAAACTAGGATTTTTAATTAGGGTTATTATTCTAGGGGAAGTAGGGAGTAGAGAAGAGGAGGGAACTTAAAGAGAACGATCTAAAATCGCCTTCACAGTGAGTAAAGAATGCCTCGATTCGATCGAGGCAACGGGGTTGGAGGCTTCTTCTTCCTTCGTTTGTTACCTTGGGTTAAGGCTTCAGAGATGACAGAAAGAAGAGAGGAAGAAATTTCTTGGAGCCACGATGTTTTAGGTTAGGGCATAGAAGAAAAAGGGTTAAGCGGTTAAAATTTATTAAAATCCTATCAATCCCCCAAAAATCAGAACAACAAACAAAAAAAAACAGTCAAAACAAATATATCCAAATAATAAATAAGTAAATTAAAAAAACAAATAAATTTTATCTTTTAATTAAAAGAAAATTTTTTCTCTTCTCTTAAAATATTAAAAAATATTTGGCCATAAAAAATATGATATTATTTTTAAAACTTGGGGATTTAAAATAAACATTAAAATATTTCAGTCGAGATTCGAACCTATGACTTATGGAATAGCAATACAGTGTGATAACCAAGATATAGAAGAATGGACTATATAAATTATTTGAAAGGAAATATATATATATACAAGCATATAAAAGAAAAGGGGCATTTCGTGAAGAAGGGAAAATACAAGGAAAGGACTAAGATTTTACGGTTATTTTATTCTACCCTCCTTAAAAAAAATTGTCCTCGAAATTCAGAAGGATTGTGTCGCTACTGGACAAGATAAAGATAACGCGGTCGCTTGTCACCTTTGCGCTCCATCAGTCAAGTAAGAAGGGATATGATGAACTAGAAGGATATGGACTACTTCCGAACCGGAAGTTCCAAAGCCGGAATACGGACTACTAGGATAGATCATGAATTGTTCAAGAACGTATGCAAGGAATATATTAAGACGTGCAAGCAAGAAGGAGCAATAGAGATTCAAGAAATCCAGATGGAATCAGGGAGGTTATAGGAGAACGCGACAGAAATCAAGGGTTCGAACTTCCGTTTCTTCATCATCGAAAGTTGATCGTCAGGGAAGATAAGAAAGGGTTCAAGATGGATTCAAGAGAGCTAATTTAAGAGAACGCAATAAATGATAGGGTCCACGTTGAGTCATGATCGTCATGAGAGTAAGGAAAGATTCAAGGGATTATGATTCAAGAGTGATATCATGGTGCAGTCGTTACAGTCTATCCTCTTTAAAAGAATTTTTTCTCCGAAATTCTCTCAAAGAGCATGTTGTAACAGAGCAAGAAAACTAGAAATAACGCCGTCGCAAGTCGTTTTCGTGCTCCTGATTTTCGATGTTCTGTTCAAAAGAAGATATGCAAGAAAGACGATCTAAAGGAAGAAAGGAAGGAAAAAACAGAAATTTAAGGAACCAAAAGTTACAAAAGTTATAAGATGTCTCAAGAAATGATCTCCAAGAAAGTTGAAATTGAATTTCAAGGTGGATTCAAAAGATGGTATGAGATTCAAAGGAAAAGCTAAATGCTGTTGGATTTTTAAATTCTTGTATTATCGGATTTCAATGGTCATACAGAACCGACCTTTATGGGACACTAATAAAACCTTTCTCGCCCCGCTTTCCAAAAAACGGAGAGCGAGAGCGGGCGAGACCCACAACGTATTCACACCAAGAAGCTCGATATGAACACACAAAGCGTAATTACAAAAAGAAAGATAACAAATAGAAGAATTTAAAAATAATAGCAATGTCCAATAATATTTATTACAGAATATTTTTTCCCGCTGAAATGTCATCAAACACCCCCCGGAAAAATTTTCCCCGCTGTAAAATATCACATGCCTGCAATATCTAGTTTTTTGCAATATGTATGCAGTTAACTGACATGTCTGTATAGTTCCCTGCAATATTTATGCGTTGACTAGATATCGCAGGCCGCTGAATAGATATCGCGCGCAGGGGATTTTGACAGTGGAAAACTTTTCCAGGGTTTTTTTGACAAGATTCTTTGAACCATGGGATTTTTGAAAACTTTGCCAAGTGCTTTTTGACAATTTACCCTATTTATAACAATCCAAATATTTTGTTGGATGTGCGGTAACACTAGAAAAGACAAGGTGCGAAATGAGGATATTCGTGCAAAAGTTGGTGTAGCACCCGTGGAGGAGAAGATACGGGAAAACCGGCTTAGATGGTTTGGTCATGTGCGACGCAGACCTATGGAAGCACCGGTTCGACGAATAGATACTCTCGATATGGGTAATAGCAAAAGGGCAAAAGGGAGACCGAAGAAAACATGGATGGAGGTGATACGAAACGATATGGTTGCCAAAGGACTCAATGAAAGTATATTGTTCGATAGAAGTGAGTGGAGACAGAGGATTCATGTGTTGGACCCCGCGTGATTCTCATGTTGGTTCATGTAGCCTACCCCTTATGCTTGGGATAAAAGGCTCAGTTGTTGTTGTTGTTGTTGTTGTATAACAATCCAAATATTTTATCAACTAGATCTAACCCAGGTGGCATAACTTTCATTTTCAAAATGATCAAGTTCACTTTCCAAAAGGGTTTGCATACCAAGAAAAGAGGGAAAAAAAAATGTAGCCAGATATTTTCGAACTTTCAGCTGAAAATTACCCCATTTCCAAATGATTGCAGATCCCCAGCTGCACTTTGCACAGATGAATACCAAAGAAAATTTCTCTCACAAATTCATCTTTGAAACATTGCAAAATCCAAATTATAGGGAAAACAAATTAACTAATGTAAGATCAAGCTGTGCATGCACGATATAGGCTTGCTAATGAAGATTCTTACAGTTACAATAGGACTTCAAATCACACATAATGCATCAAATTTGAGTGTGTAATTTGAGTATAGATCCAACAAGTCGCAATCATTTTAGCCGAAAAAGTCACAATCACAATTAATCCCAAACATAATCATAATCATAACTGTTCAGAAAGACCAAACTGATATTTACTTAAAATATTGCAAGTTTATAGGTATTAGCTAGATTTTTGAAAAAAGGACAAAAAGAGGAGGTGAAAAGAAAAGAAATAACAGTTAGTACGTTACCCGATTTCGTATCCCCATTCGCCCTAGGGTTGCAGATCACGCAAGATTGATAGCAACATGAACAATCAAGTGGTCAGTCTTTGTAGAACCAGTAGTAAATGAAAAAATCAAACAAATAATTTAACTACGAAAAATTTGAAGAAAAATAAATCGATAATGTAGTACACAGCCAAACCTGTGATATTTTGTGCAACAGTATCAGATTCTAACCGATAAAGTTCTTAATATCATATGACAATAATATCGTTTTCCCACTTGTTTACGTTATCTATCCCCTGTCTATATTGTTTACAAACATTCGAAAGACTATGTTCGTAATGCCTAGATTAACCTAATACGAACAAAGGGTAACATTTAAAATGCCATCAAATTATTGTTAAAACTTCTTTTTGCCTCAAAAACGGTATATGATTGCAATTTCTAGAATATCCGAAGCAGAACAAAATTTCATAGGGTTTATTGCACGAAAGGTGAAGGGATGATCTTTACATGACAGTTCACACTAAAATGTAGCGATATATAATTTGAGACGAGTCTACAGCAATTACCACCTAAGTTTATATAATGGTACAAAAAGGCTATTCAGATTCTTATAGATCATTAAAAAGACATTAGAATGAGAGAAAATTCTCCCTATGATGTATTGCTACTCTACTTACAAGAATTCAAATACAATATATGGTGACAGGGCAGAAACCAGTAGTACACATTATTAGAACATAGTTTTTGAGGATAGCGGCTCACTTTCATTAAATATATTGCCGTGGGTTTTTTTCATTTCGTGAAAAAGAATTTCTTTCCAAACCCATTCTCAGTGTTACAAATCGTAGATTTGGGAAAAAAGAAAAATAATATTATTGATTGATCAAAATACAATATACAATATCTCTCTCTATATATAACCCACAAGATGAAACTTTAATACGTAACATACGTATAATAAACGTAAACCCCAATACAAAAAAATAAATACTAAATAATATAAAAGATATGATAAAATATATGCATATCTTAACAGCCCCTCAAACTCACGGTGGATCACAAACCGAGAGTTTAGACAAAAATGCGAAAGTTGAGTACGTGTTTGAGACTTCGTAAAGAGATTGTCCAGTTGATTATTGGAATAAATGTAAGGAAGTGAAATCCAAACTCGATTGTACACTTCGCGAACTATGTGACAATCCACCGCAATATGCTTAGTACATTTATGAAAAACTGGATTTTCAGCAATACGAATAACACTCTTGTTGTCACAGTAAAGTGGAACGCAAGAAGAAATGACGACACCCATATCAGTAAGTAAACTACGAATCCATTTAAGCTGTACAGCAGTATCAGCCATTACACAGTACTCATCTTCAGTGCTGGAGCAGGAAACAATATCTTGACGCTTGCCGCGACAGGAAATAAAAAATGTACCCAATAAGACACATGATCCAATGGTAGATCGAAGAGTATCAGAGTCGTCATCCCATCCAAAATCAGAGTATGCGCATAAAGTAAGATCAGAATCGGAAGGAAACAATAGTGATCGAGTATGAGTGCCATGAAAATATCGAAGAACCCGTATGAGAGCTACATAGTGAACTGATGTAGGAATACTCATAAACCGACTGAGAACATGAACAACATATGCAATGTTTGGTTTGGTAAAAGAGGTAAATAAGTGCACCAACCAACTCACGATACCGAGTAGGATTCGGTAGGGTAGCTCCATTTGCTTGACAAAGCTTCAGATGAAACTCCATCGGCGTAGTTGTAGAAGTACTGACAATAATAATAGAATCATCAACCGTGGCACGTACAAGAAAATCAGAAATATACTTCTGCTGTGACAGAAGATAACCACGGAGAGAGTAAGCAACTTCGATCCCCAAAAAATAGCGTAAATATCCAAGATCTTTCATCTCAAACTGCTGCTGAAGAAGTTTCTTTAGATATGTGATAGTTGTTGTGTCATTAGCAGTGATAATCATATCAACATAGATCAAGAGAAGAGTTCATCCTTTGGAGGAAGAGCGATAGAAGAGTGCATAATCAGTAAGGCTCTCGAAGAATCTTGTAGTCAAAAGAGTTTGACGAAATCGTTCAAACCAAACACGGGATGCTTGCTTAAGACATAAAGAAAGATGACACGCATACCTAGGGGAAGCGGAGACACCAGGAGGTGGCTCCATATAAATCGTCTCCGAAAGATCACCATTAAGAAAAACATTCTTAACGTCCATCTGAAATATAGGCCAGCAACAGGCTGTGGCAACTGCAATGAGCGCGCGAATGGAAGTAATCTTGGCAACAAGAGCAAAAGACTCTTCATAATCAATGCCATATTCCTGAGAAAACCCACAAGCCATAAGACGTGCCTTGTAACGTTCGACCGATCCATCTGATTTGGTTTTAACCTTGTAAATCCACCTACAGCTAATGAGCTTGACATCTAATGGTAAAGGAAAAAGATCCTACGTGTGAGTATCACGGAAAGCCTGTAATTCTTCCTGCATGGCCTGCTGCCATTCTGGATATTTCATAGCCTCGATATATGACTTAGAATGAATAGGAGAAAGAAAAAAATACAAACTGAGGAGAATAATCGTTAGTCATGCAAATGCTATAACGAGCAGGTGGCCAACTTTCTCATGGAGGATTCCGACGAGGTGGAGGAGAAATAGCATCCGGAAAATACGATACAGGCATAGGTGAATTGTCACGTTCCGCTTTCCAGTGTACGGAGATGGAGACGTGGCAGGCACGCGGTGTATTTACTAAGAAATAAATACGTTATGCTTAAATAAGCAATGTATGTATAAAATGCACAAGAATTGACAAGAGATATAAAATGAACAGCAACTTTTATTTGTTAGTTATATGTATGCCCTAGAGGCCATTACTGTACATTGGATGTACATTGTAGTGGATGCTGGGACATATATAGGGAGGACTTTCTTGCTCGACATGATAGTATGCTATCTGGTTACTCTTTACCTTAACGTGTACATTGATTGTCTCTCTGTTACATGTTGGTAAAGCCCTTAGGATGTGTACTTGACTACCTAGACTATGATGCAGATCATACTAGTGGGGACAGATAGTCTATAAGTACATCCTTCAAAGTCCCTAGTCGTGGGTGTATCGAGACAGGGCATCGATATACCAGTGTAGACTAGCGTATACCTTCTCGACCCATACAGATGGGCGATGGATGATCCCATATCCATTGGTGTTTGACATCAGAGATGATATACGGGTGCTCAGTAGAGACTGGGTACACTGGACGGACTCGCCGAGAACTCCCAGATGGTATTATACCTCACGTCACATGGCAGTTCTCTGGTGACACTGATACAGAGTAGTCTGTTGACCCGAGATCGTCATAGAGTCTCGTGTGGTTCCTACTGTGCTTTGATTTCCATCTTACCACATCCAAGAGGGCGTGTAAAACGGTGGTTTTTGGGTACAGTCCCGAGTCACATGGAGATAATGAGCGATAGGAGGGGATTCGTCTCTCCCGGTATAGGGGGTTGATGTTGCGCTGTGTTCGATTGGCTATAACAGGAAATCCCTAGCCAGGGTTGCTAAGATTTACTGGTAAGTGTTACCAGTAGTTTCTCGAATTGTTATAGACCTCATATTGACACGACTTATCAAGCTATTGGGGTCTGACGTTTACCACCCCTAGGCGAGATATGCGACATATCAGACGAACAGACCGGACTGTACGGTAAGTGTTACTGGTTGGATTTACAGGAGTGTGAGCGGGCTTGCTCGTCGATCTTCTGATCGCTCAATACCCGGGTGGCCGTTACGTTTAGCAGACCGCTTGCGGCTTGTGGGTGTTTGATATGATCATCACCTGCTGCCGGCGTATTGACGAGTCTTTAGAGTCCTACACAGAGGTTTCCTGGCTCAAGCGAAACGAGATAGGAGCGCATATGAGATATGTGCGGGACCGAGAATAATACTAGTATGTGATACTGTATTCGATTCTCGCGATGTGACATTGATCGGTTATATGCGGTATAGCCGGGTTATCGGATCAAGTGTTGATTCGATAAGTTGTTACTGATGATACCAGTCGGTTATGTGTGACATGACCGGATCATTGAATCAAGTGTGGATTTAATGATTTAATGCATAATTATATATTTGATATATTACTTTGCATTAACTAGTATCGGTTCACTTTAGATGGATTTTCTCACTCGGACGTGCGCATTGCATATGCGATATGATTTTGTGCACTTGTTTGTATCATGTTTGATGATGCAAGCATGCTAGGGTTTTGTGTAATGAGTTAAACCTAGGTTAAGTAAATGATTAGGGTTTTCTTTTATTAATTCATTTATCTTTTCATTTGGATATAAAAGATAAATGAGAAGAAGAAAACAAAAGGGTTTCTTTCATGAAGCTAAGTGAAGCTTCATGAAGCTTTGACCAATCTAACCCTTTTGTCTTCATCTATCAAACCCTAACCATTCATTTAACTATGGTCAACTCTCTACACATTACCATAGTTAAATTATGATAAGAAATGATTATTCATTTTCTATTCTATTATTCTTATCATATACCATCTTCTTCTTCTTCATCTTCTTCACATGAAGAAGCTTACTTCATCAATGGTGATTGATGAAAACAAGTGAGAAATTCAATTCTAAAGTCTACCCACTTCCTATTTCTTTATCCTCTACCTCTTGCCAAGTAGTAGAGTGTGTTTTCTTCACAAGTTTCTTGACTTGGTGAAGTCGGAGCTTGATTTAGCGATGCCTCGACGTAGATCATCTTCGGCATGGACATCGATGACCTAGCCCGTCCATTCTCCGATGAAGCCGACGCTAGAGCCCGGGACTTGTTATGGACGGCGAGGAGACTTCATTGCGGAACCGTAGAGGTGGAGGAACGGATCTACAAAGGTTGTATTTCCGATTCTTATAGTTAAGTGTTAACTAGTTACTTTGTTCGCCTAGAAATCTAGCCAACGATCCGCTGTAGGGTTTCTCGGCACCGTTTAAATTTGAAATTGGCATGGTTGATGCCTTGTGAGATAACTGAATGAATGTTATAAATATAGCACTTTAGTCTCACTTGATCGGTTGCCACGGAATTTTGATGTGATCAAAAGTCCGTCGCAATCACGTAGCGTACGCGGATACTCGCCGGGTAAACTTAATAGACAGCCTAACTCTATAGCCCCGACCAAGTGACTGTAGGAGAACCCCGTCGCCGAAAGCATCCGTTCGGGTGCTCGCGGTAGCGGTGTGTGCACTTTGTCGTCGGTATCGGGGGTGCAGCCGCCTACTAAAGTTTGCGACGAGTATTCGATCAGAATGTCGGGAATCTTGTTGAATTGCCCGACTTGATATTGAAAAGTGTTTTCGATAATAAGAATAAAATGCGGGGTTTATAATTGTTAGGCATGCGATGTCTAAGGAATTCATTTGGTCAGACATGCGATGTCTGAGGTGGTTGCGGATTCCAACTGTTGTTATTTTACACTTTCTTTTCTGTGACCGTAAGTGTAATATGTGATATCGCCGGTTTCGTTGCTATATGTCAACGACAATTGGGATGCGCATATTTACTTACGATGATGACATGTGATGTTATGTGTTGCTGGATATGTTATATTGGATCGTCCTGTTTGAATAGCCGGGGGGTTTTTATGTGAGATGAGTGTTTTTCATTTTCATTCATGTAAAAACTTGTATGTAATATTCTTTTATTGGGACGCTTCCAGGTTGCGGGAGTTGTCACCTGTTGTATATTATTTATTTTTCCGCACTAGGATAGACCCAAGGAGGGGAGCACAAGTAACCGGGTTCTGGAGTCCAGTGGGAGACCAACTCGAGGAGTTGAGTCCGGGTCTCCTAACTCTAGAATTGGTAGGGTTGCTTGCCGCTCTCGTAGGGGTCTAGGGGTGTGGGTTTGGCTATTCATCGCGACCGTGGAATCCGTGTTTTATACTGGCTCGTATTGAAAACACGGACGTCCTAGTATATCCAATATTTCATATGATTCTTCTGCTGCGATATCTGTGATGTGATCATGTGATGTTCTGTGATAGATACAGTATATAGTATATATGATATATTATATAGATGTTACTTATGTTTTACACCCGCACTAGCCCTGCCCCGCTCTGCCGTTAGTTACCTAACCTAACGGTGCACGAGGGGACATCGAGGCGAATGCGGATGGCATAAGTGTACGTCGTATTTATCTGTGATGTTTAGGTACTTAAATGATGGGACTTCATTAATGTGATTAATGAAATAAAAGAAACCTAAGATGTTGTAGAATCGAATTTCAAAATAAAACAGGTAGCTACAGTTCATGCTTTGCACAGAGGTATATGTGATATATCCTGCACCTTATTCGATGAGGAAAGGACCGAGATCCCTTCACCGGGAGTGACTCCTTTAGCAATAACTGGCAGATGCTACACACTCGGTTTATATTTTGATTGCTTTTAAGTGTTTTTGCTTTGCACAGTGATATATATGATATATCCCGCACCTCATTCGACGAGGAAAGGACCGACGATCCCTTCACCGGGAGTGACTCCTTTAGAAAAACTAGAAAAGCCTCAAAAACACTCCATTTCAAAATTCATTCGATCCTACAACGATATCAAGTTCATTACGCAATAGGTTTTCAGAAAAACCTGACGTAGCCCTCCGTCATTTCAGATACGTACTAGTTAGTATTCGTGCTGCGGTTGTTTGGCCTCCGTCAAGGCGTAGTGTACGGTAGCTAACTAGTGCTTATCTGCTAGCATATGATGCGATTGGATTAGGGTATTCGTACGGCGTTGTTTGGCCTCCGTCAAGGGTCGTGCGGGTGGGTTTAATTCAATCAGGAAATAACGGGTTGAACTTGACTAGCGGACTATGGGTTGTTTGGCCTCCGTCAAGGTCATAGCGAGCTAGGGGCAAAATATTATCGGGAATTTCAAGTGTTGAAATTTGCAATGAGATTGCATACCTTCTATGAGATAGTTGGATCCCGATACCCGCTGCGAGTAAGTGTTACTCCTGGGAGAGTTTTATACATTACAATTAGCCGATCAAGTAAGTATCTAGAAAGGTGTCAACGGGGTTACGCCTCTGGGAAAACGAGGTTTACAGTAATTCGGTTCGTGCGAAAGCACGGGGGACCTCCCTCAAAGTACCGACACTGGCCTGGCTGAAAGATTGGCGAACTTGTAGTGTGTAATTAATCCCGGCTAGTCTTTCCTTTTAGGGTTTGAAGGAAGATTTGATAAAAAGCAGTGGGAGCCATCCTGATTAGATAAAATAATAACCAATCTATTCTTGCAAGAGCGCACGCTGAGTGTTTTCTTCTCTCTCTCTCTCCTGGTAGCGACCATATCACGCCTTAATCAAGATAATAAAACGGATTATTGACCGAACCCGCTTGTTATACTGAGCTGGGGAACGTTGGTCCCGCTCCACCTTATAATTGTTATAAGACAGAGCAGGAAATTGGGGATTACCAGAATTCCCGTGCCGCCCAAACGAAGAGAGTGCATGCTGATGCATCATCTTCGGGTGTGTTCATTACGGAGAACTGTTTCTCAGTATCCTTTACATCCTGGGTATGTGATACCAGATCAGGATCCCAGATATGTAATCTGTTACATAGGGCTACAGAAAGGTAGAGAACTGAGAACGGGTGATAAGTTTCATGAGGCAGAAAACGGGGCAAGTGTTGCAGCCAAGTCTGTCGGTCACTGTCACCCTGTATTACCAATACATTGATTCTGAACGAATGTTATTAGATACCGAACCTGATATACAAAATCATATCTGTCTCTTTATTAGTAAAGAAACGATAAAATTTTGTATTGTTGGATAATGTTTTGAACATTTCCTATATCAAAAGTTGATCGGTTCAGGCACGTTATCTAAAAGCATTAATGTTCTAAATCAAACTACAGTTCTTTGTATACGGAACACACAGAAGAGGAAGAGTTCGGATATGAACGAATCCTTCTTGAGGTATTGTAGACTAGGTCAGATCAATGCGACCCGACTGGCTAGAGTTACATAAAGATGCATATTTAAATTAGTTTGAACTTATATCTTGTGAAACTCGCCAGTCATGTCACAAAGATAAGATGACCATAGCTCCGTTTACTGGAAACAGAGAAAGAGTTAGTGAACTCTTGGGATTGATACATGTTGATGTATGTAAGGTCCCCTGTCTACACATGCCAAGACTGATTCTTTATACTTCATTACATTCTCTGATAATCTTTCGAGTTTCAGACCTATGTTCCTGTTGAAACACAAGTCCGAACCTTTTGAGATATTCACAGAATATAAGTTAGAAGTAGAGAACCAATACGGGTATAAGTATTATGTCCTTTGATGAGATCAGGGAGGAGAATACTTATGCATGGAATTCCTGGACTATTCTAAAGGAGAATGAGATTCTCTCTCAGCATTACTCCTCCGAATACACCATAACACGATGGTATATCGGGGTGGAGCAATTACACCCTATGTGATAAGGTGTGCTCTATGATGAATAATACTGAGTTACCTATTTCCTTTTGGGTGTTATGCGCTTGAAAAGCTGCACACCTATTGAATAGGGTTTGAATCAAATCAGTTACCTACCACTTCATATGCGATATGGAAAGGGAAGAGCCCATGTCTTAAGCTAGTTAAGATTTGGGGTTGTCCGGCCTATGTCTAAAAGCATAATCCGGACAAGCTCGAGGCAAGGTCAGTTATGTACAACTGGAAAGGTTTCAGCTATACAAACAACAGCAGATGATTTGGTAGAACCAAAGGATTCAATAGATACCAACGAATCTCAGCCTCTCCGCCGATCTAGTAGGGTTTTCTCACCCACCTAAGAGATACATCGGTTTCTCAATGACAGTGGGAGCAAGGACTGCATCATGAGATGATGACCCAACTAGTTTCGAGCTGGCCATCAGGAGTGTGACTCTGTAAGAATGGCTGGATGCTTAGCGATCTGAGATGGAATCCTTATACACCAACAAAGTATGGACTTTGGTTGCTATATCTGAAGGGTTAAATCCCCATCAGAAGCAAGTATATCTTGAGAAGATTACTTGGTGTAGATGGAAAAGTTGAGACTTTCAAAGCTGGACTTGTTAAAGGTTTTCATCATTGACCAGCTGTGGATAATGATGAAACCTTTTCAAGTACCTATGCTTAAGTCCATCCAGATCCTACTTGCCACGGCTACATACCATGACTACGATATCTGGTGGTTGGGTGTCATGACAGCTTTTCTAAATGATGTTTTAGAAGAGTGCGTCTATAAGTACACAGCCAGAGGGCTTCGTAGACAGTGGGAGCAGCGGAAACGTGTGCAAGATGCTTTATAGGATAAAGCAGGCATCGCGGAGTTGGAACATCTGTTTTGATGAAGTAGTCAAAGAGTTTGACATCATCAAAATGGTAGATGAACCTTGTATAAACAAAAAGGTAGTAGAGAGTATGGTGGTGATCCTCGTAGAGTACGTGGATGACATACTCTTGATAAGAAAGGAGTTTCTTATGCTACGCTCGATCAATCTCCGATTATCATAAAGATTCTCCATATAGGATCAAAGTGATACCTCCTAAATCCTGGATTTTGGATCTATGAGATAGATTTAATTGGATGTTAGGATTCTCACTAGTTGTAGTGAGAAGGTATCAATCGACCCTGAGGAGAATCACTGGAAGTGTTTCAGGGTGATAAAGACGACTGAATGTCAGTCACAGGCATTGTCTTTACCCGAAGCAAAGGGACGGTATGTTGGAAGAGTTCCAAGCTAGATACCGTGACATACTAGACGATAAAGGCAGGATACATCGCTACTTAAGATGCTACCAAAGAGGCTGTTTGGGTGTATAATGGTTCATGAGATGAACTATGTTCCTCCCATTGTGTGACAATGGAGTTGTGGCTTATGCCAAGGAACGTCCGTCCCATCAGTGATCCAGACATATTCTAAGGCAGTATCACCTGATCATGGAGATGGTTGATCTCCAGGGGATCGAGGTTAGGAGAGTAGACTCAGAGGACAACACAGCGGATCCACTCACAAAGGCTTGTTCCCAGAGAGAGACTTTTATGGGATGGTTGAGTATGAGATACTACAACCACTGCTACAGATGGCCTTAGTGCAAGTGGGAGATTGTTAGTTATATGTATGCCCTAGAGGCCATTACTGTACATAGGATGTATATTGCAGTGGATGCTGGGACATATATAGGGAGGACTTTCTTGCTCGACATGATAGCATGCTATCTGGTTGCTCTTTATCTTAACGTGTACACTGATTGTCTCTCTGTTACATGTTGGTAAAGCCCTTAGGATGTGTACTTGACTGCCTGGACTATGATGCGGATCATACTAGTGGGGGCATGGTAGTCCATAAGTACATCCTTCAAGGTCCCTAGTCGTGGGTGTATCGAGACGAGGCATCGATATACCAGAGTAGACTAGCGTATACCTTCTCGACCCATACAGATGGGCGATGGATGATCCCATATCCATTGGTGTTTGACATCAGAGATGATATACGGGTGCTCAGTGGAGACTGAGTATACTGGACGGACTCGCCGAGAACTCCCAGATGGTATTATACTTCACGTCAGATGGCAGTTCTCTGGTGACACTGGTACAGGTTAGTCTGTAGACCCGAGATCGTCATAGAGTTTTGTGTGATTCCCACTGTGCTTTGATTTCCACCTTACCACGTCCAAGAGGGCGTGCAAAACGGTGGTTTTTGGGTACAGTCCCGAATCACATGGAGGCAATGAGCGATAGGAGGGGATTCGTCTCTCCCGGTATAGGGAGTTGATGTTGCGCTGTGTTCGATTGGCTATAACCGGAAATCCCTGGCCAGGGTTGCTGAGATTTACTGGTAAGTGTTACCAGTAGTTTCTCGAATTGTTATAGACCTCATATTGACACGACTTATCAAGCTATTGGGGTCTGACGTTTACCACCCCTAGGCGAGATATGCGACATATCAGACGAACAGACCGGACTGTACGGTAAGTGTTACTGGTTGGATTCACAGGAGTGTGAGCGGGCTTGCTCGTCGATCTTCTGATTGCTCAATACCCGGGTGGCCATTACGTTTAGCAGACCGCTTGCGGCTTGTGGGTGTTTGATATGATCATCACCTGCTGCCGGCGTATTGACGAGTCTTTAGAGTCCTACACAGAGGTTTCCTGGCTTAAGCGAAACGAGATAGGAGCGCATATGAGATATGTGCGGGACCGAGAATAATACTAGTATGTGATACTGTATTCGATTCTCGTGATGTGACATTGATCGGTTATATGCGGTATAGCCGGGTTATCGGATCAAGTGTTGATTCGATAAGTTGTTACTGATGATACCAGTCGGTTATGTGTGACATGACCGGATCATTGAATCAAGTGTGGATTTAATGATTTAATGCATAATTATATATTTGATATATTACTTTGCATTAACTAGTATCGGTTCACTTTAGATGGATTTTCTCACTCGGACGTGCGCATTGCATATGCGATATGATTTTGTGCACTTGTTTGTATCATGTTTGATGATGCAAGCATGCTAGGGTTTTGTGTAATGAGTTAAACCTAGGTTAAGTAAATGATTAGGGTTTTCTTTTATTAATTCATTTATCTTTTCATTTGGATATAAAAGATAAATGAGAAGAAGAAAACAAAAGGGTTTCTTTCATGAAACTAAGTGAAGCTTCATGAAGCTTTGACCAATCTAACCCTTTTGTCTTCATCTATCAAACCCTAACCATTCATTTAACTATGGTCAACTCTCTACACATTACCATAGTTAAATTATGATAAGAAATGATTATTCATTTTCTATTCTATTATTCTTATCATATACCATCTTCTTCTTCTTCATCTTCTTCACATGAAGAAGCTTACTTCATCAATAGTGATTGATGAAAACAAGTGAGAAATCCAATTCTAAAGTCTACCCACTTCCTATTTCTTCATCCTCTACCTCTTGCCAAGTAGTAGAGTGTGTTTTCTTCACAAGTTTCTTGACTTGGTGAAGTCGGAGCTTGATTTAGCGATGCCTCGACGTAGATCATCTTCGGCATGGACATCGATGACCTAGCCCGTCCATTCTCCGATGAAGCCGACGCTAGAGCCCGGGACTTGTTATGGACAGCGAGGAGACTTCATTGCGGAGCCGTGGAGGTGGAGGACCGGATCTACAAAGGTTGTATTTCCGATTCTTATAGTTAAGTGTTAACTAGTTACTTTGTTCGCCTAGAAATCTAGCCAACGATCCGTTCTAGGGTTTCTCGGCACCGTTTAAATTTGAAATTGGCATGGTTGATGCCTTGTGAGACATCATTAGGGTGCCTAGGAACCCTACATTATTAACATTCATTTTTACAATACAACTGCTTTGAAAAGGAAAGTATAATAATATAAAGCAACGCCTAAACAGTGGTATACAAACTAAAATAAATACAAGGTGAACTAGAAGTTCTGCTGCTCGGTGAACTGGTCCAAGTCCTCCTGGCTGGGCTCGGTCTCCTGAGAGTTCTGTCCTTCTGACGAACATTCCAAAGAAAGAAATAGACAGGAATGTCGTCAACGAACTAGCGCTCGGTAAGTCCCAAAAGAAAGAAAAGAATATAGAAAGCAATGCGAATTTAACTGGTAAGATGTACAGATATAAGATTGTTATTCTAACGTAGTTGTTTATACCTTGGTACAGAAGGTATTTATGTATACGAGAGAAGTCCATCTTTTCCCATGGACTATGGTAATATGTAGTACAAGGCCCCGTCATTATCTACGGGACAACGGTACGAGAGTTCATGTAGGTGTCTTTTAGTGATCATCTCGTGCCACGCTATACATTCCGTACCAATCTGCCCCGTTAACCCTGTAATATATTGTATAGATTATATGGCTTGCCGAGACCATAGATACAAGTTGTTCAAGTAGTCAGGTTCAGGATGTAAGTTTGTAGTCATGTCAAGTTATAGCTATGGTTCGGTCAAATCAAGCCTTGTATGCAAGTTTGATGTTCAGGTTCATGTTTAAGTATACATGTTAGAGTTTGGATTCATGTTTGAATTGGATTCTGGTTTGAGCTTGGATTCAAGCTTGATTTAGACTCAGATTTGAGTCAGATACTTATAACTGATTTAGATCCTGAATTATGTTTGGAAGTTATCGGTAACTATTGCATATGGACATCAGGATTTATGTATTTTTCCAAGACAATTATCATTGATAACACCGTTAGTTTTTTTATCTTAAATAAGCAAGTACTCACTTTCTCCGGCTCTCCGGGGCTCAAGAGAATTGATCCCACTTAAACCTATATTTACTAAAGTCCTTAACAGTATTTTATATAGCTCGAGAGGGTTTTATTAAAAATATTTTTAATATAGTTTCAAAATAAACCTTAAGAAGTTATTTATTTTATTTAGGGTTTTCATGGATATGAATTTTAAGGGTTTGAGGTATTTTAGTGATAATTATCTTAACTTGAATAGTTCATGGGCTTGTCTTGTATTGATATCTTGATGGTATTTCAGTGAACTTGTAAACTTTCATCTTTAGAAAAAATGTAAATTTGTTATATTTTGAAAATATATGGATTTGTAATATTTATATAATTATAAAAATTAAATTTTATTAAATTATAAAATGCGTTTTTCTTAAAAAAAACGTATTTAAAACCCTTTCGAGACAGAATGCTCCGCGATGAGATCTGCATCTCGCTCTACTAGCCTAAGGATATTTTATAATCTACACCATCCAATAGCGGATCCCCTAAAAAGGGTTGTAGAGGCTTATTTGCAAAGGAATTTTAAAATATAATTCTAAAGAAAACCGTTTTTAAAGTAAATGGTATTTTAATGAAATATTTTCTCGAAACACAAATCTACATGAAAGAGTTATCGTGCTATGGAACCATGTGTGTTTGTGAGGGGTGGGTCATTACCCCGTAAAGTTTTCTAAAGGTATAATTAACAAAAATACTAAAAGGGATATATATGAAGTTCATGGTATTTTAGTGTAAAGGTTGATTTAAAGCTATTTTGTATGATATTCTTGATTAAAAGTTGGTTCTAAACATTGGTTTAATGTTAACAAGTATGGTGTAGGAATATGCATGAAGAAAATGTAAGAAAAAGTGGAATTTTAGAGGTTTAAAAGAAGGCATTGGTGTTAACTCCACTTCCGACATATTTTATGAAAAGAGACTTTCAGAGAAGGAGGAGAGAGTTTGGAAGGGACTTACGAGTGAAGTGGTCAGAAGAAAAGTGTAGGAAGAGGGGGTTGTCGTCGCGACGTCGCTGGGTCGCCGGAACTTGCTTTGATTCTCGTCGGAAGTTGATCTCTTGCTAACTCCACTAGTACTCTTCTTGTACTTAGAAAACTTGGAGAGTTTTGGCTATAATTTTCAGAATGAGGAAGGGTTAGGGCATGGGGTAGTATTTATAGTGTGGAATTAGGGTTTTGGAATTAAAAAGATGAATTAAAATGCATTAAAATTTGGTTTAAAGGTCAAATTAAAAGTCTCTGTTTGATTATAGAGCAATCAAACAGTGCAGGAAAGTTAGGGGTAGGGGAAGGGTCATGTGAGCAAAGCATGGGTGTTTACCACCGAAAACAGAGACGAACCTGTGATGGATTGTCTTGCCTGAATTTGGGGGCAGATACTATTTGGATTTATCCGTCCACCTCTCCGAAGATACCAAGTTGATTTATGATACCGTATATCGGAGGTTTAGACAGACGCGACCATTATACCAGACTTTATCAGATTCCCCCTCATTTTATGAGGGGTTTTTTTATTGTGAAGACGCTCTTCCCTGCAGGCGCAAACCCTGCAGTTAACTACGTTACCGCATTGCAATAACCACTTTCTCTTGCTTCGGAGGTTCACTTCGTATCGTGTTGTGTTTGTTTTATTTTGGGTTACCCGTGGATTGTATACGGAGACTAATTTACGTCGTCGCCCGTAGAGCGGATTAGTCCAAATCCGTATATTTGAGATTTGGGTTTGGGTCAAGGATTTGCTTGACGGGGCTTACGTTGGTAGCTTGGTTTGCCAACAGGAATGAACTCAGGATGAATTTCTCATATTTGTGAGGTCTATCCGTTCACGGGATATTTGGGTTTTATCTAAGGATCGTTAGTCATATTTGAGACTAAGATCAGCTTAGAAATAAATAAGCATATGAGCTCAATTATTTTAGTTTAAGGACATCATGGTCTATTGTCGCCGTGTTTGGGGACGAATGTTAGTTTAAGGACATTTCGGTCCATCATTCCCATTTGAAGACGAATGTTGGTTTAAGGACATTTCAGTCCAGCATTCCCATTTTGGGGGCGAATGTTGGTTTGAGGAAATTTCGGTCCAACATTCATATTTTGGGGACGAATGTTAGTTTAAGAACATTTCGGTCCAACATTCTATCTTGCGCGCACGTGTATTTGTTACATGGCGGAGTGAACGATGGTGACATGGAATGCACCCAATTTGGTGTGTGATCTGATTTGAGGGGTGCACGTCAATTTAGAAGTACAACAATATGGGATGAAAGAAGTTGTTGGTTGTCGGGACCCGCCACCTCGCTGAAGACGCTGAGGAATTACAACGACATGTATCAGATGTGTGGAAAGATGTACCTTTGAACCAAATCCCGTATTTGAGGGAAAAAGGGTTGTGGACCTAAGAATTGTTAGTCATATTTGAGACTAAGATTACATTAGGAGATATGAGATGAATATCATTTTAGATATTATCAATGAGAGATCATTAGTCATGTTTGATACTAGGATCGGTTTGGAAATCACAAGCATATAGGCTCGCTTGAAGAATCAAAGAGGTTTAACCTCTGGAAACTTAGCCAATTTGGGTTAAGACTGAGTTTCTGTACGACCTAGCAGTGCTAAGCACTCAGTTATACAGCACTCATGTGTGTTTCATGTGAGGCGCTGAAATAGTGCTAGCACTAGTTTTTTTTGTGGCGCCTACGTGTGTTTCACGTGAGGCGCTGCACTAGTGCTAAGCACTAGTTTTTTGTGGTGCCCATGTGTGTTTCACGTGAGGCGCAGCACTAGTGCTAAGCAATAACTTTTCAGGCGCTCACGTGCGTTTCACGTAAGCCGCTATGTTTTTGGAGATTTAATCTCTGGTTGATCTTTTTAGAGAACTTAAATCTCTGTTAATGGTATTTTGACCATTAACAATCACCAAGATCATTATTTTGAGGATCTGAGATCATGTTCTTTAAGAACCGAGTTCTTGATTTGAAGGAACTAAGTTCCTGGAGTATTATGAACTCCATATTTTCCATGTTCATATTTTCAGAGAGGTTAAACCTCTTTTAATGGTGTTTTGACTATTAAGGATCACCAAGATCACTATTTTGAGAATCTTGGATCGAGTTCTTTAAAGAGCTAAGTTCTTGATTTGAAGGAACTAAGTTCCTGGAGTATTATAAACACCATCTTCTTTCTTTTCAATTTTGTTCTTCCCTGAATTTTTTATTCTCAAGAACAAGATCTTCTCGATGAGAATTAAATTCTCAACTTATGGGAGATTTGTTTTGCGGATCTCAGATCCATAGAAAGAACTAAGTTCTTTGAGAAGGGTTAAACCTTTAGATATGTTAGGTAAAGGAGATGTTTTGATCTCGATATTTTCTTTACCTAGAGTTTTGAGAATGGAGACGATTTTCTTTATTGAGAATTAAATTCTCCGTTGTTTTGTGGAACCTTTTGAGAGCCTTCTATATTTTACAGAAGCTTACGGAGGGGTCTCTCCTCCTTATTTGGAAAGAAAGATCATTAGTCGTTGGGACCCACCACCTCTCCGACGACACTGAGGGATTACAACGCCATGTATCGAAGGTGTGGAGAGATGTATCCTTTGAATCATGTCCCATTCATCATGGGGAAGAACAGGTTGGAGCTTAAACTTCTAGCTGCTTGAAAAAGATTTCTTTGCGTTCGCACACGTGCGTCGCACGTGTTGGGCATACGTGTGTTGCACGTGGCGGGCGCGCGGCGTGGGCGCACATATGTCGCACATGGCGCTTGCACATCATAAGGGCAGCTAAGGCCCTAACTTGGAGAACTAAGCTCCTTTGAGGATTGAATCCTCACACGTGGTTTGCACGTGGTGGGCGCACGTGGGTTGCGCGTGGCGCGCAGGTGCCTTGCGCATTTACGTATTATGGGGGGCAGCTAAGACCCTAACTTGGAAAACCAAGCTCCTATGGAGAACTAAACTCCTTTGAGAATTGAATTCTCACACGTGGTGTGTACGTGGCGGGTGTATATGTGTTGCACGTGGTCCGCACGTGCGTTGCATGTAGCGTATATGGCGCTTGCACATATGCGCATTATGTGGGAGGGAGCAGCTAAGGCAGCTAACTTGGAGAACTAAGCTCCTATGAAGAACTAAGCTCCTTTGAAGATTGAATCCTCGCACATGGTGCGCATGTGGCGGACGCATATGGTGCACACATGGCGGACGCACGTGTGTTGCACGTAGCGCAGGCGCTTGTGCATATGCGCATTATAGGAGGGCAGCTAAAGCCCTAACTTGGAGAACTAAGCTCCTTTGAGAATTGAATCCGCTTTTTTCTAAGAGGTATCCCCTCTTATTTATATGGAAGTGGTAGAGAAGAGATCTCTCTTTTTTCCGATGTGGGACTAAAAATGTATCCCTCATGTGGTAGAGCATTACTCAGACTATACGTGCATAACACATTTGCTCATAACTTTTTATTCTTGAAGATTTATGAGGCCCGTAATATATCAAATCGAAGGATTTTTCGAGATGCTTTTGATGCCATCATAATTTAATTGATTCTCATTCGGGAGTTTGGCAAAATACAGCCAGAAAAATACTGGTTTGCATTTTCTTAAGTGTATTACTGCTATTTGATACCTTGGGCTCTTTTGTGCAGAAATTTTTGGTGGGAACAAATGACCTCCACTACTTTTCCCACATAGATATGTACGTGGGTTAAGTAATGCAAAGATATGCAACTCCGTAGAATTGATGGTTCAGGAGACAGGTTTAGGTCTCTATCGCCTAAGACTTTTTCATCTTCATGAGCCGTAAGGGTCTTAAAAAGGTTTTTTCTCCATATGAGTCATGAGGATCTCATAGGTGCGTATTCTTCCTAGAAATCGTGAGGATTCCTAAGTTTCTTTCACTTTCGTGAGTCGTAAGGATCTCACGTAAGTATTTTCTCCTTACGAGTCGAGAGGACCCGCAAGTGGTATCTTCACTTTATTAGTGAATGTAGCCCGTGGATATTGAATAAAAGTCAATTTGGACCCTCTTGTAGGGCAGCGATGGCTTAGGAAACAGGTTTAGATCTGTCGCCTAAGAATTTTCAATTTTATGAGCCGTAAGGGTCTCATAAAGACTTTTCTCCTTACGGGTCAAGAGGATCTCGTAAATATATTTTCTCCTTAGGAGTCATGAGGAATCCTAAGTGCGTTTTCTCTTGAGAGTCGTAAGGATCTCACAAGAGAATTTTTCCTTTACGAGTCGAAAGGACTCGTAAGTGGTTTCTCCTCCTCGTCGGTATGCGACTTTGGAGAATGTGGCCCGTGGATAGTGTACAAGAGTCAATTTGGACCTACTTGTAGGGCCATAGAGCTTAGGAAACAGGTTGATATCCCCGTCGCCTAAGACTTTTCACCTTCATGAGCCATGAGGGTTTCATAAAGATATTTTTCCCTACGAGTCGAGATGAGTCGAGAGGATCTCGCAGATGTATCCTAACGTGAAATATAGATAACCCCTATTCTTTATGACAGGGGTCCGTTAGATTTATGGTACTAGGGTTTTAGTCTGTGGTACCGTCGCATTGACTGATGTATTTCTCGATATGCGGTCTTTAAGCTACTGTTCGAGTAGCCCCGCGATTGTCGTGTCTCTGATCCTTTCGGTTTTTATATCTTTACTCGTTGGTTTTTATTGCGAGTTGCCCAAACATTTCGGCTGTTTTTATATGCATATTTTTTGCTCGTTGATTTTTATTGCGAGTTGCTCCATCATTTCGGATATTTCATATGCATTTTTTTGCTACTCGCTGCTGTTTTTATTGCGAGTTTGGAATCTGATACCTACCTTGGTATCAGCATGCTACGAATGGAATATTTCTAGGAGCGAATCATCATTTGCCATGAAAGAACTTAGAGTTTGACACCTGCTTAGACATCAACATCGCTGCAAATGGGATATTACCATGAGCGAATCATCATTTGCCTTGAGAGGACTTGAAGTTTGATATCTTTTTAGGCATCAACATCGCTACAACTGGGATATTTCCAGGAGCGAATCATCATTTGTCTTGAGAGGACATGAAGTTTGATACCTTTTTAAGCATCAGCATAGCTACGACTGGAATATTGCCACGAGCGACTCATCATTTGCCTTTGTTGATTTGAACAAAGGTGGCTTAACAAACAGGGTTAGGATCCTGTCGACTAAGGTTTTTTGACTTTATGAGCCGTAAGGGTTTCATAAGGGTATTTCTCCCTACGAGCCGTGAGGATCTCGTAGGTGTATTTTCTCCTTAAGAATCGAGGGGATTCCTAAGTGTGTTGCTCCTTTATGAGTCGTAAGGATCTCACGCAGGTTTTTTTTCCTCACAAGGTCGAGAGGACCTTGCAAGTGCACATGAATTTTTTTATTTTACGAGTTTGCGCCATTTTCGGGTTTTCACAAACTCGTCGGCAGTCCTGCTGTTTTTTACTCACTGCATCCTTTCGGGTTTTCATCCGTGCCCATTTTGCTTGTGGACATACTGTTTTTTTTTTGTTTTTTTGTTTCTTTAAACGAGATTGTGCCTTTTCGGGTTTTCACAAACTCGCCGACAGTCCTGCTATTTTTACTTACGGCGCCATTTCGGGTTTTCATCCGTGCCCATTTCGCTTTTGGACATACCGTTTTTTTTCGAGCGATGGAACTCTTGAAAGTAGCTTCGTCGCAGGTGACCCATCTATTTACTGGTGGGACTTAGGGGTGGTTTCACCACTGGAGTAGCTGTGTAGCCGGTAGGACTTGAGTCGCAATTTTCTCCGTTGGGACTTCGATTGCAATATAGATCTCAAAAGAGCATATCTCCGTATTTGGGGCGACGCGCTAGTTTAGGGACGTTCCAGTCCATTATCGCCATATTTGAGGCGGCGCACTAGTTTAGGGACATTTCGGTCCATTATCGCTGTTTTTTAGGCGACGCTTTAGTTTAGGGACATTTCGGTCCAACATTCCTGTTTTGGGGATGAATGTTAGTTTAAGGATATTTCGGTCTAACATTCCCGTTTTGGGGACGAATCTTAGTTTAAGGATGTTTCGGTCCGTTATTATTTTAAGGACATTTCGGTCCAACATTCCCGTTTTTTTAGGGGAACGCATTAGTTTAGGAACGTTTTGGTCTAACATCGCCATTTTTTAGGACGAATGTTAGTTTAAGGACATTTCGGTCCAACATTCCCATTTTGGAGACGAATGTTAGTTTAAGGACATTTCGGTCCATTGTTAGTTTAGGGACATCTCAGTCCGTTATCGCCATGCTTGAGGCGGATTGTTAGTTTAGGGACTTCTCGGACCATTCTTTTTCATTTGGCCGGGACGTTACATAACTCATCCCTTCCGACTCTTGTTTGCTGAGGAGCTGTTGCCCGTCTTTTGTATGTATGGACACTTCACACCTCAAGATCTTTTCACCCTTTTAGACTGCTTCTTTTATTATTACAGCAATCAGGTTTTTTTTGCGGGAAATACCGGGCATTTTACACGGCACCTGCCCCCTACTCATCAATGTCGCTTTTCGATACCAATGGAGCATCTTCTTCATATACTAAGGAAGGAGATATCATGTCATTCCTTCTGCCGAGTGTTGAAGTCGAAATTTGCATCCCGGTTGACCAAATAAAAGTCAAGGTCAACCTTAAGCCAGGTGGGCCCAAGCCCAAGCAAGTGGGCCAATGCCCAGGTCGAGCCCGAACACGAAGCGTCCGGCCTTCCGCTATGCCAAAATAAAAAGTCATGTAATAAATAATTTTTATGTAATTTTTTATGCATGAATGTAAACAAAATGGGCATAAAGCAAAATTTTGTAAGCCCATAGCTTATGTGCAAAAAGAAATGACACATGAGCCATGGGATGGGCAAAATGCCATTTTGTTAAAGCCCAAGAGGCTATATGTAAATATGTAAGCCTATAAAAAGCAACATGATGATAAATAAAATATGCTTTTCATTCCCCTAAAAACTAGGGTTCTTTGTGCCTCCTGCTCCTTCTCCAAGGTTCTAAACCTTCTCATTTCTTTTGAATTAAATCAAGAGTTTTACTCTTCCTTTTTCAAAACTAAAGAGTTTTTCACCACAAAACCCACAAAGGGGAACTCAGATCTGCCATCAGATCTCAAAAGAAGAGATTTTTAAAATCTCATACTTCTTAATCTTCGAGATCTGGCCAACAAAGGAAGAAGAAGGAGACCCATCTCCAGAAACCCCACTTCGGGGAAGAACTAAGGCTCAAGGGGAGAAGCCCTTCATCAGCTTCAAAACATCTAATGAGTTTAACTCCTCATATATATATATATATATATATATATATATATATATATATATATAGAGAGAGAGAGAGAGAGAGAAAGAATAATAAGTGCTCCTTTCTGGGAGTACAACTCCCATTGCAGGGACCAAGTCCCTTTCGCTGCTCGAGCGCCCACGTGCTGACACGTGGTGCGCTAGCGCTCTTGTGCCCAGAGCGCTAGCGCTCAAGCGCCCACGTGCTGACACATGGCGTGCTATCGCGCTTACGCTCAGAGCGCTAGCGTTCGAGTGCCCACGTGCTGACACGTAGCGCGCTAGCGCTCAAAGCGCTAACGCTCTTGCGCTCAGAGCGCTAGCGCCCAAAGTGCTAGCGTCCGAGCGCCCACATGCTGACACGTGGCGCGCTAGCGCTCTTGCGCTCACAGCGCTAGCGCCCACAGCGCTAGCGCCCGAGCGTCCACGTGCTGACACGTGGCGCGCTAGTGCCCGAGCGTCCACATGCTGACATGTGGCGTGCTAGTGCTCAGTACGCTAGCGCCCGAGTGCCCACGTGCTGACAGATGGTGCGCTAGCGCTCTTGCGCTCAAAGCGCCGGCACTGGCCCCACGCATCCTTTGGATGCATTTTCCCTTTTTTATATATATATATATATATATATATATATATATATATACATATATGTATACATATGTACACACACACATACTCCACAACACAGTCCCTCTCAAAAAAAATTTGGGTCGGGGTACTGCCCCGCACCCCGTAAGGGGGCTGCTAGCCCCCTTGAGCCCCAGCCCACTATCCGGGTAGCGAGACCCCCGTAAAAACTCTGCGTGGCTCCCGATATATCCAAATCCTCCCTCAAAAATAGAACAGACGTACACTGCACATTGAGTTCGCATGACCAGTTTAACCCGTTAATCGGAGGTTCCCTCGCCCCAAAGGCGAGGGGTAATTAACGACAGCTTAGTCCGCGACTGCCGGAGATTCGGATCGCCACAATCATTAAACCCCGGCCTACCCTAGGCAGGGGAATCAGTAATGCGCCTGACAAGCGCGCGCGTATTCCCATCTCAATGGGGTGACGAAAAACACCCTACAGATTCTGGCACGCCCGGTGGGACAATCTCTCCTCCCATATTTCGGGTTAAGCTTTCATGCGAACTCAATTAATATGCATATCAATTACCTGTACTGAAATCATGTTTTTTTTTGTGCAGGTTAACGTTCTCCAATTGCAATCTTCGGACGCAGCAAAGATGTCTCCAAGGTTCAGCTCGGCTCTCGACACAGTTCCCATCTCCTACACGATGAAGATGGACTCCAGGACGGTCCTTCCGGCCGGTCTCAGGCGACAATGGGAGGAGGAGCTGCTACCATTTGGCTCTATTATGTTCGTGTCAGCTAACGCCGTCCCAGCTCCTCAAGCCCCGGTGACAGACAAACCGGTCTCGAAAGGAAAGAGGCCAAATGTGGTGGTCTCGAAGGTGCCCCAACTCAAACGCAAGTCGGTGTTTGAACGACTCTCCTTGGCCCCAGCTGTGGGCAAGGCCATCAATACCAACAAAGCAACAGGGCGTCTTGAGCAAGCTCCGGCGATGCCTCTGACAACTGCTCAATTGGGTATCTTCTCTAAGCTCCCCATCACTCAGCCTATGGCGGCTTCCCGGAGAGCAGAAGCCTGCCAAGCGCTCAAGGCAGAGAAGCTGAAGCAGAAGCGGCTCAGATACAGAGCCAACAAAAGGGCTAGGGCTCTGACCATGTTAAAATTTATGAACTTCCAAAGCCCGGACCGCTCCGCGAAATCAGCTGCCAAAGATAAAGAGATGGCTGAATGTGTTATCCACACCGTTTACATGGTGGGCACACGTCCCAGCGACAACCTTCGCAGCAAAAGTAAGGATGTGGCCACCACATCTCAGATCCAACTTGGTGCGAATATGGCTGTCACTTCTCAAGATCAGCATCCTCCGGAGAGTGATGAAAATCCTCCCAGTGAGGCTGATAGGAAGAGAGAGCCCTCAGTTCATGAGGAGTCGGGCTCGGAAAGTGAAGATAAGCCAACTTTCCAGCCTAAGACCGCAGAGCAGCAAGTTCTCCAAGAGCTCCGAAAATAGGTCAGAAGCAAATACAAGGAGATGGCCAAGCTCTACTCAATGATCGACGACTTGACAAATGTCGTCTTATAGCTTACGGCCCAACTTGCCTCTCAGCCGCCCAATCAAGTGCAGGGCTCTGCTCATGAACCGGGAAACGGTGTCCCGAAACAGCCGACGCCTATTCCCTCAAATCCAAAGGTGGGCGGACCGCATGAAGACCAGTCGCATCCTATCTCGGGAAATTACTTGGCGGTCGATGACAGCAACCCGCTAACTCAAGATCAAATTATGGATTTGGTTGTCGGCAAAGTCAAAACGTTGGTAGCCGAAGCCGGAGAGCAAAAAGATGCCAGCAGTAGCGGGAGACTATATCCTTCTTGGTACGATCTTGTGGAGTTTCCCACTGGCTATGTCGTCCCCAAATTTGAAAGGTTCGATGGGACGGGAAATGTGAACCGGCACATTGCCCAATTTAAAGTATCATGCGCAAATACTGGGGGCAATGATGCGCTCCTTCTCCGTCAGTTTGTTAATAGCTTGACGGATGTTACTTTCGATTGGTATGCAAGCATACCGGATGACTCGATCACGACGTTCGCTCAAATAGAATCCATGTTCAAGCAAAAGTTCATGAGTGTCAGCGATAAAATCACCATTGCCGACCTCGTAAGGAAAGAGCCAAAGAAGAACGAAAGCAATATGGATTTTATAGTCCGATGGCGTAATCTCTCTGTCAAATGCGAACAGCCGTTGGAGCAAGACCAATCCGTCGGTCTTTTTATAGAAAATCTGAAGGACTGGATGAAACCTTTCCTGTGCACCGCAGGCCTTAAAACATTCCAAGAACTGACCAAAAAGGTCCAAATGTTGGAACGCTCAAAGCCCGAGTCTGCTCAGGATCTTCAGTTCGCAAACAGACCGAAACCTTGGAGGGACGACAACCGAAAAGACGGAAGTTCTAACAGCACCGATTCTCTAAATAAGCAGAGAGCGGGCGGAGCAAAAACCAAAAAATCTTGAGAACCAACTTTCGAGGAAAGAAGAAATAAGGTCTACTTATTCCGAAGGGACAAGGTCCACAAAATTTTTAAAGATGCTCTGAAGAATGGCCTGCGGCTACCAGAACCAAAAAGGCAAAGTGAAGCGAACAAGACCGATCATCCCAACTTTTGCCCATACCACCGAGTGCTGGGACACACTATTGAAGATTGTTGCATCTTCAAGGATTGGGTCGAGAAACAATACAAGGCAGGAGAGATAGAAATGTCTAAAGGCGTGTTAACAAACAGTCCAGCTGCGACCGCCAATTTCATACAAACGGAGACCGAAGTTCTTCATAAAACTGATTCTCTCAGACATCTGCCTTTCTCTGAAAACAATCGACTACCACGTCATTAAACTGGGAACAACCGACCTCTAAGTCATTAAACCGGGAATGTAAAAAAATATATGTATATATGTAAATAAACAAAAAAATGTGTAAATAAAAGAGAAATAAAGAAAAGCCGAAATGATGGGGCAACTTGCAATAAAAATCAGCGAGTAAAATAAAGATGAAAATAAAGCCGAAATGATTGGGCAACCGCGAATAAAAGCCGAAATGATAGGGAAATCGCGATCTTCGCGATAAGAAAAGCTGAAATGATAGAGCAATCACGGTAAAACAAAAAAACAACAACAAAACAACAAAAAAAAACAGCGGCGAATGATGAGTCGCTCCTGGTACCATATTCCAGTGCAGCGATGCAGAGGCCAACCAAAATCCAACTTCCCAAAAAATTTTCCGGCCCTACGGTTAGTCCCCAAATTGACTACCGTATACAATCCACGGGCTCAAATAATTCTCATCATACCCATGCCCCACCGTAATCACCAGTTACGCGGCTGGTCTCCGTCTTTGGAATGATACTCCATTGAGAAGACCCACTCATGTGTCCTCACGATACATGAGGAGAACAAACCTTTGTGGGATCCTTATGACTCATAAAGGAAAAACACACTTAGGAGTCCTCACGACTCCTAAGGAGAAAATACACCTGCGGGATCCTTACGACTCGTAGGGAGAAAATGCTTTTATGGGACCCTTACGGCCCATAAAATTGAAAAGCCTTAGGCGATAGGGATTTAAAACCTGTCTTCTAAGCCATTGCTCCCCAATCCCCAAATAGCGAATGATGAGTCGCTCCTGGTACCATATTCCAGTGCAGCGATGCAGACGCCAATCAAATTCCAAATCCCATACCCCAACGGCAAATGATGAGTCGCTCTTGGTACCATATTCCAGTGCAACGATGCAGACGCTGACAAAGTCCCAAAATTTTTCCGGCCCTACGGTCTGGATCATACATCCTGCAAAACCATATACACTCCACGGGCATAAAACGATCCCAATCTCTCCCAAGTCCTACCGGTGAGAGCACATTCAAAGTCCCATCACGATCGCCAAAAAAAAAGAAGAAGAAAAAGAAAAAGAAAAAAAAAGAAGGTATGTCCACAAGCAAAAGAGGCACGGATGAAAACTCGAAAGGGCTCCGTGAGTAAAAACAGCAGGACTGCCAGCGAGTTTGTGAAAACCCGAAAGGGCGCAAACTCGTAAAAAAAAGAGATGAAATGCACTCGCAAAGTCCTCTCGACTTTGTATGGAGAAAATTCTCGCGTAAGATCCTTACGACTCACAAAGGAGCCACACACTCAGGAGTCCCCATGACTCCTAAGGAAAAAAAAACGCCTACGAGATCCTTTCGACTCGTAGGGAGAACATACTTTTATGGGACCCTCACGGCCCATAAAATTGAAAAGCCTTAGGTGATAGGGATCTAAACCTGTCTCCTAAGCCACCAATTCCCAAATCCTTTTGGGGCAAATGATGAGTTGCTCCTGGCATTATTCCAATGCAGCAATGCAGATGCCAAACAAAAAAAACCAATCCCCAAATCCTCTCAAAGACAGATGATGATTCGCTCCCGGTACCATGTTCCAGTGTAGTGATGCTGATATCAACTCGAATCAAACAAATCAAACCAACCAATTCCAACATCGACCTCTGCGTCAAACAACCGATACTCTGCCTCGGGGAAACGTCAAGCAGACACTCCGTGCCGGGGGCACATCGACAACAAACACTCCATCTCGGGGATACGTCGACCAACCGATACTCCGCCTCGGGGAAACGTCAAGCAGACACTCCGTGCCAGGGGCACATCGACAACAGACACTCCATATCGGGGATACGTCGACCAGCCGATACTCCGCCTCGGGGAAACGTCAAGCAGACACTCCGTGCCGGGGGCACATCGACAACAGACACTCCATCTCGGGGATACGTCGACCAGCCGATACTCCGCCTCGGGAAAACGTCAAGCAGACACTCCGTCTCGGGGATACGTCGACCAGCCGATACTCCGCCTCGGGGAAACGTCAAGCAGACATTCCGTGCCGGGGGCACATCGACAACAGACACTCCGTCTTGGGGATACGTCGACCAGCCGATACTCCGCCTCGGGGAAACGTCAAGCAGACACTCCGTGCCGGGGGAACATCGACAACAGACACTCCGTCTCGGGGACACGTCAACCAGAGACACTCTGCATCGGGGAAACGTCCAACACAGACACTCCGCATCAAGGAAACGTCTAACAACGACACTCCGTGACGGAGAAACATCAAGCAGACATTCTGTAACGGGGAAACGTCAAGCAGACACTCCGCCTCGGGGACACGTCAGCCAGCCGACACTCCGCCTGGGGGAAACGTCGACCAGTGACACTCCGTGCCGGGGACACGTCTACCAAATCGCTCCGGATTAGAGCGTCGACCGTCCATGTCGCAAAATGGGCAGTGCAGGTTTCCCACAAATTGGGAACCAAATCGCTCCGGATCAGAGCGTCGACTGTCCATGTCGCAAAAAGGGCAGTGCAAGCTTCCTACAAAGAAGGAACCAGATCACTCCGGGCCACGGAAATGTCTACCACGGACACTCCGTCTTGGAGACATGTCAAGCGTCGACCGTCCACGTCGTAAAAAGGGCAGTGCATCCCAAAAAGTGGGAACCAAGGCAAGTCGCCTCCACGTGAAAGAAGATCCATCAATTTCATGCACACGACTCACATATGTGGTGTGCATTTATTGATGGGGGGCACTTTGTTGAAGTCGAAATTTGCATCCCGGTTGACCAAATCAAAGTCAAGGTCAACCCTAAGCCAGGTGGGCCCAAGCCCAAGCAAGTGGGCCAATGCCCAGGTCGAGCCCGAACACGAAGCGTCCGGCCTTCCGCCATGCCAAAATAAAAAGTCATGTAATAAATAATTTTTATGTAATTTTTTATGCATGAATGTAAACAAAATGGGCATAAAGCCAAATTTTGTAAGCCCATGGCTTATGTGCAAAAAGAAATGGCACATGAGCCATGGGATGGGCAAAATGCCATTTTGTTAAAGCCCAAGGGGCTATATGTAAATATGTAAGCCTATAAAAGGCAACATGATGATGAATAAAATATGCTTTTCATTCCCCCAAAAACTAGGGTTCTGTGCCTCCTGCTCGTTCTCCAAGGTTCTAAACCTTCTCATTTCTTTTGAATTAAATCAAGAGTTTTACTCTTCCTTTTTCAAAACTAAAGAGTTTTTCACCACAAAACCCACAAAGGGGAACTCAGATCTGCCATCAGATCTCAAAAGAAAAGATTTTTAAAATCTCATACTTCTTGATCTTCAAGATCCGGCCAACAAAGGAAGAAGAAGGAGACCCATCTCCAGAAACCCCACTTCGGGGAAGAACTAAGGCTCAAGGGGAGAAGCCCTTCATCAGCTTCAAAACATCCTACGAGTTTAACTACTCATATATATATATATATATATATATATATATATATATAAATACAGAGAATAATAAGTACTCCTTTCTGGAAGTACAACTCCCATTGCAGGGACCAAGTCCCTTTTGCTGCTCGAGCGCCCACGTGCTGACACGTAGTGCGCTCGCGCTCGAGCGCCCAGAGCGCTCGCGCTCGAGCGCCCACGTGCTGACACGTGGCGCGCTAGCGCTCAAAGCGCTAACGCTCTTGCGCTTGAGCGCCCACGTGCTGACACGTGGCGTGCTAGCGCCCAAAGCGCTAAGGCTCTTGCACTCAGAGCGCTAGCGCCTAAAGCGCTAGCGCCCGAGCGTCTACGTGCTGACACGTGGCGCGCTAGCGCTCTTGCGCTCAGAGAGCTAGCGCCCACAGCGCTAGCGCCCGAGCGCCCATGTGCTGACACGTGGCGCGCTAGCGCTCAGTGCGCCAGTGCTCAGTGCGCCCGCGCCCGAGCGTCCACATGCTGACACGTGGCGCGCTAGCACTCAGTGCGCCAGCGCCCGAGCGCCCACGTGCTGACACGTGGTGCGCTAGCGCTCTTGCGCTTAAAGAGCTGGCGCTGGCCCCACGCATCCTTTGGATGCCTTTTCCCTTTTTTTTTTATATATATACATATATGTATACATATGTACACACACACATACTCCACAACACAGTCCCTCTCAAAAAAAATTTAGGTCGGGGCGCTGCCCCGCACCCCGCAAGGGGGTTGCTAGCCCCCTTGAGCCCCAACCCGCTATCCAGGTAGCGGGACCCCCGTAAAAACTCTGCGTGGCTCCCGATATATCCAAACCCTCCCTCAAAAACAAAACACACGTACACTGCACATTGAGTTCGCATGACCAGTTTAACCCGTTAATCGGAGGTTCCCTCGCCCCAAAGGCGAGGGGTAATTAACGGCAGCTTAGTCCGCGGCTGCCGGAGATTCGGATCCCCACAATCATTAAACCCCGGCCTACCCTAGGCAGGGGGAATCTGTAATGCGTCTGACAAGCACGCGCGTATTCCCATCTCAATGGGGTGACGAAAAACACCCTACACCGAGTCTTCCTCTTCCTTGGAAGAATGAACTTGACTTGGGAGTTTTTCCCCTCATCGTCTGATTCGGAGTAGGACATGGATTTCACATCTCTCCCATGGTTTTTTTGTTCAAGCAGGATATTCCACTTGATTGTAGGACCCGTTTGTAGGTCTCTTGATATCCTTTCTGTTCTTTGAGAGGAAAGGACCATCTCACGTAGAGATTCTTCTGCCAGTAAAAAATATGCCCCCTGTGTATATCTCGGGGGGAGCGAGTACCCATGCCGTCGCTAATTTGGAGACATGTTGCTTCAGAGCCGCTCATATTTTTTTTAGCATTGGCGACAAACGCCACCTTGCTTTCGATTTTCATTCATCTTCATCGGATGATGAAGGGTCTTGACCCATCTGATCCAATCGAGTCATTTTATCCATGATCTTGGAAGGACGTCGGCTTGAAGAGGGGCATAAATGGGAACACCTTTGAATTTAGATCAAGGGTGTCTATGAACATTCCCATGGCTGTGGCTTCGTTGATGCGTTGCTTGCATTTTGACTAGAGATTTCGCCATCGGGTAACATATTGAACCCAGGTTTCATTCAGTCCAACCCTTTCGTTGACCAACGCCGCCACGGTAGTATGTTCATTCTCACTAGCGAATCTCTGACAGAAGATTATATCCATATCGTCGAAGGTCTTCACAGAATCATTTGGGAGTTCCACATACCAGTCGAAGGTGATGCCCACCAGACTGCTGATGAACTGTCGGAGGTACAGTATATCATTTCCTCCAGTATTGATGCACATGGATTTAAATCGAGCAATGTGCTGGCGAGGATTCCCAGTTTCTTTGCACATGTAGAACGTTGGAAGTGTGTACTCTGGCGTGTACTGTATTTGATCGTACTAGGCCGGATATGGTCGACCAGTCTTGATTGACCTATTTGCAGCTATTGGGGTCGAAAATTGCACCCCGGTTGACCAAGTCAAAGTCAAAGTCAACCCTAAGCCAAGTGGGCTCAAGCCTGGATCAAGTGGGACCATGCCCAGGTCAAGTCTGAACATGAAGCGGCC